>VZRH01005335.1:1365993-1401379 GCA_013397555.1 Urocynchramus pylzowi
CTTATTTCTCACTCGAAGTCTTAATTCTGTCTGTAGGATAGATCCTGCCAACCCTCTTTCCATGGGCACATATGATCCAAAAGGTTTTCATGCAGGTTTGCTTAGCAGAAGCAGAGTGCAATGATTTCCATATTTCTGCTACATTTGAGTCTCATGTAGTTTAGGAAGATCTTCCCCAGACATTTCTGTCAGAAGCTCTGATGGTGAATACAGAGCAGATGGAGCAAACCTGTAGCAGCTGACTGAAAATTCAAAGTTTTGTGGATTTATTTGTGGTGCCCAAAATCGTTGCTGCAGCAGAAGAGAAATTTTCCTTGCACATTTTAGGTCATGATCCCGTGCAATGTGCCAGGTGTTTTGGGACAAGCTAAATATCAAGCACTGTATGTTGTATAAAATAGGTACATTCATGGTACTGCACATGGTAAAAGATAAGAAGCTATCATATATGAACAAACAACTGTGATTGGTGCAGATTAGGGGCCTTGGCAGAAAATTGAGGGAATGAACAACTGCATTATGCATCTTGTTGTGGGATCCCACTCTGGTGTTAGACCCTTCACAGGTGCTTTCCAGTACTCACCAGTATGACTAGTATCTGCTTGCATACTTAGTTTTTGCTGTTTTCTTCCTAGTATTTCTGCACTGCTAGGTGTAGTTGTGATATGAGCTTTGTCTGGGGAGAGAGTTCAAAGTGTAAATAATGCCACATATTTATCCTGAAGACTGCAGCTCAGCCTCTGCTTGTGGCAAGGTGTGGGAAGGATGGTATTCACCCAGTTCACCTGCAGGGAATTTGCTTTGTGTCTCAGATTTGCCTCCAGGAGCGGTTTAACCCACTTACTGAAAGTCCTGTGTGCCTGAGGAGCTGCCTTCAGTCTTCAGTGTGAAACCCAGGTGATTTGGACTGGGCTCAGCTATTGAGCTGCTTGGATAAAAGTGGGGAGGCATTTCACTTCAGCCAGCATACAAGAAGTCCATATACACCACAGAAGCTGGGTCTGCCCAGGTTGCAGCAGGTGGAGTTGCTGGTGAGACAGATCCACTGCAGGGCTCGATGCTGTGTGGGGACACCGAGAGACGGGTGGCTCTGTGCCCAGGGACTGTGCATTCCTGGAGGCCTGCCAGGAGATGACCTGGCCTCAACCACCAAAGGAGAATAGAAGAAAATACATTTATAGACCCTTCACATGTACTATTGACATCGATTTTTTTATTATTATTTTTCTGTAAGAGAAGCATTTTTTGTAGTAAAATGTGTGATGTGACTATCCAGCATGTCAGTGTGTATCTGTGGAAGAGTTAAGTCTTCATTGTAGTTCATTGCAGTTTGGCATTTCTGACACCTGAGCACACCTCGCTCCAACACAGAAATTTAACTCAGCAAGACGGGAGAGAAAAGCAGAATCTGTACTTTACAGATAAATTAATTCAAAGTTAAATAAGGCAACTTTTATTTATGTTCTAGATATTAAGCAGGAGGCTAACAATTGTCAGAAATAATTCACATGCTTTAGTGCATATACATAAACCATTCAGATGTGGTAGTTAATGCTTTTTAAATTAAAAAACATAAAGATCTGTGAACAAGATGAATCCTTGGCAATGAAAAAGACAGCCTCGCAAAACCTTGTCAGCTTGATTCCAGGTTGATGATTCCTATTAGAAAGAGTCGTAATCAGATGTGCTAAAATGATGACAGTGTTGAATAAGACAGCAAACATGCAAAGCAGTAAGACCAGGACCATTGTGGGATGCTGTAAGTGGTTGATTTCACCAAGTCTCAGTAGCGTGTGGCACAGTTTTTTGTTTGAGTATTTTAAAACATTTTTGGTATGAGAGTCATAAACAGAAAAAAGTCTCAGCCTTATAATTCAAAGAACATTTCCCCCTCACCCAAATGCCTATGAAATACAGAAATCTGACATTAAAAAAAAAACAGTCTTAATGGCAGTCTATACTAAAAGAAGTGGTGTTTATGCAGCAACTTCTGTCATGGTTTTGCAATCATTTGAACACTAGATAAAAAAATGGAACAATAGTTGTTTCTATTGTACTTTAATACAACAGAAAGTCAGATTTTTTTGGCTACAGAAGTCAAGGCTTGGGTCAAAACAAACTGCAGGCTTAGAGTTTGCAAGGAATTATGGAATGTGGTATGTGTCTGGGTTTGCATACTTTATCATCACTGTTGTCTTGTGAGGGCAGGTTTGTCATAACTCACTGCTTCACTTTTCATGAATTACAGTTATGCTTTTATTCACAAGCAGTATGAATAGTATAATTTCTGTCTTTTTGTTTTTCTCTATACATACACTCCAAAGTCCGCTGTGCAAATCTGCATCTCTTACTCCAGCAAAAATTCCTGTGAAGTAAAAATGCAGTTCATGTAAATGCTTGTGCACATTAGAAAAACATAAATACAACAGGCTTGTCCCAATATAGAGCAGCATTTAATGCTGGCATTACCTATTAAAATCAGTGCATTAGGCTTATGGTAGATGCGTGTATGTTAGTCTAGCATAATACTGCAAAAATTGCCAATCTAGAGCCCAGTTGCTGTAGCCATTAAGAAAGCAAATGCTCTTTCCCCTTCATTTATAGCAGTATTTGGTCAGTGTACAATGTGATTAGGACAATATTCCATCACACTGGACTTTCATTAATCAACAGATAACCCTCTCAGTTGAGTAAATTCAGTTTCTCTGCATCTTAGGCTAAGACAAAGTATGAGTCCTACCAGTCAGGTAAGTCTAGTCAGCAGAGCAGGGAGGAGAGAAATAAGGTTATCCTTTTTCTCTGCCCTCTGGGCCACATCTCTGCCTTTGTGCAGTGCCTGTAGCACAAAGCAGTGTCAGAGATAGAGACAGCCTCATGCATACCTCAGTTTGCCGTGGTGACTTCATCTGGGTGAGTCCAGGGACACAGTGCTATCCTACACACATACAGACGTATATGCAGAGAGATAAGAAGTTGGAGCCCCCATCCAGGCACTGAACTGGCCAAAATGGGAGTTGCTTTTCTGCCTAGAGTCTGCAGTTTACTGGAGACCCACTCAGAGCCAGGGTAGTAGTCCTCATGAGCAGTGGTAGATGGATTCATTCTCTGAATCAGCCTTCACTCTGAGCACCCTCGTGTCCAGGGGCTACTACTGTACCTGTCCTATTTAAGGTCCTCTGCCCCTGCACTGCAGCACTTTTATCTTCCCTCTCCACTAGGCCTCTTTTTGAGACTTTCTTAAGTGAAGGAGACCATGGCAAAAAGTCATCATTCTTGCCAGTGGGCACTGGGTATGACATCTGATGGCTGCCAAAAAAAGAGACTTCTTTTTCCAAAGCAGAGCAGGTGGCAGGAGCTGATGGAACACCATGCTGGCATTCATTATATCATAGCACTGACAGCAGAGCTGGAAGCTAACAGGTTCACAGTTGCCTAATGTCATCATGCTGAAGACATTTTTAGAAAAGTTATGCAATTGATTAGCTGGCTATATATACCTTTTTTTTTTTTCCAAGATGAGTTGGTATTTTTATCCTAACACAGCTAATACCAATAAAATAGATTTACAGGCAGTGTTGCAAATCATGTTTTTAGCAGGTTTTGGCAGCACATCTTCCCAGAGCTCTCACACCAGACCACAAGAGCTTCTTGGAAATTACATGAAATGCATAGGAAAGTGACCACATTGATATGGTTCCTAAATCTAAGAGTAATGATTCTTAGAAAGAAGAATCCTGTACCCTTTTTTTCCTGTACCCTTTCGCTGTGTCTCCCAAACTGCTTCACCTCTCCCCTGCAGAAGGACACAGTGCCATCTGAACACAGGGCAAAAAAGTATTGTGTGATCTCTCCTGAATGGCAACTGTACCATGCTCTACAGTGCAGATTCCCCCTAAATTTAGGCATGTATCTGAGGCACTTAAATTGGGATCAGTGTCAGCTCGACTCTGATAATCCTGTTGCAGAGACAGATGTTTGAGAGTGTGATTCAGTTTACCTCAGATCTGAGTAAGAAGAGGAAATGTGGGACAGCCACCTTCCCTTCTTTCAGTGTCATAGTTACACATCTCAGTGTTTAAAGGATTAAGCCAGGACTGTGTTGTCTCTCCAAACTGATCCGACAGATGCGGTGAAGTGATTTACTTCAGCTTAAATTGTGGCTTAGTTGTGAATTAGCTGGCAAACTCGTAAGGAAGACAGATTCTGGTAACATCAATATACAGTTGGATACAGGTGAAAGAAATGACAATAGCATTTCTCCCAGCAATGATGACAGAAGATACATGGCTCACTTACCAATCTCAGAATCTTTATTAAAGCTTAATGGTAGATGCTGGAGTGAGGGAGCTTTTAATTTTGCTTTATTGTATTTGCCTAGTGAAATGATTGCAACATTTTCTCTTGGATAAGGACTTTGCTAGAGTTACTTCTGTTTCTAAACCTGAACAATCACAGCATGGCAATATGTTTTATGAGAAACTGCAGAGTAAAGCTATGGAGCTGTCAGCTGACTCAGACTTTGGCTGGTACTTTATCAAGCAAAACTCCCCATTGATAGCACAACTTAGATCCAGTTGGCTCTAAAAAGACATTGAACAAAGTCTATACAGGTTACAATTTTAAAATTTCTCCCATGCTTTTCCTTTCCTTTCTGCCTTTACTCCTTTCCTTTATCCATTATTAGTAGCATAATACTAGAATGGGGTAAGGATGAAGTAAAGATATGTAAAATCCAAACTTCTGGGAGAAGAGGGAGTTGAAAATCAATAACCAGATGAGCAAGAAAACAATTACTTTCTGGTGCCAATGTTTTCATTTTCTGAGTAGAACTTTTGACCCTGAAATGTTCTACCTGCAGTAGCTCCCGATATTTGTTAATTATCAACCCACACTTCAAAGCTGATCGGTTTTCAAGGGCTTTTGTGGAGGTTAGTTCAGGAAAATGAGTATTCAGGTCTGCAGGAATATGTTTAATTGGAGGTGGTTTCATTTTGGTAGGGCTTGGGTTTGCGTGAATGCATTGTACCTCTTGGATGCCTTTAAAGTGTCATAGGGATAGGCCCTTCAAAGAAAGAAAATAAATGTATGCAATATAAAAGTCACAGGGATATTTCTGACACAGTGTCATATGATTTTGCATTGCTAGATAGCATCTCCTTGATAGATAAATGGAATGCTTTAAAATATATATGCTGTAGTAGTTGCTGTAGTGACTGATAAGGACATGCAGACGGCTTTCCATTTTGTTTCACTTTGTTATACCTTTTAATAATTTAGGTATTATTTTTGTGCTGGTAGCATCACTTCTGATCTCACTTGTCCTCTGCCCCCCAAAATACCTTTGAAACTAATAAGTAAAACAAAGTACCCAATTCTGCTCTTCTCGTTTACACAAGATTAGAGCAGGGTTTTGCCCAAGGAAGACTGCATGGTTAGCCCAGTGATCTGAAAAACAGAGAAAAAAACCAATAATACAAACTAAGATTCTCAAAAGTCATTGTTAACATTTTTTTTATGTCTTTTTAATTTCAGAGAAATTGATGGCTGTAAGTAACTCTGAATGCAGCCCAACACACATATTTGTTGTTAGCAGTGGAAATTTTCTTTTAGTGTTTCCTGGTTTTAAGAATGAACTAAATACTTTAGCATGTTTCATTATTCCCCCCATTCCTGACTGTATTTAACCAAAATTTTGATATTAATATTTCCAAATTATATATTAAAAAAAATAATAATTAAAGAGCAAGTTTAGAAATCAGTTAACCTAAAGGTTAAGTGCAGAACAGCATTTGAGCCTAAAGTAACTTAACCCTTCTTTAAAAAGACCTAAGTGTAAAGAATAAAGACAGTATTTTTCCTTTTCCTTTTTTTTAAAGAAGCCACATGAAATGTTCTCCGAGTTAAGTTTTACCATTCATAATGAATGCAGTCTCGCCATTCAAATGCGACCATAAGTACACAGAAGATAAGAATTTAATTAAATGTAGATTAAAACCAAACAGGAAAACACACTCGCTGATAATTTTATCCCATCCTCTGGCCATATTTTTTATACTTCCTTCTTGTTCTTCTTTGGGCTATAGCTTATCAACATGCCGATAGTACCATAACTCATTACATCTGATGGTGCTGCTGAAATGTGCAGGCTTGGTGCTTGAATTTCAGAGGCACTTAAAATGCAAAGCATGTAAATGTCTATGTTAAATATATTAGTGTGGTAATGTTAGTGAAAAGAAAGTGATTTCTTACAAATCCTTGTACTTCACATCATACATTATCATTGCCCAGTCACAAACTGGTTTAAAAAATATCTATTTAAGTTTTCTCTTAAAATATATTTCTCTTAAAATATATTAATTTTGTTTTCATATGTCTTACTTGTCAATTTTCATATTAATTTCAGTTACAGAACTAGATCACTGAAAACATAGAGATTATTTTTTTAGGGTTTGGCTAAATACACATGAAGTAAACAGCTGACTGGGAGAGGTCTGCCTTACTTACCCACATAGTGTAGCAGTTCAGGACCAAATCACTATTCAGGCTAAATGGATTTGGATACCAAAACACTTTTAATCACAGATATATGCATTTTTTACAAATTAATTCCATTTTCTTGTTCCATGGAGCGAGACAACAGTATCCAAAAGCTGGGGGGGTAGTGGGGATCTGTCTCCAAGGGATATCCCCAGTTTTAAAGTAGGAAGAGAAAGGGGAACAGCCCTGAGGAGAAGGACTTGAGGGTGTTGCTTTGATGAGAAGCTTGACATGACCTGACACTGTGCAAAAAGCCAGCCACATCCTGGCCTGCATCAAAAGCAGCGTGGCCAGCAGGGCGAGGGAGGGCATTCTGCCCCTTCTACTCTGCTCTCATATGACCCCACCTGGAGTTCTGTGTCCAGCTCTGGGGACCTATGGAACTCTTGGAGTAGGTCCAGAGGTAGGCCATGACCAGGGGGTGGGAGCACCTCTTCTCTGAGGACAGGCTGAGAGAGTTGGGGTTGTTCAGTCTGGGGAAAAGAAGGCTCAGTGGAGACCTAAGAGAGCTTTCCAATACCTAAAGGAGGCTTACAAGGGAGCTGCAAAGGCACATTTTACGAGAGCCTGTAATGATAGGACAAAAGTAATGGCTTTACATTTAAAGAAGATAGGTTTATAACTTAAGAAGAAATTCTTTATTGTGGNACCTATGGAACTCTTGGAGTAGGTCCAGAGGTAGGCCATGACCAGGGGGTGGGAGCACCTCTTCTCTGAGGACAGGCTGAGAGAGTTGGGGTTGTTCAGTCTGGGGAAAAGAAGGCTCAGTGGAGACCTAAGAGAGCTTTCCAATACCTAAAGGAGGCTTACAAGGGAGCTGCAAAGGCACATTTTACGAGAGCCTGTAATGATAGGACAAAAGTAATGGCTTTACATTTAAAGAAGATAGGTTTATAACTTAAGAAGAAATTCTTTATTGTGGGAGTTCTGAAACATTAGAACAGATTGCCCAGAGAAGTTGTGGATGCCCCATCCCTGGAAGCGTTCAAGACACGGCTGGATAGGGCTTTGAGCAGCCTGGTCTAGTGGAAGGTGTCCTTGCAGATGGCAGGGCATCTGTAAGGTATCTTCCAACACAAAATGGTCTATGGTTATATGAATATCCATTTCTATTCATTGGCTCATCTGACTTTAACAGTGGTTAACAGCTTGTTATGCCAAAGTTACTCCTCTGTCTTACAGCTGAGGTCCTCCCTTATCTGTCAGGGTTCACTGAAGTTCATGCATTTATGCTAACACTATTGTCAATTGGACCCAGTTGCTACACACAGCTACATTTTGGTGCATCATTATTGATAATCCATTTAGAAATACTATTTTTTATGTAAAGCAAGAATAAAACATTTATATGTTACAGGGAAGCAGTTAATGTAGACTGAATTCATGGATTCCAAACTGACCCCATGGTAGCTTGTGCATTTCTGCCTCTAGCAGATCTGCAACAAGTTCTTTAAATAACCAACACTGCAAGATAAAAGAAAAGCATGATCCATATATCTTTTAACCTCAATTTGTCCACAATTTTTATTTCCAATGTATTTGCTCACTGTATTTCCTACACAGTTTGAGGAAAGAAACCATCGGTTCAGCTCTATGATGGTTTCACTAGTAGTAGAACAGACTTTGGACCCTGCTGAGAAATATGGAGATCAAAGTAGTAGTTTGCTTAATTAAATGTTACACTGAGGTTTAGAATGTCAATGTATACTTTAATATGCAATCTTGATTTATTAACCACTGTTGAAGCATAACTGAAATAATTTCTATGCTCCTGTTATCTTATATTTATAACCAAGGCCTCAAAAAATGGAACTTCCTTTGGTTTTGCAGTAAGGGAAGGATTTCTTTCTGCTGTTTTATCAGCAAATAAATTATTTATCTATATTTTGCTTTTAAGTGATTGAGAATGCTCTGAGAGTTGCAGTGTGATTATGAACTTTGCTTCAGTTCTTGACCAAGAGGTATTTTCAAATGAAGAAGATGGATCTGTAACTTTTTATAATTAGATGGCCTTTGACCTGAGCTTTGTGGATCAATCAGGAGAGAAATTACTTCATGTAAAAAGTTTAATAATATTAAAAAGTAATTACTGAGGTAATCAGAGCAAACTGTGCACCTCATCAAGAACCATACCTGACCTGCCATAACTCAAATTTAGGACAGGATTTGAAAGCAAGTTTTCCAGTGCCAGACCACACAGCATAGAAAGAATATGAGACCAATGAGTCTCAAAACACCCCAGCATTTCTGTAATTTTCAGGGTAGGATCTAGCCTTCATTTCTTCCCTTTGACAGCAAAATGAGAAAAAATCCTTGAGAACTTGCATATAATTTTTTTGTTTTAATTATTAACCTTAATAATAGTTTGTGTCAGGTGAAGCTAAAGTTGAGTCTGGAATTTGGTCCGTTTCAAAACTGAGTCTTTTCAATGGCAAAGCCATTTGATACATTTAAACTGATACACCACTATACTACATTTTTGGACAGACTAAAAGAAATAGAGTCTTAGAAATGAGAACTATATTTAAATAGACTTAGAAATAAAGTATATTGTTTTTGCAACATCTACTGCTGTCCTGTTACACATGCAGAGAAAAGTCAGCCCAAACAGTGAAACAGTGATGCTTCAAGAGAAGGTATTTTTGATCACTATGGTGACATTTGGGTATAGTTTAAAAAACATGTTTCCAGCCCAGAGATGCTGAAAGAATAGAATACTGCAGGTGATAGGAGATCTGAAACAAGCTGAGTTTCTAGAGGCTGTGCTCTGAAAAGAATGGGTGTAGAATTTCATGTATTAATAATACAAAATGTTCAAAGGGCTCTCTTAGCATGGAGATCTTAGGCCGGTTCCACAAAGGACTGGCCCATCAAATATAATCTATACTTTGAGCAAAGAAATGGTAGAGAGAAAGTCTGTATTAATACTTAAGTGTCTGTGAGCTTTTTGGAGCACATTGTTAGGGCTCCATGCTTTCCAGGATCCACTCAGTGCTGTTCAGTAACAATGATGGCCTCTTTCCACATCTGCAAGTGCAAGCACTGATTTGCAAAACAATTGATTCTATTGTACACTTCCTGAGGAAAGGTAGAACAGGCTGCATATAAAATTTATTTTTCATTCATTGTGTCTATTCCCTAAGTTCAGAAGGTGTTGACTTTCTGCTAGCACAGAGAGATGAATAATTCAGCAAAACAGCAGGTGTGGCAGCACCCACTCCTGCAGAGCACAAGAGCTGCACGGATGTGTCCAACTTTTGGTCGTCAGCCAGTCCCGTGCCTCCAAAATTGTCTAAGTACCCCAGCATGTGATATCAGTAATGTTTTCAGACAGGAAGTCAGTGAAAGGCGGGGCTTTTTGAAAGGAGTGCACTGGATTTATTTTTCCTCTGACAAGTTCATTGCTTTCGAGCTTATCCAATTTTGGTGGAAAGCTGAAGCCTGTCCCTGTGGATTTTACCATCTGGTAAAGAAATGCTCCATGGCAAAGCAGAGCTTGTGGGACTGAGACCCCTGGTTCTTTTTCCCAGTGGTAGAGGTCCAGTTCCAGCACTGCTGCTTGCTGGTCCCTTCTGCCTCCCGGGAGCCATCAGCCCTGTCTGCTTTGGCACCGCTGGGAAGCTGCTGCCATCAGTTCTGCAGAGGCAAGGGAAACGTGGCCTGCTGCCAGCTAAGACGCTGTTTTGGTATCATCACCCTTCCTCCAGGAGATGGGTGAGGATGGAGAAATGCAGTGGGACGCAGCAGCTCTCTGACAGGCAGGGTGAGTGATGAGAATTACTTCACAGGCACTGGAACTGCACTGGTGTCAGGGCTCAATAATTTTGCTGATGTTTGATCCTATTTCCCATTAGAATTGTACCTGATATCAATGCATCAAGAAAGCCTTCAGCTTCTGTTGTCTAATAAAGACTGTCTCCTGATCCTCATTACTGTATCTGTACTGCTGGATGAAATGGTCTATGTTCTACCTCTGTTTTTTTCTTAATAGTTCATGGATATATCATGTGTGTACACAAATCGATTTGAGGCAAGAAAGTACTTCTGTATTAGCATGGTCTTTTAGGTTTAACAAGTAATTTATTAATACGTATTTGTTTGCAAGTTACACTGTCACCCATTAAATGTCCCATATCCTGGCATGCAGAAACATATCCTGTACAGTACAAACAAAAAATTCACATTGCATGCTTACTTTTATTCTTTCTAGTGCAAGGCTGGAACTGCCTGGCAATTCTGCCATTTATTCTGTGAAGTAAAACATGAGAAGCTTTGCATGCAAAGGTGTGATGTTCATTTGGCATTACATTCAAGAAACACCCTTTTCACAGCTAACTGATCCCCCAGTGCACAGCAGTACTTACCTTTGTTAATTTCTGAATTACTCAAAATACCAACATTACCTTTTGTCCAAAGGTGCTTACATCCTCAACAAACACCATAATGATTGAATCATCAGTGCAGCATGAGTAGCTTTAAGTGAGCTACCGGATGGCAATTTCCTTAGATTAAGTATCTTTCTGCAAAATGTTTGTGAAAATAAGCCAGGAGAAGTTAACAGTTGTGAAAGCCGAAAGGAGAAAATGACCTCTACTAATAAGATTGCAGCCAGTAATATTTTCTGTAATTTTGGCTGAACAATGCGTTCCTTAATAATTCCCTCCCTTCTCAAGTCCTTTTTCTGCATCTTTCATTTTACAAACCCTGGCTTACAGTCTCACAGAAGAACCTAAGTCAGTAAGCCAAGCTCCAACTACAAACAGGCTTATATACATCACCTTAGTGGCAGTATGTCCATCAGGCATTACAGAAAACACCCCCCACCTCATCATGAAGGGTAATATTTTAACTGACTATTTCAAAATTAAGTGCCCACCCTCAAAGTCAGATTGTGGATAAAGCATGTTGCAGTGTTAACAATAACATATTCTTCCCAGAAAAACTAAAATGACAGGTGTAGCTATTGATGCTTCAAGCACATACTCTGACCTATAGACTCACAATCTGCTGCACTCAATCCAGCACATACTGTGGCAGCAGAGCTGTTTGGGAATCATGCTGGAGACAGACTGACAAATGCTATGTATGAACTTCAACTGTCCCCCCCAAATGTGGGTTTCATTTGCCTCTTAAGTTGATGGGTGCTGGAAATGAGCATCTCCCCATGCCTTATTGAGAAGTGGTTTTCTTTCTAGTGTATAGCACTACACACTATGAGGAGTATGTATGTAATGTGGTCTCTTTTCATATGTTACAGTATTTAAGCCTTGAGTTAAAAGGCTGTTTCTTGTGAAATGTGTATCCTTCAGTTGAATTTAGCAGGTAGAATCTTGCTGCATTATAATTGCAAGTAATATTGCCCTTCTGATTATTTCTCTGGACTTCCCTATTTCTGCAAAAGAAGCAATTACAAAGAACTAAAGTGATAATACAGCAAACATAACTTTAATTCTGCTTTTGGTGATTTATCAGTTATTATATTTTGAATTTCTCTTCAGATCATTGATTCCAGTTTGATTCTGCTCATACATCAATTTTCTCTAATTCTAAGTAAATATAAGTCACATTTTTTACATTATACCCCTCAGAGGACTTTATTTTTTCATTTCAGTAAGCATTATTTGAATCATAAAAAAATACATTACAGTATTCATAACGCGCTGCTTATGTGACAGTTTTTGAACTTTAATATTCTTTTCTGTAGTGTGAGGGCTTAGCAGACTATAAAAGAGACATATTGTTTATAATGTTTCTGCACCACAACAAATGATGCACTTCTAGCATCTATGAAATGGCAGTAGTTTTCTAAATTTGTGATTCTTCTGTGTTCAGCAGTCAAGAACAGTTGTACATCTGCTCAGCACAGACTTTAGGAGACCATGAACTTTAATTGAGGAAAAATAATGAGGGTTCAGGGACCACTGATACAGAGTCGGTTGGTAAGGCAGGTGCCCTGCTGCCAGATCAATGGATTATTTACTCCTTTGTCATAAACAAGAAACAGTTGGGACTTTGTAGAGATTACATTCATATTCCAAAGCCAGGCTGCCTTTTTCTGTTCCCTTGTAAACATGCAGTATATTGAATACTTTTGAAACTTGGTCTGAAAAACATAATAGCTTTGCTCCTTCATTAAATGATGTAATGTTAACCTTAATAGTAAATTTTAAGGAACAATTTTAAATGCGGTGATATTCATCCTAGTGGGCATATTAATTAATAATCTGTACTTCGTGTACACAGAAAGGATTCTGGGGGTGTTGGGGCATGTTTACACATGCATACAAAGGCATATTTGTAATGCAAAAAGTTAGATAAAAATATTGAATTAGAAAGACAATTATATGAAGATATTTAGAAGGAAAGAAAAAAAATGAGAAATACAGCTGAGCACATTTAGCCAATCTTTTACAGTCTGACTACCATAATGATAATGTTGTTTCAGAATAGAGTTTATAAAAATTTTACACACCACTGAAGTGGAATTTTCTGATGCTTTAATCAGAAAAAATACAGACTGCTTTTCCATGTGAGTCAAGCAAGTAATCAGGAGTTTCAGTAAGCATCCCTAATCCTGGGTGTGCTAGTGGCTATCTTTTACACACCTGTGTAACCCTACAGGGCAAGGTCAGCCAAAAATGGCATGTTCTGACTTCATAGGTATTCATTAGAAAAGCAAACAAAGACCACTGTGCAAGCCTGCATGGAATTAGCCTTAATTTCCATTTTAACAAGTTAGTCAGTCTCACATTAGAATCATAGAATCATAGAAATGTTTAGATTGGAAAGACTTTTAAGATCATTGGATCCAACCATTAACCCAGCACTGCCAAGTCCAGCACTAAAACATGTCCCTAAGTGCCACATTGACACGCCTTTTAAATACCTCTAGGCATGGTGACTCTAGCAATTCCTTGAGCAGCCTGTTCCAATCTTTGACAACTCTTTTCATGAAGAAAATTTTTTGAATGTGCGACCTAAATCTGCCCTGGTGTGATTTGAGGCCATTTCCTCTTGTCTTGTCCTTTCCTCTTGTTGCATGTTACGTGAGAGAAGAAATCAACCCCCATCTCACTACACACTCCTTTCAGGTAGTTGTGGAGAGCCACAAGGTCTCCCTGAGCCTCTTTTTCTCCAGGATAAACAGCCCCAGCTGCTGCTCATGTGATTTACTCTCTAGACCCTTCATCAACTTTGTTGCCCTTCTCAGGACACACTCCAGTATCCCTCACATAGTGAGAGGTCCAAAACTAAACCCAGGATTCAAGGTGTGGCCTCACCAGTGCTGAGTACAGGACAATCACTGCCTTCATCCTGCTGGCCACAGCTTTTCTGATACCAGCCAGGATGTCACCTGGGCACACAGCCAGCTCGTGTTCAGCCGGCTGTTGACCAACACTTCCAGGTCATTTCCAGCCAGGCAACTTTCCAGACACTCTTCCCCCAGTCCATAGCATTGCACGAGGGTGTCGTGATTCAAGTGCAAGACCCAGCACTTCACCTTGCCAAACCTCGTAGTGTTGGCCACAGGCCAGTGACCTTGATCTAGTTGAAGGCCCCCATGAGAACACATGCAAGCAGTTGTGAGACTTCTTGCAGCTGCCTATAGAATATTTCATCTGCCTTTTCATCTTGGTTGGGAGGTCTGTAACAGACTCACACCATGATAATTGCCTTATTGACCTTCCCCCAGTTCTCACCCAGAAACACTCAACCCTATCCTCACCATCATTAAGCTCTGTCAAAATACTCCTAACATAGAAGGCTACCCCAGTGCCTCCCCTTCTTTGTCCATCCCTTCTGAGGAATTTATAGCCACCCATTGCAGCATTCCGGTTGTGTGACTCATCCCACAATGGTTGTATGATGACAACTATGTCTTAATTTTTCTGCTGCACAATTACTTCCAGTTTCTCCTCTTTGTTGCCCCTGCTCTGTGAACTGGTGTAAATGCACTTCTGTTGGGTTATTGAGCCCTCTGTCTTTTTCAGGGGAAGAAGCTCTAATTCCTGCATGACTGTTCCCAAGCTCTTCTATGGTTTCTAGCATGTTAATAAGCCTTTCATCCTTGTGGTCTCATGGATCTATCTACTAAGAAACAGACAGAAGGACTTCCCTCATTAATGCACCATCCCTCAAACTCTGGTCAGTCCCACTTACACATGGGCCCCCCTTTGAGGTGGAGCAGCCTCAGAGGAGATGCCCCTGCTGCATCAGGCAGCACTTGTTCATGAGGGGACAGGGAATGCTCCACATTAAGTTCATGAGGTGACAGGGAATGCTCCACATTATGTAAACAGTCAGTCTGTCAGGACCTTCCCAGGGAAGGCAAGGTGCAATTCCAGCACCCTCTGATACTTTTGAACCCCCTGATACTCCTCAGCCTACTGACCTTCTCCTCTGGCATTGAGTAAAGTTCCTCCCTGTGGGTGCGCCACCACAGGGCTGCTCACTCTTGCCATCCATTCTGGCATCAGAGCTGGGCACAGCTCCAGCTGGCACCAGGGTGGCAGTGTGTCCCCACCAGAGCTCTCTTGGTGGCTTCTGCCTGGGGGACACAGCTGCTCCCTGGTGGAGCTGCCTGGATTTCAGTGCCCTTGGTGCACCCCTGCTGTGCCACCGCCACGCCATGTCCTGCTGACTGCCCCGGCCTGTCTGTCCATCCTGCTGGTCACCAGCACTCCCCAGGGGCTCCTTTTATATGTGTGGGGGCCTGGCCACCATTGCTCCTGGCCCTGCCAGATCCTGACAGCTGATGTGAGCTGAGGGCTCCTGGCATCTCTCTGGGTTCCACATGAAGTTCTCCCAGTTTGGGAAGCCTCTGAGCACCACACTGGAGTGTGAGCTGGCACCAGAGCCACTCACCTCAGCAACCAGGGCCATGTACTGAGGCTGTAGACCCTGTGCCCTTCAAGAAAGTACATTTGTTTAAATCATTCTTGTCAGAAATAATAGGATTAAGTTCTAGGAATGGGCTGAGGGCCATTCCTAGGATCTGAGAAGGAGATTACTAGGAAGGAGATCTGACTTCAGAAAGTAGGGTGTTCATCATCTGATTTCCAAAATTTCTCCTCAAATTCCTAAATAAGAACTGTTTTCAACAAATTGGGGTTTTTTTCAGTCCAATATCAAATATTGAAATGTTGTTCCCAAGAATTCTTTTTCATACTCCACCTCCACATTTCTAATAAATAATTCTGAGTTAATCTTTTTGGGAATCTCTGTTCTTAATGCTAAATAATAATTACATTGTTGCATGTAAAATAAGAAAATCCCGGTTTCTACGATACAGGGGTTTTTTTACCAAATTACTAATTATGTTACTAAAGTTATCCAGACTATATCCAGATTTAAGAAATACAGGAAAATAATTTTTTATCTTGTCAAAAATATAGGTTGTCCCAGCTGTATTCCCTTAATTCACTTAAGATATTTTCCATTCCACCTTTCCGTTGTTCTAAATGACACAGGACAGATCATGTTTTCTGTTCTTGGGTATAAACTTTACTCCTACATATTCCACTCATTTTTCTCCTCATTCTTTACAGAAGTAATCTTTGCATATTCCCATTTCTGCAACTACTTTTGGTATCTTCTTCGTGGCCATGATGATAGGGTCACAAATAACACCACTTTGGAGTGAGTGTGCCAACACACAGATCCTTTATGTAAGGGGTGGGAAACAGCCTGAGAAGCAATGAGAGTATCTGTATTTGTCACTGTTTCTGCAAGGTCCTGCTTTATGGGATCAGAATAGTTATAGCCTTCATTTTGCATTTATGTAGAACTAATAGACTACTTTGATTTTCTATGCTCAAATATACTCAAGCTGTTCAGTTACTTCAAACTTATTCCAAAGCACTTGAAAATAGATTTTAGTCTGTAATTTTATCTTTCCAGTGATGATCTAATCCACAAATGAAGCTACAAGTAATTGCATTTAAAAAATTTTCATATTATATAAATTCCATAATAAAAGCCAATGACTGTAAAATGTATGCATTAAAAATTATAGAATTCTTGTAATTTATTAATTATCAGCAAAATTGTTTTTTACCTAGTCTACCTTGAATTTTTGGAATTAAAAGACAGTGGATTTTAAAAGAAAAAAAATTACACTATATAATTTCTTCTTATACAAGAATTGTAAATCTCAAGACTAACTAGCCTGTGTTTTTTGTAGAACCTGTTAAGCAATGGTCAGTTAATATTTTAATAAATATTAATAAATTATGACCACCAGTAATTACCAGTGATCATAACAATTTTGTATAGATTATACATATTACTCATAATTAATGCAGTAATTTTATTTTTTTATGTATAATTGCAATCCAAAGAGATAGGTATTTCTTTTAGTGAAGGATGTGCTCAAAAAAAAATAAAGAGCTTGTCTTGTATGCCATGATCTGAAGCTATATGTAAAAACCTCAAGATTTGTTAATCTTTAAAGCTGTGTAAAGAACACTGATATTTTATCTGCTGTCCTGCATCCTCAGGAAAAAAAGAATCCTACATGTTTCTGAAGTGTGTTGCTTTCAGTTTGACCACCATGAGCTTCATCTGCACTTGTAAAAGCTGATGTAATAGCTGTTTGTATTTCATACAACCATCTCCCAAGTGAGCCAGAGGGGTTAATCTGAAGATTAGTAGCTCAAATCCCAGCATTTTCCATATAGTTTTCAATTTTGAATTGTATGCTGTTATTGACAGTCTCCTTTCCTTTCACTCATTAATTTTGATATTTGGAAGGACTGCAGCAGTGTCCGAATGACAGCAAAGGTATGTGCATAGAAAGTGCATAAGTGATTCTTGCTGGGTTTATATACATATTTATGTAAATGTGTATTTTCACTAAAGCTCACTATAAACATGGTTAGCATATTTATCATGGTTAGCATAGTTATCCTTTATGTTTTTCCTATATGTTCAAAATCTCACAAGGTCATCTACCTTTTGAACTTTGTAGCATATTGAGCATCTGTCTAACTTAACAGGTTTTACTGATGAATTTAGGTAATTATTGTAAAATGGTTTTTTTGCTTGGACATTCAGGGGAAAATGAAAGCTAACATGTAATTCACAAATACACTTTACAGAGCAGCAAGAAATAAATGCACCTTTGCAGTCCTGGCTCCATGTGAAATTTTCAGCCCAATGCTTGGCCGGAGAAAGACAGCCTAAGTGTGTCTCTGGTGCTTCTGCTAATCTGAAGTTTTCTTATGGGATTAAAGTTGTTCTTGCAATATAAACAGGATCTTCCTGCGGGCTGTATTGGATCATTTTGAAATGAAAACAATAATACACTTAAATATTTTTACTGGAGTACATTTAAAAAGTCTAGCCTTTTATCTGAATTTCAAAGATCACCAGTTTATATTAGCATTTTCAAAATAGCATTTGGTTTTATCCCTGTATCTACTGCTATCTTCTCTTTTCCTAATGGCTCTCTAACCCACCAGAAAAGATAGACTAGTATCCAAAGGCTGGACAACAATAAGAGCTCAAATTGGAAATAAATGCACCTTTTAGACACTGAGATTAATTAGTCCTTGGAACAGTTCAATTGTGATATATTGTCTGTTGCTTTGTTTCTTTTAATGGAGTCCACAGACTTTCAGAAAAGTAAAATATGACCACAACTTGTGAAGCACCAGCTGTTTCCAGAATCACTGGCAAATGCTAAGATATGCAGTAGGAAGGATGCCAGACTTGGTAACCCAAACACTTCCTTCAGATGTCAAAACCAATGCAAATGCCCTTCTATTATTTTGTTACTCTCTTCTCACTTCTGTTATTTGCCCTGATGTTTAAAGTACTTCTTGCCGTGTTTTAGATCTCAGGCGAAAAGGAATCATTTACTGACATATTAAAAACAGAGTGGGTTCTCATGGGAGATGATAAAGCATGATTGCACTGTAGGCAGAGATAACATAAAACTCTTCCTTGCATCCTCACCTGATTCCCAACATTTGAACCTTATGCTCCAATGGCATCTGAGATTCCTAAGAGAAGGGAGTAGTTTGCCGGGTTATCAAAGATACTTGCTTCAGACATTCTCTGAGCTGTTTATCTGCTAAAGGGGATTGATGAATTTCTACCTTGTGGTTTGGTGGTTTTGTTTTAGTTTTATTTTATTTTATTTATTTTATTTTTCCCCACATAGAGGTTAAGATCATATTCTGGTCTAAGCTAATAGGACCCTTCTTGTAGCCAGCAAAGGACAAGATATGATTTATGACCTCAGTGGTGGAGTAGCCAGTCTCAAGAATGTTGTGCCAGTGTGTAAAGGTCTGGTTAGTGAGGAGGAAGGGAGGAGGAAGCCTCCCCTGAGATTTGAGAGACAAAAGGTGGGAGTTGCGAACTACAACAACTGCGTTTATCTATTATCAATTTTTAATATGGCCAAATGGTATTTTCTCAGTATTTTTCTTTTTTCCAACTAAATGGAAATCCAGAAACACTAAGTTTTATGTTTTCTTTCTTGACATAAGTCTACAGCACAGTCACTGAAGCTGGTGTAGATGTAGGGACAGAAAGGTGAAACCCTGCTCTGTTCCAATTCTGGCTGCTCAGCCTGCCAGGGCTCCTGCTAATTCACAGATGCCACTTTCTCCATTACAGTAGTCCAAAAAAAAAAAATCCCTGACAAAAAAATTAGAAGGAACATGAGGGTTTTTGCCTCAGTTGTGGTGGTTTACTGCAATGCAGGCACATCTTCTGCATATCACATCAGAGTTGTAGCATAGGAATGTTAGCACAAATGAAAGTCCCATTTTTACAAGAAATGTAATTTGGCTCGCATCCAAATAATCACCTGAATAATAAGAGAAGAGCTAAGTGGGAAAAGAAAGCATCCCACAGGCCTTCTAAAAAATGCACTCTTACCATTACTATGCTATGGACTGTGAACAGAGAGGTCTGTCACAACCAGACTTATAAGAAAGCAAAGGTTATTCTACAGATAAGCAGTTAGTACAATAGAAATTTTTTTGAGGGAAAAGAAAAATCAATATTTATGCTTGCATCATTGTATTTTATATAGAGATAGCAAATTCAGCACACTGGATGGAACTAAGTTAATTCTGGGTTTTTTAGTATTATTATTATTATTCTGTATAAATTACTGCAGTAGATCAGACAAAAGATCCACATCTTATCCCTAGAAAATGCTTCATCCATCTTCTTAACACCCACATCCCTGAAATTCATATTTTTTTTTAAGAGATAAGTCAGTGGATAAGGGGGATTGATGCCTTATCTGACAAAATGACCAAAGCTTGAACACATGCAGTCTAATTGCTCCTTGCTAACTCTGCAAGCCTGACTATAGCCTCTCCCCCCCTTCCTACACATCTACCTACATTTAAGCACGAAATGGCAGCGTCTCATGAAAGTCTTTTCCTCTTGGGTAATGTGGAGATATGAAGACAATCTTTGCCCCCCTTCTCTGAAGACAATTAATTCCCCCCTTCTGTGAATCAGTAAAAGTACAATAGGGAAAACACCAGTTAAGTTATTTTAAGAAGAATCAAGTTTCATGCTGTAAACCTTGGATTAAAGAAATCAATTTTAAAAAAATTAATATACTGTATTTCATGGATTTGGGTAAGAAAAGAGGGAAACTAGAAACAGGTTATCACTGAGATTGTTAGGAATAAAAGAAGGTACTTTGTAATTGAAGTATTCTTGCCGTATTCTTAAGCCTTTATTCCAAAAAGTATCCTCTTGCAAATAGAATAAATCATATTGCAAGCCTTTCAGAAATGCCATTTTCAGACTCTACCTTCTGATGATTACTGTTCTCTTTTTTCTGTAAAGTTCTATAGAGAATATATTTTAATTAGCTTCCACTTGATACCACTTCATACACACTGCCCAGATTTGACCCAGTGTCTGATCATATAGAATGCATTACAAAAGAACTGGTCATTTGAGTGCTTTAATATAGCTTTGCATTAATGTGAGACATCATTTAGACAAGGCATTAAAAGTGTTATTTTAATGACTGAAGTGTGTAGGGTGGGAAGAAGCTTAATCTTTATAGGAAGAACAATTTCAATTAGCTCTAAAATATTAATTTGTTGGTATAACTATATACTCTAATGTATTTGGCTACAAAAAAATCTAATGAATAATACATTGCTAGATCCCAGTCTAATTCCTATGTTGTAACTAATACTGTCAGTTGAAACAAGGAAAATAGTCTTTTAACGTTCATGATTTTGGTTGGGGTGCATTTAGTCTGATTGCTTTTAACAACAAATTTTGTTCAGCATAATTTGACAAGGTAGCATAAATAAGGAAAACACCACGTGGTTATTGGGTTATTGAATAGTTCATAAATATAAAGACACCATTTGTTTCCAGAAAGTACATGTCTTTTTTATTTATCCAGTGAATTTAAAATACATTATGATTGACAGGAATATGATATCCACCTGTGGAAAGCATGAAGACTCTATCATAAAATTCCTGGGTTCTGTTAATGCCTTATTCTGTGTTTGAGAAGCAAATATATTGTCCTTATGACTCCTGCTAGTTCATAATTTAATTTCTTAGCCTTATGTGTCCTATTTCTTGTGGCTAGAAGCACTTCTCTCAACTTGAGAACTTGAGAACTTATAAAAGATCTTCTCATAAAATCAGTGGGTATGTCATAGTTAAAATTGTTAAACCTTGTGTGCCATAAGCATATCTAAGGCCTTGGGAAGTAGATACAGCTTTAGAATTTTACCTTTTTTATTTAGAAATAATTTTAATTATTCTGTAAGGATGTAGAATTGCATTGCAGCTTATTAACTGCACAATACCTGAACAAAGCTTTCTCCCAAGACAGTCAATTCATAGCATCACCTATGTCAATGTTGATGATTTTACTGGCAAAAAAAGCTTAATTTTATGAAGTTCAAGGCAATTTTATTTCACTTTGGTGTCAGAATTGGTCACAGATGTGTTTAGGGAAGAGTAATGTGATCTGGCTACTGCAGGGTTTTTTTGCTTTTCATCCCCTGAAAGAAGTGAAATGTTCAGCTTCTCTAAGTGTGGCTGTACTGAAGCCTCCAAGGTGACCCTCTTGAACTACCCTATGTTCCCATATCACTCCACCAGAATACCTGTGCAAAATGTAGCGTGCACCTTCTCAGTGTTCTAAAGCCCCAGTGCTGCTTATTTAAGTAGTCACACTGAGAAAAGGGCTCCTTGCTTTTACTCACAAAAGAACGGAGGCATCTGGTGTCCAGATCCGGTTATAGGTATTTCATTTGTAGAGGGAAATGTGATTTCAGACATACTTTGGTGCCAAGAATTTCCTGTTGTCTGTTCTCCAGGTGAGCATGCCAGATCAGTCCTCAGATGCACTATTTGTTTCTCACTGATTGAACAATGAGTTCTTATGTACCTTTCTTAGGTCCCCAAGTCACTTGCTAGACTCAACCATCTAAATTGGAGACATCTAAGGCTCTCCAGACACCACGTTTGAGTCTCTGAGGTGCTTGTTTAGTATATTTTATACCATCATTTTACAGCAAAATTAAAATTTATGTTTAATAAAAAAATGGGAATCAATAATAATTTATTTCATTATTAATTATATCAGTTTCTTAATTTACGTACTCTGGGATAAAAATGCTTCATTTCTTGGTTTTGAGAGCCTACTGCTTTTTCCTTTCTCTACAATAGTTTGCCTACTCAGGGTTAAAAATGCTTAATTTCTTGGTTTTGGGAGCCTATGCTTTTTCCTTTCTCTACAAAAAAACGAGAGAAAGTTAAAGAAAAAAAATCAACCTAAGAATCTTCTAAAAGAAGAGAAACAGTTTTCTGCAGTTTCAGAAAGTAGGGGAAAGAATGCTTTTGTAATAGATTTCATGCAGCAGTTGGCATTGGCAGTACTGCAAAAAGAGATGTATTCTGTCGTGCTCTGTTTGATCAAGTGCTAAACCCGTGTGATCAATAGAGAGACAGATGTCGGGTGCAGATGGCGATGCCGTGATACCTGGGGCAGAGTGGGCCTGCCAGAATGACAGAATGGGAACAAGGAAGAGCAGCAATGCAACAGAATGTGACAAATGAAATTAGGGTTTATACTAGTCGATAATTTACAGCTAATAGAAAGTGACAGAATTTTTCAGCATACAGCACATTTACTCTCGCAATACTATAGTCAATGCATTTTTCATGCAGAACAATGGGAGCTGCTATGAAGACTTGGCTCTAGCTATATGTATTTTGTTACATTGCAACTTGTACAATTGATATTTAAACAAAGCTAGTAACATCAAACCAAGTAAGCACCAAGTGTATGAAACAAGATTGTATTTTCAAGTTTGAAATGAGTCCGTCTGATACTCAGATTGTGTAGCAGGCGTCCAACAAGAAAATTACATTATTAGCTGTTTATATGAATATAAAGTAGAGACCCACTACAGCCACGTAAATAAACATTGAATGGCCCTTGTTATTTGGAAACTGAGTTTATAATCTATTTTGTTCTTTTTATTAATTATAATGATGGAGCGACCACAGTGAGCTTTCTGCTCTCCCTCTCCAAATTCCAATCTAAAGTCCATAGTTAATGCACTTGGCAGCTTATTGTGTTCTATTTCATGATGATACAGTTCAGAGTGGAATGATTGGTAGCTTAGGGTTATACCCTTTTCTGTTAAAGTTTACTATCACTTTTGTTTCCTTTTCTGGCTTTCCTGAGTTTTGGAAGCTGTGTATGCATGGGTGTATACATGTGTATATGTAAATGAAAAATATATGCACCCACACATAAAATTTAAGTACATATATTTGTATTTTTAATATATTCAAAACTAATCACACACTCTTCCATTACATTTTCCAAGTTTACCCTGTTGCCAACTCTAATAAAAACCGGAATCTGATCCTATAAAAAACGAAGGCTATCAAAATTTATGTATTTATGACTGAAAATGTAATGGTCATTTACATGTAGTGGTCAAATCTTTTATTGTGCAATTTAACATTTTCTGTTTTCTGGGCAAAATTAATGGATATTTTACATATTACTTTTTTTTTTTTTTTTTTTTTTACAATAAAAGAGCAGTTATGGTCTATTCTGCAGACTTGATTTTCATCAGTTCTGAGTCATGGGTCTACCTTTAACAGCCTGTAATATGGCATTCAGCAAGACAAACCCTGAATCAGAACTGACAAATAAAAATCCATCCTGCTCTTCTTTTCCTGCTGTCTCCTGCTGTTCAGCTTGATATATTTTTCACACTTAAAGATAAATATCTCTTAATGCTGATGTCATTTGATTTTTAGGGTAAAATCTGAACTTAGTTTGGACACAGTAAACACAGAAAATCACCATTATGAACACCAATGCCTTTCCTTCAGGCCTCTGACAGTCTACCCAGGTATCTTTCACACTCATTTCTATGGTGTGTTAGTTCCAGTGGACAGTCATTTTGACTCGATGCCATGATATTCACACATAGGTGAGAGAAGACTTTTTCATGCGATTTTTCTTTATGAAGCTGTGCAAATGTAAGCCTTTATTATGGTTACATAGACCACAATTAAAGTTTCATCAATAATTCCTTGAATAACAGTAATTTGACAAAGAAAACTTTATAGGCTGTTGATATGTATGGTTTTTAATAAAACAGTGCCTTTTCCTACTTTTATGTGCTTCTTGACAACATGAATTTGTTGCTTTTCCCATGCCTACAGGCAGTATCTATCTTTTTTTCCTCCCTAGGAATTTGAATATTTGCAAAAAGTTTGGGCACCAATAAATACTGTCTTTCCTTGCAAATTCAGGATCTCAGATAGATTCCTTTAGTCAGAAAAGGAGCTCCTATTCGTCATCCTACACTAAATGTGGTACATAATATTTCCCTGCACTAAATATGGTACATACAGTTGGAGTTTTACAGGTATGAAAAGGAAGAGTAAATATGTTCACATTATGTTCCGTATTTGTATATTTGCCACAGGGGAAGATATTGAAAATGTATCATACAATTTTTTATACTTTGATTGATTGCTTCTATGAAACAAGTTTTAGGGAGTATGCCAGAAACTTGCTGTTTTTACCAATCCAGAGTAGTGGTGAAAACTGTGCTGAAAGACTTATCTCCAAAATGTCTACTACAAACACCTGTACTTGCTTCAGGTTTATCTAATACACTAAGCCTGCATTTAGTAATAAGCTATTAACCTTGAAACTCAAACATCTTCCCAAGGATTGTGTCATGCACAAAAGAGAACATAATTTTTTTCGTAATATATTCTTGCCTTCTCCAAAGTTGTAGCCAAGCAAAACAGAAGAGACAGCAGGTCTTCTCCTCTGAGCACTGGCACAGTGATATCATCTTGGAAAGCCAAGCTGGGAGAAGAACAATCATCTGTGATATTGAGAGTGGCGTGTTTCAGGTGCCATTAATCCACACGCATGTGCCCCAGCTGCTACACTGGCTGAAAGGGGCTCACCTGTTGAAAGAGATCCTCTATCCAGTAACTTAGGGAGCTGAAAAAGAATGAGCAGATGTATCAGCAGGAGCTGGCACCAGATTAAGAAACAAATTAGGACCAGAGGTTTCTTACGACTCTCTTGGCTACAGGTTCAGGCCTGTAGAAGGGATAACACTTAATGCAGTCGAAAGCATCCTCAGAGATTTATTTTGATTCGCACAGAAATTCTGCCAGTAGACTAGCAGGTTGTTCAAATGGAAATTGTGTGAAGAATTTCTTGTAGAAAACTTTGGTGAGCAAAACAATATTAAATATTCATTCTGCAGTCTTCTATGACCACCTAGAAATTAGCTGAGCGTTTTCAAGTAGCTTCTCAAGTACTGAAAATGTGCATTGGGTATATGGTTAACTGAAAAGTTCTAAGTATGTCTGACACTATATATATCATAACTGTCTAATATTATAAATTACCTGTATGCTCACATTGTAAAGCCTTTTATCATTATTATGATTATGTGACTTAATGCATAGTTATGTTATCCCAGGTCTGACATGCTATGTCCCTTTGTATACTTTGAAAGCTGCAAGTACCAAACAGCTCTATTTAGTGACACTACACAGCTTTATCTGAGCCCCAAAGGCAACCATTCAATTGTGTGAGACTAGATTTCTAATTTAAACACATCTAAAGATCTTTTGCTAGAGATCACAAAAGCCTATACAGTTTTTAGAAGAAGACAGAAGCTGTCAGTTTGCCATATATGAAAGCTCAGTGCACCCAGATCTTGAGTACTGCATGCAGCTCTGATCTCAGCTGAGGAAGGGCAGCTGGAGTGATCAAGGGAGCAGCTATCTTATGACAATAGACAAAAAAGTCTGAGACTTCTCCATCTGGTGAAGAGAAAGCTGAGGGGGAAATTTGATACAGGCTTACAAAATCTTGAAGCTAGGATAAAGTGAATGAAGAACTGTTATTCCTCAAATCCTGCAGTGCTACAGGAAACTGGGAGAAGAACAATTTAAAACAGATTATCACGGCAGTGAGTTAACTCTGTGAACTTGATGCCACAGGAGGCTGTGAAAGCAGACAGTATCAGCAAGTTCAGAGAGAGATTGGAGAAATTCATGGACAACAGATCTGTAAATGGTACTAAGAGGATGTATCCACTAACATTCCTAATCCATGTACATGCTTGGGAACTCTTAGGGGAATGAACTGCAGAAGGAAGCCAAGTTCTCCTATTTTTACTAAATAACATTGCCTGTTGCCACTCTAGAGAAAGTCTGAGCTAAACAGACCCCCCCCCCCCCCACTGTTGTACCAGGATATTTTTTATCTTTCTAAAGAGTAGAACAAAGATTATAAAGAGAAGTCATTTTCCTATGAAGAGTATCAGACAGCAGGAGTGCTTCTGAGTTGTGTTTTACCAGAACCATTAGTAAAGGAGACCCTTCAAAAACATTTGTGAGGAAAGATAATAACAGGATTGTGTTTAATTCTTGAAAGTATTAATTCTTAAAAATCACTTCATATTTTAAAAGAAAATGTTGTAAAAACACAATTTTTTCAATCTGTCATTTGACCTTCAATTAGGCTATTAATGGTGATTCGGCTGTGATAGTAAATGAAAAAGATGTACGTTTCCTTCAGCAAGTGCAAAACACCAACAATAATGCTGCAGTGTGAATACAGGCATCCAGACAGGGTACCTAGAGATCAAAAAGCCAACCAAAGGTTTTAATTATCATATATATCAATGCAATATTCCTAACAGTTGGGTTGCTACCCAGAGCCCAGAGCATCTTTCTGCAGAAGATTGATCACTGCCATATTTTAGAGTCTTTCCTTCATCACTTGCATTTTGATGGCACCTATATCATGTTAAAACTGGCATATCTCCTTTTTAGCAGGCACAATTCCACCTAACAGATGGCCATGATGATAGACATGCCAAAGAACCAGTATGTGTATCAAGTTTGATTATTAGGCATGAAAATCCTATCCAAGAACGTTTGAGTGGCATTCTGCACCAATCGTCTGAACCTATTGGTATGGGTTGAAACAAATGCTGTTTCACTAAAGTCAAGGGATGTGTTAACTACAAAGTGGGGAGTTGAGGACTAAGTAATTTAAGGTCTTGGTAAAATGGAAGTAAAGGCCATTGCTTCTAGATCACTCACTCCACTCTAGTAAGATTCAAAAACAAAGCAAATCATTCACTTCTACTGCCCATCCAATGGCACAATTTAGTGTTTCGGGTATATTTCCTAGTAAATAGTTGTTCTTTTTCAAATGGCATTTTAGCTGGCCTGCATAGATCTCACTGCACCACAGACAGTGCAAAAATCTGCTGAAAGGAGAGCTGAATCACAGACAGCTGGAACACTAAGGACAGGCTTATGAAAGCTGAATTGCCCATCTCCTAACAGAGACTCCTGTTGTCATAGGGTATGTTACGCTGTACCTGGTTTTCACCACGGTGCAAAACTGTCACATACTTCATAATAAATGCCTCATTTTAAAATAGCAGACACTGTAAGGACAGCAGAAGTATTTTAACTGATTTAAACCAAAATTAGTATGTTGTGAAAAGATTGTATTACCAAGGTACCCACTCCTAATTGTGCCAGAGGAAAATATGAATCATGGGTGTCCAAAAAGGCATCTTATGTTTTCCCTTTGAAAGAAACCACTGTGATGCATAAACAAAATCCTGGAATGTCAAATTTTTAAACTAGAATTTCTGTTAAATATATCTACTTATATTTAGTGGTATTTTATTTCCTTTTTAATTAGGGATAATTAAGATTTTTACCAAATTGCTACTAGGACATCAACATTGATTTCTTTCAGATTTCTTCACTTTTTTGTACTTGTGTTTTGCATTTTAAATTCAGAAGAAAGGGTATCAAAGGCTCCAACTAGGTGGAATTCACAGAGTTTCAAAATGGGACTTTGTCATTAATTTTCCATTTGAAATCAAAACATGTAATCTTGCCTACAGATGTCTATCCATTATTTATATTGGTTTATCATGGTATAGCAATACCAGACATTTATTTGACTGGTCTAGTGGGCAATCAAATGCAGTTTTTTTGATGAGGCAGTAGTAATTATGATTTAACCTTTCTGATTCAACGTCATCAATGCACTTCACAATGCTTTGTGGATGCATTAAGCTATAAATTACAGTTGTGGAGTCTATGTGTTATGCTGATTGAGGTTAGCAGATTGTTCCCCTAAGTTCTCACTCCCTGGCAGGTGTGCAAAGGCACCAGGTAACCCAACCATTACTGTCCTTTTAAAGCTAGTACTGCAGACCCATGACCTGTGACTGCTGAACAGATTTAAGATGTGTCATTTGCAAATTGTGTAAAAAATGTTGAGCAAAAGGAGTCCAAAAATCTTTTCCTAATTATTATATACACATGCCTGTCAAAAGACTAGAATTAAGTTATGTTTGGAGGGATTTTATTTCTTCTGAGTTTCTCTTCCTCAGAATAATCTCTACATTTTTATTATTATTATTATTATTAGGACACAGCTCAATAAGAGGATTGAAATAAGTTAGAGATTGGGTTACTTTGGCAGTGGCAAATCGAAATTGAACTTCATGACTCTACCCTGTGCCTTTTGCAGAAGGAAATAAAACCTGCAAAAGTATACATTCCCATTGCTACTTTTGCCACCATTTTTCTCTAAGGAGTGTGAGGGGGATGTTAGAACATGTGCATAAAGGGCTTGTTCACTGCCTACAGCTGGCCCAGTCTGCTGGCTGGCACTGCCTGCTTTCAGGGTTGCCCAGTGTCCTATGGGAATATCTCACTGGAAAGGAGTTCTCATCCCTAATTCTCTCTTGGTGTGGCCAGTGCCCATCTTTATTAGAGACATTCTTGGGTTGTTTGGTTGCCTTTTTTTTTTTTTTTTTTCTAAAGAGACTTGTTTTTTAGCTTGTCTGTCTCTCTTAAGTATTTTATTCACTGACAAGCTCTGAATGCACCATGGTTAAATGTAGGTGCACTAATTTCATTGAGGCATCCAGAGAAACCAGTGCTGAAACTAGATGAGAGATTCAATTGCATTTTTCCAGTACCGTATTTTAAACACTGAAATATAGATTTAGAAATACTATTAGGTATTATTTGACAATTTTTTTAAAAGGCACTATTTTGTCTCAAGATTTGCAGGATGGATGTTGATGACAGATGGATTTTTTTGCCTTTTTTTTTTTTTTCCTTTTTTTTTTTTTAAGAGCAGTTAAATAGAAGCTAGGTCAGTCAGATAATTTATCTGATAAGCAATGTTTCTTGTTTAATGGCAATTTTTTAAGACCAGTGTGCTTAGTTGAGCATAATTTTTCATCATGAAGTGTTATAGTTAGAAATGTGAACAGATACTAAATACTTATCTATCAGTGGCATTTCTATGATCAATATATCCACTTTCCATGTCTTTACAAAGTTAATTTTGTGCTCTGTCTCTTCCTTGTGAAATTACAATTTACATTTTGATTCACCATAAAATTTAGTTCAAACTTTTCCTACTATTTCATTCTAGAGATCTGTCTGCTTTTATTTAACAGATGTCCTTTGATCTCAAGGAGACAATTGCTGTTTTACTATTTTAATGAAGCTTGTATTATTATAGGCAAAATGAATATTAGACCAAATGGTAGTAGAAATCCCAGAGGGAAACGTGATTCTCTGTCTGGATCTTGGAAAAGCAGAGTAATTCATTTTACTCACTGATTATATTCAATAAATTCCCTGTTCTTATTTACTTTTCCTTTTTTTTTTTTTTTTTTTTTTACTATTATGGGACAGTGTTTCTGTTCATTGGATTCAAGGTACTAGTCACAATTCTTTTGTCACAAGTGACACATTGGACTGTTCTTAAGTGTTATGGAGAAGAGATAATCTGTTAAAGGAGGTAGGAGTTAAAAATGACCCTTCATTATCCTTTTAAGTAGCTAATGCCCATTTCTTACCTGTGTTTTCAACAGACATCAGTCTGGATCATGTTTCAATGCCTTTTAGACCCTTATTTCCTAGAAACTAAGAGGGATCAGATTTAAAAGTGACATTTCATAAAGGAAACAGCAGGGGATGGACACACATGGAGAATAGAAAGAAACAGAAGATAAAGGTACTTGAAGTCAAAAATTAGTTACACATTTGAGAAAGAAGGGAAGTAGAGAACACAAATTACAGGAATTTTAGCAGCACACATCATGTCCCCTTTCTCTAACATGACATGGCAGTAAGTGGCCACAAAACATGGGATTTATTAATAGCTTTGATAATTTTTTTTGTTCTTTTGACTATTTTTCCACCTAAGCAATCTACTTTAGACACAGACTCAACTTTGGGAGCAGTACTGATGGTTGCACCACACTGCTGGGATGAAGGTTTAATTCAGAAGTATCTTTGGGCATTACATCACTCTGTAGAAAAATGCATACACTGCAACTGAGCATGTTGTAAGGACACTCTAAGGTCTTCTGCTAGATGTCATCACAGGAAAAAAAGGCTGCTAAAAAAAGGGCATAGTTTGACTAGAGCAGTGGCAGTTGTCTCAGTACAAATCGATTTGACAGCCAGAAAGATACTGGTTCTTAGGCAAATGTGCAAACGTGAGTAGCTTCACCTGTCTGATTTCTGACCCTGTTCCACATTTGAATCTTGAAGCAACACAAAAGATAGGGAAAGGGGAATTCCTCAGTCAGCACTAAGGAGGGGGAAAGAAACATCATAATTATTGCTTTTTAAATTATTACTAAGCAAAACTGAATCATCTCAGAGTACGGAAAAACTTCCAAGAGTCAAATCTTTCTTAAGGAGGACTGGTAGCCCTAGGAATCAAAATGTGGCCAGGATTAGTGATGATGTGGCCCACCTGAACTATTTATCTTCTGGATACAATGTGGTATTCTTTATAGTACAGGTAAAATAACTTGGAAATATTTGGTGCCTGTGAGCAGAAAAGATAAATATTTTGTCAATTCTTAGTGCAAGGTATACTTTTATTTCTTTTTCTGCTGCACTTCTTGTAAATTTATGTTAGAGACCAAATAGGAGCTATGAACAAAGATTTCAAGTGATGAGCTGTCCCATGCCTGTTTACAAGTCAAGATTTCATTTTACATAGAGTTCTCTATAGCAACTTTTTAAAATTTAAATTAGAAACATGGCCAGCAATGCATGCAAAATGTTCATTCATTGTAGTAAACTACAAAAATATTGCTTTTATGCAATGAGAATGCCATTGTAGAATTTTAAAAGGCATAGAAATAAAAGACTCTGGATTGGAGTGATTTAAACAAACTCACTAGGATATAGTAGATGATTAAAATACAATCTATAATTACATTACACTGGTATCAGGTAAGGATAAAAGCCTATAAATACACTGGGGTCAGGGTAAGCATAAAAAATGAAACAGTTATTTGAATAATCTGAGATCAAGTTGCAGTAATTAAAAATGAATGTATTATTCAAATGAAGGAATTAGGTTACAACACTCCTCATATGAAAATATTATTGTGACAGACTGAAATAAGTTGGAAGTGATTTTGATAAAAAATTGGGGCAAGAAATATAATGATTTACATTGGGGAAAAAGTAGACAATTATGCGGATGAGAGTATTTGCAGCTCCTCCTTCAAATCCCTCATCAAAACTCATACCTTTCAGCTGGCCTCCAGGAATTATCCACTACCCTAGCCTATTTCTGGACATTGCTCTTTCAGATACACAGATCAATCCACTAAAAATTAAACGTGCTGTAGCTAAGGATTGTACATGTACTCACAAAGGAATTAATGGGATCTGCACCCACTAGCAGGCATATTGCTTAATCTACCCCACACATAGCTGTTTATCCATTTTCATTGCCATTACCCAGGTCATTTCTGTCATTTGTCTCCTGTTTTTTCTTTGTCATCTCCTGTCAGTTTGGAGGCCAAAGTCTACACATAAGACTGACACAAAACGGTGTTATTTATGTAAATAGTTGATGGCCACTTGCAGATTAAGTACTTGTTATTATAAATAAAGGTTCTTGAAATCTGACCTTTCCATTGCAAACTCCTTGGGGCAGGAACCTGTCTGGAGGTGCCTTGAATATGTAAACCAAGGTTATTTAATTATTAATAATAATTAATAATGAAAGAATACAGAAAGAGACTTGAGTTCTTTTCAGGTAATAGCTTTCATATTCTTTATATTAATTAGCTTTTACAAATGTGCTTTGAGAGCCCCCTCGGAGCAGCTCTTTGCCATTGCCTGTAGCAGGACAGTTGAGAGCTGCTCTGCAGGTGCACATATGCCCATCAGTGGACACATCCGAAATTCTCCCAGATAGGTGAGTGATTGCACATCAGAAGTCAGAGCAAGATCAGGAGTAGATTTCTTAATTTTTGCCCAGTGAATGCTGCCTGAAATTCTCCTCAAACCTTTCTTGCATCTGAAAAAGTCTATTGAGAAGATAATTTAGCTCACTTAAAATATGCCCAGCTATGCCCTTTTAAATCCTCAGCTGATCTTTTTATTATCATATAGTATATTTAAGCCTCTCATTCTTACCTGTTAAATTCTTCTTACTTTTCTTTTCTAGTCTCTTTTGTCTTCCCCTCAAAATGCTGTGTTTGCTTTCCCCAAGAAGTGGTTGTTTGTTCATTTTACATCTTTTTCTTCTGCAAAGGCTTAGGCAGTAGGTTGTTCATAGGTTGTTGCAGCTTCTTTGTAGTATTGTCAAGTCTTTTCTTTAAATTCCCACTCAAATATATTATCTTGATTGTCTTATATATCAGTTCCATTTCCAGACAGCTGGATCTATTTATTAGATATAGATTAGATATCTAAGTAATATTTAAAAGGCATGCAATTATACATAAGGGACTTCAGACCAAGAAACTGAATAGTCTTGAATGACCTGTCAAAACCAGCCAGATGAAGCTTTAAAAAAAAAAAAAAATTACAGCTATTTCCATTTCTCCAGCATTATCCACTCTTCACCTGTCTATGCAGTTAATTCATCTAATAGTACCATGAACAGGTAAATGAGCAGCAAGAGAAAATGTTAATTCAGATTCAGAGAGATGACTTGTGTAGAACTATCCTGAATTGATAACTGAAGGATGCAAGGCACAGTATCTCAGACACAGTTTGCACATCTCTGGTAGTGCCATTAACTAATGTGCTTGGACCAGCTGCAGTGTGGTCTCCAACTTTAAAAAGAACTATCTGTTTAGGGGAATATCCTCCCAGCAGACTGATCACAGTAAAGGCTTGAGAGAATTCTTGTAATGGCCAGTAAGTCAGATAGTTGCACATGTATATATGTACCACAGTGTATATGTTACCTGACTGGCTTATAGATTGACAATTATCAGTTACTATTTTATCAGTTTGTATTTAATGAAAATGGAGAATGGGGTGGAGTATAGGGCAGCAAGGAGATGGGAAAGAAAATGAGAAAAGAGAATGAAACAGGAAGAAGTTACCAACTAGCTAAAAAGACTTAGAATAAGAAGCTGCACTGAAAGGCATTTTATATTGTTATATCAAGCAGTATTTCCATGGGCTGGGGAAATGGGTCTAAACTGTCTCTCCTACACATGGGCAATATTTTCCATTATGAAGATAGACACTAAATCCTGGTTCCACTTCCAGGGCATGGAGAGCATTGATTTTTCCGGTGTCTTAATAAAGAAGTATGAGGACACATTTTTTGAGATAGGATAGTATAGGATCATCTGCTCAGAACCAAGAAGAAACACATTAAGGGAGAGAGTAATGGAGCATTTTAGTGATTCTGAGTTATAGATGCAGATGGCTGTCCATGTGAGTGCTAACTTTTAGCAAAACAAAAAGATATGAGACAGTGAAGCATCTCCAGCAGGTTGTGGATATTGTGAGGTTCACTGCTTGTAAACTGGCTAGCATTCAAGAGACTGTGTTTGGGTCTCAGTCATACATAGGTTAGGCAATGATGAACTACATTTTTCCACGGTGCCAGATTGCATTCCGTTCCCATACCCCAGAGAGATTCCAAGTTGTTCATTATACTTTGTTCTGGTTAAAAAGGAAGAGAGGTAGTAGATAACATTTGGTGTCCAATAGGACTGGCCAGAGAAGTGCAGTGATGGGTTCATGGGAAGAGTGGGGAGGGGGTGGCCATGAGAACAGCCTTATCAGCAGGGTAGATTTCCAAGCAGACGCGGAGGCTCGATAGGTAATTGCTGCCAGTTCTTTCATTCTGCTTCGTAAAAATTTCTATTCCCGGGAGCATCCCAAACATTTAATAGAACTTTTCTTTAATCTCTGTGACCCCTTTACTTAAGAGTAGCCTCATACCATTCCTCTTAAGATTTTGTGCAGTTCTAAGGGGCCAGCCAGGACACAGGGGTTCATGCCAGCACTACGGGGCTAGCAGAATTTCACCTCGGTGTGTAATCCCTTCTCCTCCAAAAGCCAGATAGTTCTTCAGGGATCACTGCATGCTTGACATAAAATTTCTTCATTACTCTCATGAGACAGAGATAAGTGTTCAAAGGTTTCCACAAACTTTTCACATCAGGATTCCCACGTGTTTCCATGGGAGTCACGCACCCTGGAATGCTGTTTTTGCTCAGCAACAGAAATACTATGAAGTGGCTGATTGTTGGATAGTTTCCAGCCCTGACTGCATATTTTCACTCTCCAGTTTTGCAGGGGAATGACTGAGGTAGAAATAAGGACCTGTGTGGTTGTAGGTAAGCACAGGTGATTTCTATGAACACCTCATAGGCAGGGGCAGAGAGACATCGCCCTGTGCTGCCTTTGCCATCTGGCTGCAGACCGGGGGTGCCAGGCCAGAGGAGGGGGTGACACAGTCCAATGCTTCGGCGTGCTCAAAAAGTGACCCTCCCGAGGGCTTCAGCATCCACAGCAGCCTGCCCAGCTGCGGAGGTGGCGACAGCCGCCTTCGTGCGATGTGCCATCACAGCCTGGGTTCCTTGTCCCCAAAGTTTGGTGGAAGAGGAGGGGCACAGGCAGCCCAGCCGCGGGGTGGGGGCGCAGGGCAGTGCCCCACTGGGGCTATTTTCGGAGCAGGGAGGGATGGCGCCCGGGAGAAGGGAACTAGTCCCTAAACACTCCTTAAGTGAGCAGGCAGCATTGTAATCGATATTGCTCTCTTTGCGCGTCAATCCTGCAGTTCATTTAAAATATCACCGGCAGTACCGTCGGTGCTCCCGCCCGTGAGGGGACACATCTGCGCCACGGGAGCGGCAGCCGCGCTCTGTGTCGCGGCAGGAGCGGCGGGCGCGGGTGAGGGCCGCCGGCTCTGTGTCGCGGCAGGAGCGGCGGGCGCGGGTGAGGGCAGCCGGCTCTGTGTCGCGGCAGGAGCGGCGGGCGCGGG
>VZRH01005335.1:1401669-1442114 GCA_013397555.1 Urocynchramus pylzowi
CTGACCAAGTTACTTAAGGTTCGTAATTCTTCGCTGTGAGGGAAGTGAGGCATTGGCACATCTGCCCAGGCGCCTTTTGGGTGCCCCATCCCTGGAAGCACTCAAGGCCAGGCTGGATGGGACTTTGAGCATTCTGGCCTATGGCAGGGGGTTCCAACTCAAGCCATTCTATGATTAAATAATTTATATGATGAGTTTGAACAACAGAGGGTTGAATGGTGTTTTCATGACTATGTTTTAGTGTTCAACAAAAATTTTTCTTTACAAAATTAAAAAAGAAATTTTATATACACACTGTTTTTCACTTTTCCCTCTGTTTCACCCCGTTTGGGTTCTGTCCCCGTACTGTGGATAGAAACTGAGGTATGAAGTCCTGGTTCAGCCAGCAGATTCACAAGCACATGTATTTATCTACATGTAAAATTACCTTAGTTACAAGCATAATTGTCTTGAGTGGAATTTGTCTTAACAACAAACTCCATAGGTCCCAATCAAACCCAAAGGTGGTTTGATTTCTTTTTGCAGTTCTAGGGAGTGGGGTGTTGAAGGCAACACTAGTGTTAACACTGGGTCAGACAAAGACTCTATGAGGTAGACAAGGATTATCAGTAAGGGAAATGAGACTGCTTCTGTGAGCATGGGTGACAGGACTGTCCTTTAATTTCTTGCATTTCAATGCGATTGGCAGGAGGAACCTTCTTCTTTTGCTTTTAGATGCCCAGCTTCCTCCCAGTCAGTGATGACATGTTTTTCATTTACATAAAAAGCCTCACTTCTGCTAAGTAGATCGTTCTGGTCTGAATCTGGAAAGTCAGTGAGGAATCAAATTGCATTTAAAACATCTGTGCATTCTGTACAGTTATTTCTGAAGAGGTAAGCTGATCGTCGGTCTCTGGTCACAGCCTTGCATTCAGACCAGTGGGTGGCTGAGAGTGCAGATTGCAGAAATATTTGGTCAAGTGCATTGCACTAAATCATAGTGCAATTCTCTGTTAAATTCAATTTTTCATGCAGACACATCTCGAGGGGCTGCCATTCTCTGCATGGTATCAGTTCTGTTTTCTCCCCTCATACTTGAATATTTTAGACATTTAACAAAGTGATTCTTCCCTTGGGATGTATCAGCTTTAGAGCATCTGTATTTGTTAATTTTGAACTTTGTCTAAACACTACCTCCTTTCTCAGGACTAAGGCTGTCAGTAGTTAGAAAATAAAAGCATGTAAATTCACTTAATTTTCAGACATCCTCTCAAGAAGATAGGCAAAATGCTCTTAAGGGTGACCTGTAGAAGTCCAGGGAGCCTGCAGAATGCCTCAGACCCTGGCAGACTCCCCCTAGGGAGCCAGTATGCTTTAACTGGCTTCCCATTGAAGCAGCTGTAAGAACTGAATACATAAGAAAGAAAGGTAATGAAAACTGACAAGTTGAAAAGAAATTGAGAGTTTAATCTGTAAAGTTGTGCTTGAGGGGGCTTCCATCATGATATTCCTATGGAGTAGCAAAAAGAGAAAAAAATTAGGAAACTGCAGAGTATGATGAATTTACATAATTTTTTCTTGCACCAGGCAATATTTATTAATTTCTTTTCTGCCACTTTACTGCACCTCTTTGCTTCTCAAAAAGAGAAAATGAAGTACACAAAACCTGGCAATCATAATGAATGTGTGAAATGCTCACAGATTATTTATAAGCATGCAAGTTATGTAGTTGTTGGAGATTCTTTCCCTTCTGCTCCTGCTTGGTGATGAAGAATGGTATTTTAATAGGCAGATGGTAAAGACAATTACAGTTTGGGGCTCAGCTGGGAGTTACATCAGTTTATTGCAAATTATTAGTTGATAAATGCTTTTGTTTACAAGCAAAGTCTTAAGCAGCTTTGTAATCAGTTTATCAGCTGCAAACTGAATTTTGACAGCTTGCCTTTGGGTATACAGTCACTTTTTTCCTGGCCATTTAGAAATCATGCTGACCAAGCAGGCACAATGGTATTTCCTATGCACCTGTATGATGCTCAGTAAAAGCATTTTTTTAAGCCCGTTTTGGAAGAAGTCATCAAGTGCAGAATCCTCTTCAATTGTTAATCTGTGTTAGTGTGTACAGCCAGAATCTTAACAATTTGCTCATTCTTTTTTTTTTTTTTTTTTAAGTTCCATTGTAACCAGAAGTAGCTCAGTCTTTGCTTTCTGCTTTTAACAGTCTCTTACTAGATGGACTAACTGGGAGACTGGTGGTGGCTTACAATTCTTGTTTACCTTGGACACCGTGGAAGGTGGAAATGCTTGGAAGGTGGAAATGCTTTTGATCACTTAGAATTTTCAGTTAATTTACTTCTAGCTTCTACTTTAAAAGGCAGAACTGCGATTTAACTCCTTTTGAGGAAATCAGGGCTATTGATATGGGGTTTTGTGTGTGGGTGGTGGTGGGTTTTTTAATGAGATACTTTTTAAATAGAGAAGACTGAGTTTGATGCTTATTATAGCTTCTATGGTGTTTACATTTTAGAACATACTAAACCTGCAAATTTACTTTTATTTAGTTGCTTGTTTAGTAAGAGAGACACAGATTTGTCACAGAGTCTTGTTTCCACTGCAGCCAGTGTAAAACATTCTAATGGCTTAAGTGGGAGCGAGATTTTCTGGAATCAGAAAGTGCCACTTTTCCTCCATGGTTGTTACAGCTGAGGTGAACTTCAGTTCCTGAACTTTAGCCTGTGAGCTGAACGTTAACACGAGTAAAGGTCCGAGATAACTCACGATAATAGCAACTGTTTTCCCTGGGTTACAGAGCACACAACTAAATGCTCGGGCTTCTCTTCATTATAAAAGCTGGCTTTTGTTTCTCACGAAGCCGTGAGCCTTTTCTGGAGCATGGCCTCTGTATGGAATAAGCAGGCATGTTTCATAACCAATGTTTCTTACTTTGATTTCACCATTCTAAAACTTCCCTATTTCTCCTTACATTTATTGTGTTGCTTTCCTTTACAAATACAACCTATCACTACAGCTCTTTCTATATAATCCTTCCTTCCTTCCGCTCAGGTGCCTTTGCCATTCACTCTGCATTTGCCCAGGGGCAAGAAATGAGCCCTACAGTAGCAGGTGCAAGACAGTAGAAAATCCATTGATAAGATGAAGTGTACTTTGCTTTTCCTGTAAGAAAGAGGTGCCATTAAAGCATATCTATTGTCTCATTTAATCACCTCCTTTTTCATACACTCCAGCCTCACAAAATAACTCTGAAAAGACAATCCACAGGCATGATTGTGTTTGTAAGGCTACAAAAGGTCACCTTACAGCTGTGCTGTTATGGAAGCAGGGATTGTAGGAATGTGTGTATCCAAAGCCCTGCTTCAGAGTAGTTGGTTTCAGTGGTGCATTTTCTCTTTCTGTGAAACCTGGTACATCCACAAAAGCTGGGGGGAGCAGTGGGTGTCACCTGGGAATGTCTCCTGGGAAGCTCTATGGAGAGTGCCCATTCAGTGGTCCTGTAAAAAGTAAAAAGGGAGATGAGTATGCTCTGACAGTAAGTTCTAGCTCCTTTGCAGTGGTGGTGGGAATGCATCGTGGGCAATGTCAGCAAGAGTTTATCGGGTTTTTTCAAGCTGTTTTTCATTTTCTTTCTGAAAGCTTCATAAATTCTAAAATAACACTCCAGTGAGACCTAATTCAAATGTAAAAAAGGTGTAGCACTCAATTCAAAACAGTAGAATTTACAAAGAAAAGAGGAGGGGGAAAAAGGAAGAAATCGCTAAACTTGGGAAAGAACTCCTTCGACTTCCTTGTTTGAGTTTATGCTGAATTAAGGAAATAGAACAGGTTTAGCATTTGTGGCAGGCTTTAATTTCAACCTCTGAGCAGCAGACTTAACTTCTTGTGATGTGGGAGGATATTACAGTTTTCAGCTTCACTTCGTAAGTATTGCCATTTGTGCCAAACATTTAATAGTTTTACGCTGTGGACTGTCGTCCACCAGGAGCTGATATCACCTAAGACTTTTTAGAGCCATCTAATAGAAAGATATGTATTCATTCTGATTAGCCCAGGATTTGAACGAGGGTCCCAGAAGAGATATATAAGCCTCTTAAATGCATAGAACTTCTAAGGATATGGGTTTAACTGTCTCCCCCTGTGGTAAATAAGCTGTGACAGCTCTATCAGGGGGGAAAATGGCAAATAAAATTACCACATTATTTTCCTGTGAATATTTTCGGAGCACTAATCTATTTTGCCTCTTTACCTATTAGAACTCTGTTGAGTGTTACGTGCAGACATTTAATTGGAGGAAACAAATATCCTCAAACTTAAAAAATACAGGCATACAACAGTGTTAAAAACAAGAGGTCAAAATCTGTTCCTTGCACTCCTCACTCTTCAAAAACACTGTGCTTTTTTGGGGGTTCAGCTGAAGAAGGTTTTTGCAGTGTGAATTTGAGAGCTGCTGCCATAAGATGGTGATGTTAGTGATAGTTGTACTGCAGCAAGGGAAAGACCGACCCCTGACACTCACACTGAGATGCCAGGTTTAGGAGTTCTCTCCCCTAGGACTGGCGAGTTCCTTTCATATTTTTCTTTTCCTCTTTATCAGCTATATAATGCCTGACAGTTTTAACCATAAAATCATCTATTCAGATGAATACACTGTCAGCTGTCAGCATATGACTAAGCTGAAGTCAGACCCAAAGCTCAGGTTGACTCACATGAAGGAGCAAGAGCTATATTCCTACAGAGTATTTTCTTCCCTGTTTCTGGTCAGAGAGCTTATATTTCTAAATACAGGGGTTTAATTTGTCTGGAGCCATTAAGCTGAGTATTTTTCTGTTGTATTGTTTTCGGAAAATATCAATGCAGTTTCTTCATTTTGCCTTTTGTTCAGTGAGCTAAAAATGAAGAAGGCTTCATATTCTGTGCTGAACACAAAGGTAATAGTAAAAGTGGCAACAGAACTGGTTTGTCCCCTATATTGGTCTAATTTTATACAGGATAATAGATTTTCCATTTATTGCAGGCTTATAATATGCAGTGGGTAGTTAAAAGTAAAGGTCAAATATCTTTTGGCAATCTCCTTTGATCAGTAAACAAGGAAAAATTATAGAAGAAGCTAGGAAATCATCTCAATATTGTAGCACTAAAGCTGGTTTTGGTGAGAGTCTGAGTAGTCTGAATTTGCAGGGTGATTTTTGAGACACTTCACAGAGAAGCAGTTGGAACCCCAACATTAAAGTGCATTAATAGCAAAAATGCTGTGCAGAGTTCATATTTTGTGTACGCGTGTGAAAAACGCTAAGAATTATTTAGCAACTGGAAAGACTGTTCACAAAATGCCTTTGATTTATTGCTGTATATACCACAGATCCATATCACATATTCCTACATTATTTTATTCAAAAACTTGTATGAACCATGAGTTGGCATGTTGTAGAATACTGAAAAGGCATTAATCAACCCAAATAAACAAGTACATAGATCTATCTAACAACTATGAAGTAGTTAATAAATTTTTAGCAATTTTATTACAGAAAAAAGGTCTAAAAGAGTAGTGCTTAATTATCTGGACTCCTCTGTGCTGGGCTGTCTTTTGATTGTATTAATGAAGCAGCTGGCCCATTGTTTCTCTTTAATTCCTCTATTGTTTTAAGAATATGTCACAGCTCTTTATTCTTTTATCAGGTGCTGTGCAGGAGGATTCACACAATAACTCATATTCCTACTGTATTTGCCAATGCACAAAGAAACCTCCAAAGCATTTTTCAAAGAAGGGGCACACATAATTTATAAGTTCTGTTCCTTGTACCACTCTACTGTCAAAAATTTCAACAGTATTGGATTTGAATGAATTATATTTTTTTTATTAAACAATGTGTCCACATATAGATATATGTACTTTGTTCATGTCAAAAATTAGAGATCTGCCCAGTAACTTGTGCTGTACTGAAATGGCTTTCAATATGCTGAGTCGTCACAACCCCATGGATGAGAAGCAGAAGGAACCCAAATATGAAGATCCCATCCTATTGTGATGTGCAAATTTTCCATAAATGCTTAACCTGTGGAACAAAGGAGGGAAGAAAATAAATTAACTCCAACACACATTACCATTACTAAAAAGCACAATTTTTTGCAAGTTGGAATGTTTTATTGGGAGAGGAAGGTTTAATTCAGTTGATGGTGCCTGGAAGTTGCTAAGAGCAACAGTCTGTTGTTTAAATAAATTCTGATAGTCTTTTGACCCTTCTTGCAAAAAGATGTGTGTACAGGAAATGGGCTATTATGTTTTTGCAGCAACGCAATCAAGTCCAGCATGCTCAAATTTTACTACACAAAAGTAATACTTCGGAATTAACTGGCACTGAAAGCTGCTTTTAATAGAAATTGCCATTGATTTCCTAAACTTCTGTGAAAGGTGTGTGGCATTTCTGGGTCAAAAAAACAAGACTCAGATAGTTTAGCAAGGAAAATCAACTGATACTAAAGACAAGGAAACTGGAATTTGCTTCTGAACATACGTTTATATGTCATTATGCTTCTCAATCCATGAAATTCCATGTACTCAGTGGAAATGCTGGGTTTAGCTACGTGCTCTCTTAAGGTTTAAGGTACTTTTCCTAAAAGCAACAATATGAATCAAAAGGCTTAATGATTTCATCCATTTTGAAGCTCTTTTTCCTGATGGAGCTATGTGAGTCTGACCTTATATATAATCTCTTTTCAGACTGTGATCCACAGATTCCAAATTATCATTCCTTAAGGCCTGCAAAACATAAGTGGGGGGAAAAATAAAAAAAAAGCAGCAACCCACCATCACAAGGCTCACTGTACAGGTTTCTGTGTTTTCCCTGCAATTCTTTCTAGGGTTCTGAGGATCAAAATGAGTGAAGGCCATTTAGTTAAATTTTCAGACCAAATTCCTTGTTTCAAATAGAATAGTAGAGGTCCCTTTGTTTAAAAAATATTTCAAATGTAGAAGAAAAAAAGAGAGGGTTGTTGAAAAAAATTTTTTTTTCTATTTTAGGTGTCTGTCCTACATAAAATAAAGTTTTGAATTAGCATGCATATCTATCACCATTTTACTCCTTATTCTGAATATAGAAGATCATGTATTACTGCATCAAAGTATGATTTAATTGGTTCGATTTTCTATATATTTTTTATACTAAGTGTGATTCCATATCTTGATGAGTCCAGATGTAGTTATGCTTCTGGTTTACAGCATCCCATTGCTTGCATTTTATTATTTTTACAAAGCAAATGTCTATCAATCATAAAGATAAATTAGAAAAAAACTGTGCAAACATGACACATCTCTAAGATTTTTTCAGCATGCTATGTAATTATTAACCTGATTTTTTGCCATTGAGGGAAGCCGTGAATTACAGATAGCATGGATGAAGTTAAATGCTTTTATATTAGATACATTTTCCTATACAGTTTTCTATAGGTATGGCCATACAATATAATTGAAGCTTTGTCAGCCCTGTAGCCTAGCAACAGATAATACTGTTAGGTTACTGAATTGCTCCTGGTTGACAAGTAGGGAGTATTTTTGTGTTTATCATGTTTGCTAATGATGGGATCCTTTCCAAAAGGCTTGTCTTAATCTTAATTAGAGTTTATCAGCAGAGGTCTGCATGACATTGTGCAGACACTGATTTCATAAATAATAAAAAGTGCAAGTGAAAAATTTGGCAGGAGAAGAAGATATTTAAGACCACTGATTCTTGTAAGAGCACCATGAATTTCCAAAATGTAATCAAGTTTGAACTGTGACTCTATTCTTTATTATCGAAACTTGCAGTACACTCCACTGCAGTTTTGACAGCAATTATGAGTATGATTTATAAGCTTCCTGTTAGGAACCAGATCTGTTTGCACAAGAATCTTGATCATAAACATTACAAAGAACAGTAAGTCCACAGTTTTTCAGGGACATCAGGAGCTTACTCTTTCATTTTCATAGAAAGTTTTTGGTTTGGGTTGGGTTTTTTTGTTTTTAATTAAGGATGTTGGTGGTTTTTTTAAAGCAGCAGAAATATTTGCAGTGAAAGATGCAGACAAAGAAGAGAACCCTGAAATAACCTTCCCAGTTGGTGGATGTTCTGAAGGTATCAGATAATTGCTTCAGTGCCTGATGGCTTTTGGTAAAGAGCTCATGCCAATGCAACTGGAGTGTAATATTTTGCTCTAGTTTGCACAACATGATATTCTTTAACTTTCCTGTCTTCTGATAATTAAACAAATGAGCACTTTTAATTTCTTGAATTCTGAACAAGAATAAGAGTTTAAATAAATACACAGTGTTTACAGACATTTTTATTCTTTTCTTCTGCTTGACATGTGTATGTTATATATCACATAAATTTGTTTGATGTAACCATAGATGTAAAATAATACATTACATGCTCAAGACGCTTTTCTTCGATTTCACAGAACCGTAATTACCCTTTTCGAGAAAACAGCCTTCCAATGTTAGAAAGCCTTCTGCTGCTCTAAAACCTTCCTTTCTGCACTAGCACAAGAGGAAGGCTTTTATTACTACTTTACCACGTCAAACCCGTATGACCCCTTTCAGTTTACGTGGTTGTGATGGTGACGAAATATAGTCAGAGGATGCAGGAAACTTCCCGTGCATCCTCTGCACGAGGCACACACGCTTTTCCTTGCTATTGTCTCTGACGGGCAATATGATTTTTCCAAAGATAACAACACCAGGTGGGAATTGCCCTAAGATAAGAACACCGGGTGGGAATTGCAGGAGAAACTGTCTGGACTGCTCGCATAATGAATGCATTCCAGACGTGGGGGAGCTGTGATGGTTGCGATTGACTTTAGTACACATCGGCCTGAAAAAGGGTATAAAGTGCTGCTGGAGACTGGGCCACCTGGGCAAACTGCTCTGCAAGGCTGCAGGCAGTTTCCCTATGGGTTCCTGGCCTCCTTCCCCCGCCCTGCCACGAACGCCTGCAGGGTACGTCCAGCCCGAAGACTGGGAGCACTCCCTTTAGAATGGGTGAGTAAGAGCCATATGGAGATAAAATCCTACAGCAGCAAAAGGGGTGCTTTTGCCCTTTGCATTCGGTAAGGCCAAAGGCTGTAAACCTGTATGTTTCTAGCTGGACCTGTTTCTATTGTAATCCTTTAGACTTGCTTGTATTATATACTGCATTGACAGTATTTAGACTGTGTGTGAGCAATAAATATAATCGTTATCATCCACATAATCAGTGTCATACTTCTTGTGCCTGACTAAGAATCTTCTCTCTGCTATGGCAGAATGGGTGACCAATGTATTCATTATGGACAAGAAGAGGCCCAAAATCACCAGTCTGCCATTGCTTTCTGACCAAATTATATAACCATGACTATTTCAGAAGCACTATCAGTCACTCATCCCTTTCTCTTCCTCTGATGCCTGTGTCATCTTAGGACTGAGAAACCTTGCCTGGTAAAGCTTTGTAGAACAATTTCATTCCTGTAAGTTATTTCTGAGAAGAAGAACAGTTGGTTTAAAAAAAAAAAATCTAGCCATCTTAATCAGAACTTCATCTCATATAAATAATAGTCCTTAACATTTCTTTATGAAATCTTCATGCCTTTGCAAATATTTCATGCAAACATCTTCCTATCACCACTTGGCTTGGCTATGGCTCCTGTATTATCCCTTTGAAAACCTTTTAACTCTGCTCTCTGCTTAATGAAAAGGTGCTGTGCTCCTGAGAAATTGCTGCATGTAAGTCAGTTGTGTCTTAGGCTGTAGAAATGTGTGGGGGAAGAAGTTTTTTCCTGAATTTTAGCTGCCACCTGTAAGGAAGCCCTTATCCCTGCCAAAGGTGTCTAGACAGCATAGTAATTCATATGATAGTCACGACTGGAACTTCCTATTAAATTTGGAAGCCTCTGTCGGGTTCTCTGCACTTGACAGTACTTTTTCTGTCACTCTTGGCTGACTTGTGCTCTTTTCTTGACTGTGCAGTAGAAGGCTCAAGAAGACTTCTCTTCCACAGTCTTCCTGCTGTGCATGAAGGTCAGCATGTTTGCATTCACTGCATTAAGGGGAATAAAATCGTTTGCATCTTTCAAAACAGCAGCTCTTGCCTCACTCTGTGTGGGCAAGCACAGAAGGGGACAAGTGGGGACCCAGTTGCTGGAAGAATGCATCTTTTGGGAGGTCATCTGTGGATTAAACTTAACACAATATCATGTTCTGATGAAAACGTGGATGTGTATATCATGATTACTTAAATGCCTCATTTTATATAGGCTGGGATGAGAGAAAACAAAATAACAATGTCCTTCTTGGATCTGAATCCTGCTGAGCTGAAGGTTTGTATTCATATGCAGGAATGAATTTAACTTCCCTAGTTCTGATTTTCTTTATTAAGCTAAACTAGAAACTGTTGTGCTTCCAAAGCTGTCACACATCCCAGCAGGCTGTGCCTGCCGTAGGTGTGACGGTTTGCAGGAGCTGGGTGGAGCAGGCAGCCAGGGTCACTGCTCCCTTCAGCTCTCCGAGTTTAATCTGCTGCTGGACATGAGTCAACGCCCTGAGGAGCTCCAACACCGGGAGCCTGACTCAGCCTTTTAGCTGATCCAGACGAGTGCAGCTGGAGACCCAGTAATCACTTATTTTCCCCCCCCCAGGGGACACACAGCATGTCAAGATGTTTGCTGGGATAGAGGAAGTCTCAGTTGGTTATTCTGCAGTGACTCATTTTTATTAAGAGATCCAGTGAATAATAAAGTCTAGAAAGAGATCTTATTCTGTATAAAAATATACTGAAACATGTTGGTTGATTATAACACCTTCTGTATACAATTAAGATAGAAGTACATGCTAATAATGGAAATTAACTGTGTGATGTTTGTGGCAAAAGTACCCAATTTCAGGTTCTCAAATTGCAGTGTGTGTTCCATGTATTTTCATCTACAAGACTAGTTAAGTACACTTCTGGATTTTAGCCTGTTTCTCTCTGGAAGAGGTTTTCTCCCCATTTAGCTCTGAAGGATTCTGTATATTTACTAGTTATATCAGACAATATGTCAGATTGTGCTCTTCAAATTTTTTTGAATTTTTGCTCAGGTGTTAGGATTCTGCATTTGTAGAAATTCTTGGTACTATCTTCACTTTCCATCTTCTTCTTCTCCAGAGGAAATTAGATTTGCACCATTTAATGTTGTAATCTCGGAGTCTAGTAAACTTTGTTATGCTTTCATCCCCTCACAGTAAATTGTTTGTAAACTTTCTAGCACCTTCAACTGCTATATTACTGAAGGGTGACTACAAAGACACTTCTCTGCTTTGAAACTTCTACACCACTTTGAGGTCTGGAAGCTTAGCGTATTTTGCCCCTGAAATACACTGTCACTGATGCTGTTTTGTTTGCTCATCTTTGAAAGCTAATAGACTGGTTTAATTAATTGTCCAAGATTTCTCTAAAACAATGTCCTAATTCTTCCATTTAGCTGTGGCATATCATACACTGTTGTTATCTCCTCTACCAGATTTTTGCAACAAGTTGTTTTAAAACTATAATCTCGTTGAAGGGAAAAAATGAAGTGCAGTTGAAAAGGCAGTTATGCCGAAAGATAAACACAGCAATATTACTTATCAAAACGAGTACAGTTTTTGCTTGCCTAATGAATGCAACATATAGCTTTCTCTATATATACAAAACCTGAAGAAAAAAAAAAAAAAGCTTTATAACATATAAAGTATGCAACATTATTTCAGGCATAACTGTATTGGATATGTATCTAGGCCTGAGAGTGTAGATAACACAATATAAGTGCTTTGCCTGTCTAAACATGTTAAATAAATGAGCATTCACTATCTCATTCAAATACATTAGTAGATGTACTCGCATAGTTAATTTTCTTTTTAATGCACTACACGTGACATTTGCAGCACAGAGCTATAGTGTATCTTACTGTTTGATGAAAGTTCTTCCACTTCCCCTCCTTCCCCCCCCCCCCTTTTAAACAAACCTTTATTTGAATAAGCCTTTATGAAACAGATCTTTGGCATATCTTCTTTTCAGGAAGTTCAGTCAGTGTAAGCAGAGATAAAGCAGTCATGTTACGAAGAATATTACATAAGGGAAGATTTTTTAGAGAAAGAGGGTGACAAACATAAGGGAGGGGAAGAACGCCCTTAAGAGGAAATCTGATTTCTTTCTTGCAGCTGTTTGGTTTTACTGAGCTGTGATTTGCTATTCAAAATAAAACAAGCTTGGAGTTAAGAAAAAATTTACAGAAACTTTGGTGAAAATGGTAATGAGAGAAGTGCTGAATAAGTTATTTTCACCTATATCTTGATTTTCATAATGCTGGCTTTTTAGGAGACAAAGTGAAAAATTAAAATAATTATTCATGCTGCAAATAGTTAGGAAAAGTATCCCCAGATTGTTTTTCTTATATACTTGAAAATTCCTATGTTGGTAGAAGGAAGACAGGAAAAGTTGTATGCCTCTTTACCTTAAATAAGCCATCAAAATGAAAAAAAAAAAAATGCAAAGATAGCCCTCATGTTGTAAGTTCTGGAATTTGATATTGTCAATTAAATCTTTCTGCTTGTATGTTTCCTGCAGGAGGGCAGCTTTGGTGTACCACGACCAAGGCGATCTCAGAGGGTGAAGAGCTGGTTGCCTTTGTTGTGGATTTTGACTCAAGGCTGCAAGCTGCCAGTCAGATGAGTCTCACAGAAGGCATGTACCCCGCCCGCCTGCTGGACTCCATACAGCTGCTCCCGCAGCAAGCTGCCATGGCATCTATTTTGCCTACAGCTATTGTGAACAGTAAGTGAGGAACTCTGTTCTCTGGCGGATTTTTAAAACAACAGTACTCTAAGGCACATGTGAAGAGCTAATGCAGCAATGGTGAATTCATGACCGCAGAAACCACACCACAGCTCAAAGCCTGCCTTTGTTCCCCCATCATCTCAGATAAAAAGAGCAGGAAGAGCAGTCTGGCAAAAGCCTCACCCGGAGTACCTGCCCTCGTGTGGAGGTTCTGTGATCTGTTCCCCGAGGCAATAGGATTAGAAACTTAAAAAAATAGATGAGATAGGTTGGCTAGATCTCAAAGTCCAGCCTCTGCTGCTCAAGTAAGCTTGTTGCTTACCACTGCAGTTTCTGGTAATAATTCATGATATTCAGAAAAAGAAAAGAAAGGCATCTTTTCAGTGACTGTTTCAAAATGCAGCAGAAATCATGCCTCAGAGCAACCCTGATTTATTGTAGCATCTCCACTCAATGTGGTTAACCAAGAATGTTTTTACATCTTCTGGCCATCAATGGGCTCTGTCATGGATAAAATGCAACATGCATTCAGGTGCTGTCCTTAGAGAGGAGGGACATGAGTGTTCCTGAACTGGGACAATTCAGCTCGAATTAAAGTTTATATTTTTAACTTTTGCTTATTACTGCTGTTTACCTTTACACAGCCCTAGCTCCTCATCCTCCTTTCTAAGTACTTTTCAAACATATTGGCCATTACCATGATCCTCACCAGTCATCACTTAGACTTGGATTGCACATTCTTAGTTCTCAGCACCTTGCAAGTCTGTCCATTTAGACCCCATGCTGGAGCACTTCCTCGTGCTTCTTATGGCTTCTAGGTATTCTAATTAGTTATAATGAACTACAGAACACAGTATTGCAGGTGCACATGCACATGTGAGCACGTGACCAACCACTCAGACTCATACCTAATAATACTGAGCCTTCAACAGTCACATCTTCAAGCTCATCACACAGGACTAGTTAAAATATCCCTGGTAACATATTTCATTCCATGTTTTCCTTTCAGTTTATTTTTTCCTTTTTAATTGCTTATTTTCTGGTAAGCAATTTTGATAGCTACATATTTAAAGTTAGCCTATTTATAAAGATAAACTTTCAAATGCCCTTATCATCCCAGTCTTCTCTTCCAAGAGTGAGTTGGAGCAGCCTCATGCCCTTTAGGTAAGCACATTCATTTCTACCCCACCAGTGGGGCAGCTGTAAGCTGACATACCTGCTCACAGAACCAGCAATTAGGAATGCACAGGACCTTTCCAAAATAAGGTGTCAGAAGTACCTATAACACACCACTAACTAAAGTTAGTACTGTTAGGGGAGGCCTGTTTATAGCCAACAGCTGAATGGGAGCTGCTACAGTGGGTTACCTTGCCTAAAGGGCACAGCTTGTTTCAGCTGAGATAATATTCTTGTGTAAATCTGTGAGGCCAACTCTGGGCTTTGGCAAAGCAGTCAGATTTCTACAACATCACATTTCTGGAAACATCTTTTCTGTCAGCACTGACTTGTGCAGAGCCCTGGAAAGCCACACTGAACATTGCTAAGAGGAGTCTTTAAGTTTATGGTGCATCAGCTCTGGCTATACAGGTTTAGCAGCAGCTCAGAGTAACCTCTGTGTTCTTGACTCAAGGAAAATGCTAAAATAGCTAGTCTTACTGCTCAGAACTTTCCACATCAGTCCCAACTCTGCCTCTGATCATAAGGGGCTATTTTCACGTTTCATTGTTGAGTTAGTAAAATTCAGTTTCTTCATTAAAGTCTTGAAGTTGAGCAACAAGCTGAATGAACTTCTGGATTTGTAATGAGCCCTCTCTTAAGCATTCTTTTTCTAGATCTCTGAAAAAAAAAAAGGTTTTGTAGCTTGTTTGGGGGATTTTTTATTTTTCCTAACATTTGCTAGTTGGAAAAACAGTCACCTTTGACTCATTCAGCTTGAGGCTGAATGTTTCATTATATGAAAGTATCCATTGAAATAAATTGCAATATTTTGGTTTGAAGTGATTAAAACATTAGCTACAAGTAGCCTTTATCTGTTTTGCATCACTTTAGAGTAGTAATAGTTTCAGATCCCATCCCTCAATATTGTTGTCCCTGAAATTCCATCCTCTCACCATGCAAAACTTTTCAAATGCATTTCCTCTTCTTGGCATGTAATGGGAGTCACATATTCAACATGCATGACTGCAGCTACAGACTGTCCAGGCCATCTAACCCATAGGAAATAAAGATGGCTGGAAGTCAAATTCATTAAGATAATCAGAAAGTTCAATTCTGTGATGGAATGCAGTCAAATGAATTCAAATAGGACAAGTTGCCCATATCAGAATTCTCTATTAGTACTTTTGGACTTGCTTTTCTGTGGAAACACCAACAGTTCAACTTTTTTAAACCATTTGAGGCCAAAACCAAATGTTGAAACGTCACCTTTAAAGCAAGGTGGACATTTCAAATGACACGAGCTGTATCCCTAATGTTTTAATAGTGGTGTATATTGGAATACTAATTGCTCCATTAAGTGTTTGTGTCTGAAATCCATGCACAATTATTCAGTGGCAAAGGGAAAAAAAGAAATTGGTAGTGGTATAAATATTTTTTGCAAATTCATGAGCAGAAAAATAGACAAGCATTAGCATTGCAATCAGAGAAGCAAACTAAGCAATGTAAATTTTGGCTGCATTTGTAAATATTTAGCAAATAAAAGACTCATCCATGTCAATGGGTTGGAGTCTTCAACTTTGTTCACCCAAAGGAATTGAAACAGAGCAGTTGTCCTATACACATCAATATTTGAAATTAAACATAAATTGTCATGGATGGTAATGAATTACATCATCAGCTACGCATGCCATGTTTTCAAAGCAGCCAGCCATTCTTCAAAATTAAGTTAATTACAGTCTCTAGCAGCTTTTTGCATTCTGAAGTCAGGAGGAGTTTTCATGTTGATCAAGATGTGTTTTAATGTTGACTGCAATTGCCTGATCATGAGGTCAGCTGTCACAGTCTGGAGTTATCTATAATTTTATCCTCTCTTAGTCTCAAAAACAGTCGAGAGGTGTCCAGACCAGAGAATGGTTCTATGCCTGTGATAATTCCTGAAATCTATGCATGAGTGGGAATATTGGTTTTTGACTTAAGCCAAAGGTATAGAAGGGACTGTTTCCATGATTTAGCAATATAAACAAGTTCCAGTGTTGAAGTGTGGATCCTGTCACAGTTTAATTTACTGGTGTAGATGAGCTCCAAAAGAGCAGGGATTTCTTCTTGTTCTTACTGATAGGATGGAAGGTTCACCTTTCAGAAAGATCAGATAGATCTTTTGTCTTTCTGAGATGTATACACAACAGGTTCTGTGTCCTTTGACAGGGCATTAACACACAAATATCTGTCCACTTTGTGTAAAAATACCATATGCATTATTACTCTTCACATTAGTAAAGTATGTAGCCTCTGATGCATGATCAAAGTCACAACTTCTGCTGTTGAAAACACTCTGTGCAACCTCTGCATGGTCTCTCCTCAGAGGGGTGCTGACACTTTGGGATAGGAGACAATGAAAAGCTGCCTTATTATTTTTAATAAATATCCTCTGTGGATAATGAAAAGTGGAAACCCAACAATTTACTGAAAACAAGAGGACAAAAAATACATAAGAAATTTCAATTTCTATCATTAATAAGAATAGGAACCAAGGAAATAGGCATGCTGCTTAGAATAATATAACATTCAATATGATAGGATCTTAAGGAACAGTAGTCTAGTCTCACCTCCTGGATATCAGAACAAAAGGATTTTACAGTAATAAATGCATAAGCATACTGAAAATACACATTCTTCAGAATGATCTGCAGTTAGCACCCAAAAATTCCAAGGCCCAGAGATCAAAAGTCGTGTGCACACATAAAAAAAATTGAAAGATGTCACCTAATGTATTGGGAATACAGCATAGCTCCTTAATTAGTATTGCATGTTCCCAACAAACATTTAATTTAATTTAATTTTTAAAAGTAATTATGTGCCAAAGGATTCTAGCAGTTTTCTTTATGCAACTTTTTAAAAAAATATCCTTTTGAAAGAAACAACTGTCTCCCATGTTAGTCTCATCTGCAAGTGACGTTTTAATAAACCCATTTCTCTGCTTTCAATGTTTTATTAAATCAGTATTTTTTAAATGGGGAAGGGAGGGGAATTAATGCAACTGTGTTAATTGGTTGGCACCAAGTGAACTGTGGCTAACCTGCACCTGCTTGTACTTGCTTGTAGAGGACATATTCCCTTGCAAATCCTGTGGCATTTGGTACCGAAGTGAGCGGAACCTGCAGGCCCATCTCATGTATTACTGCAGTGGGAGGCAAAGAGAGGGGCCACAGCTGTCAGAGGAGAGTGAGGACAGTGCTCAGCAGATATCCAGTGTCTGCCCCTTCCCACAGTGCACCAAAAGCTTTTCAAACGCAAGAGCTCTGGAAATGCACCTAAATTCTCACAGTGGTAAGTATCATGTATTTTTGAGTATCATCTTCTAGATTTAGCTTTTTGAAGAATTATTCACTATAGCCATCCAGTAGATCAGTGTCTCTCCAAATATATGCAATCATTGGATGTAGATAATACCAAAATGCCAACAGTTTTTGACCTGTGTTCTACACCAAGTACCTCCCTCAGGTAACCAGTGTCATTTGTGGTTTAGTTTTCTGTTTGTTGCCTAGCAAATATACACTGTTCAGTAAACCAGCCGAACCACAGGCTACAGCAGCTTCAATAAGATCAGGTGAATGCAACCCAATGTGTCTTACAGCCTCATAATTATAACCAGATACTCTGGGAGGATTACAAATTAATTTCTCCCCATGCAGAGGAAAACTGAAATATTAGCCATTGTGCAAAAGATTTGCTTCAATTATTTGCATTTATTGACATACCACTGGCTTAGGTGTTGAGGGTTTTGAGCCATGAGTTGTGAATGACAATGCCTGTGTGTAATCTAGAGATCTATGTTTCTTGAAAGACATAGATCTGAGATTGTGGTGAATTTCCACTAAGAATCTTTAGTTATTTTTTAGAAGAGAGGTTAGACCTCAGGCCTTTCCCTTTCTTTTTAGTCACAAACCAGTCTATTCAATCATTCTAGCTCGCTTTCCTATCCTGTCAGTCTTTATTTTTCTATACAGATTATCACAAGTTATAACACCTTCTGCAGTAGGAATGAAACATTCCTTTTCCAAATGTCTTGTAATCTTTGGAAGCCCCTGTGTTTGCTTCAACTGCTATTACTGTTCCCACTGGAGGCTCTAGCCACTAGACCTACACCACTGAAATGCAGAGCCCTGACTGAAATGTAAAGTCCCATAGAGACTGCTGTCACTGTACCACATGGTGGGGAAGCATGTGAAGCACCATCTCCTGTCAGTGGAGGAGCCAAAGCCTCATGTGGCCTCCTGGGGAATGAGTGCCTGATGGGGAGCAAAGTGCTGACTGAAGTGCTGTGTATGTCCTTGGTTCCCTTCTGGCCTCTGAGGCCAAGAGCAGGTCAAATTTCAAATGTCACTCACAGCTTGGGGGGTCACTGATGCTAGGGAAGAAGCAAGGACCTCCAGGTGCAGCAGTGTGACTCCCCACAGAGTGAGATGAATATTCTTACAGTTTCGTATTGTCCAACTACCACACACCTACTTCACCTGACTGAGGTGTGGCATATGTGCGTGTGTGTAGGCAGAACAAATATTAATTTTAAATTCTGAATATCATCCCTATCAATATTTTTTTTCAGTTTTTATTGTCTAAAAGGTAACTAGAATCTGTGTTGTTGCAGTACAGAAATTTAGTCTTATCTCTTTTTAAAGCATTTTCAATTTCAAAATGGCATGAAACATGGAGTTTTTAGTTTAATCAGTGATTGTAAGATGTCTTTGAATGTACTGTTCTTGATAAAGTGGCAGTGATTTCATGAGGAAAGGTATCATATTATAGCAGTAGTTGCCAGTGGCCATTATATGTGAAAGATAAAATGTCAGTGAAGCCATGTCATACTGCTCCTCCTCCCCTCACAGGAGGGGAGGAACACAGCTCATCATTTTTTTCTGATGAGGATGGATCTATAACCTCTTCCCACACTACAGCCAACCCATGCAAGCAAAGAGTGAGCATCAGTAATACTCAAAATGCTACTTCTGCTTTGTCTGTGGCTTTCAGGCACACTGAGGGCTGTACCTCAAGCTACATCATAACCTTGAACCTCTTGACCTTGGTGTTCTTTCTGTGCGTTCAAAATTTCTAGGGATTGTGTATGGGGAACATAATGTGTCCCTTTAGTTGTAACTGTAATCTCTGAGACTTTTCATTTTGAGTAAGTCCAGTCTATTTTTTATCCTTTTCCTTGTTCTTTATCTCCCTGCAGCTCTGATCAATGCATGCAAAGACTAGGGCTCTCCAAAGCAGAGCAAAAGTCTGGCAATAACCTAGCAGTTCGAGGAAAAACCAATTCAAGTATTTTCAGGGTGCCTAATACCATCTCATTAGAAGAAAATTAGTCATTCTAACTACATTTGTACCTTCTGTGCAGCTGATTTCCCAGTATTCTTCATGAGGGGCAAAATGGTCACTTTATTTTGTATTTTTCCTGTCTTTTCTGTAGGAGTGAAAATGGAAGAATTTCTCCCAGCCGGTGCTAGTCTGAAATGCACAGTTTGTACTTACACTGCAGATTCAGTGATTAACTTTCATCAGCACCTGTTCTCGCATCTTACTCAAGCTGCCTTTAGATGCAATCACTGCCATTTTGGCTTCCAAACTCAGAGGGAGCTACTGCAGCACCAAGAGTTACATGTCTCTGGCAACAAAATTCAGAGAGAAAGTGACATTGAACACTCTCCAAGTGGAAATGAAGAAGGTTTACAGCCAGCAACGGACCTGTTGAGCAGAAATGATGTTCCCCAGAGCCAAAAGACCATGCAGACTAAAGACGCAAGTTCTGATACAGAGCTTGATAAATGTGAAAAAAAGGCTCCACTTTTCCTTCCAAACCAGAGGCCAGAAACCCAGCCTGCCACAAATAAGCAGAGTTTTTCATATACCAAAATAAAATCTGAACCATCCAGTCCAAGACTTGCTTCATCACCAGTTCAGCCTAATATTGGTCCTTCTTTCCCAATGGGACCTTTTCTTTCCCAGTTTGCTTTTCCCCAAGACATCACTGTGGTTCCTCAGGCTTCAGAGATATTAGCCAAAATGTCGGAACTGGTCCATCGAAGGCTGAGGCATGGAAGTAGCAATTATCCGCCTGTAATTTACAGTCCTTTGATGCCTAAAGGGGCTACATGTTTTGAATGCAACATAACATTCAATAATTTGGACAACTATTTGGTACACAAAAAGCATTACTGCAGCAGCCGATGGCAGCAGATGGCAAAGTCACCAGATTTTTCCAGTGTTCCAGAAAAACTGCCTGAAGCTGTAAGTCCCAGTAATGGTCAAAGCTCTATAAACATCCTGAATCCAGCTCCTCACACATCAGATCCAGAAAATCAGCTTCTGCAGACATCTTGTTTAAACTCTTCCAATGTTTTAGATTTGATTGGGCCAAACAATAAAAGTCATGAAAAAGACTTTACTCCGCAGCCTAAGAAGTTGTCAACTGCAAGCAATGGTGATGAGAAGATCAATGGGAAACCTTCTGATGTGAAGAATCCCAATGCTCCCTTAGTAGAGGGGGAGAGCGACCCTAACAAGACCACGTGTGAAGCTTGCAATATTACTTTCAGCAGACATGAGACCTACATGGTCCACAAGCAGTATTACTGCGCCACTCGCCACGATCCCCCGCTGAAGAGGTCCGCTTCCAACAAAGTGCCTGCCATGCAGAGAACAATGCGTACTCGGAAGCGAAGGAAGATGTATGAGATGTGCTTACCAGAGCAAGAGCAGAGGCCACCACTAGTTCAACAGCGATTTCTGGAAGTTGCCAATCTTGGCAATCCTTGTACATCTACTCAAGAGTCAACAGAGGGTCTTGGGGAATGTTACCACCCACGATGTGATATCTTTCCAGGAATAGTCTCGAAGCATCTGGAAACATCACTGTCTATTAACAAGTGTGTTCCAGTTTCAAAGTGCGATACTGCCCACTCCACCGTGTCTTGCTTGGAGATGGATGTGCCAATAGATCTCAGTAAAAAATGCTTACCCCCGTCAGAGAGGACATCCACTTCTCCCAAAAGGCTGCTGGACTACCATGAGTGCACCGTATGCAAGATCAGTTTTAACAAGGTAGAGAACTACCTGGCTCACAAGCAGAATTTTTGTCCTGTCACTGCTCATCAGCGTAGTGACCTGGGACAGCTCGACAGTAAGGTGTTCCAAAATCCAGAAAGTGAAAGAAACAGCCCAGATGTCAGTTATGAGAGAAGCATAATCAAATGTGAGAAAAATGGAAACTCAAAACAGTCCTCTCCTAATGGAAACTTATTTTCCACACACTTAGCAACACTTCAAGGACTGAAAGTCTTTAGTGAAGCGGCCCAGCTTATTGCTACAAAAGAAGAAAACAAACATTTGTTTCTTCCACAATGCCTTTACCCTGGAGCAATAAAGAAAGCTAAAGGAGCAGATCAGCTTTCTCCATATTATGGAATAAAGCCAAGTGATTACATTTCTGGTTCTCTCGTCATTCATAATACTGATTTAGATCAAAGCACAAATACAGAAAGTGAATCTCCTAAAGGCCAGGCGCCTTCGAATGGATGTGCTGTGCAGAAGAAAGAATCTCTTCCACTTCTGCCGAAAAACCGAGGCATGGTAATAGTTAATGGGGGACTAAAACAGGAGGAAAGGCCTGCTGCTAACCCACAGCAAGAGAACATTTCCCAGAATCCTCCTCATGAAGATGGGCACAAGTCTCCTTCTTGGATCTCTGAGAATCCCTTAGCTACAAATGAAAACGTCTCTCCAGCAATTCCTACAGCAGAGGAACAGTTGTCTAGTATAGCTAAAGGTGTGAATGGCTCTACCCAGGCTCCGACCAGTGGAAAGTATTGCCGACTGTGTGACATCCAGTTCAACAATCTCTCAAACTTTATAACTCATAAGAAGTTTTATTGCTCTTCACATGCAGCAGAACATGTCAAATGAAACGATCGGTCACCTTTGGTACATGTGTTTAGCATATTGTTCCATACAGTTTAAAGAAAGCTGTTTGAATTACATCTGGACAATCAGGAGATTTCACTATTGCTGAGTTGAAGACTTAAAGGTGTAATTTCATTACAGTCCATTAGTAAAGTGTATTATTGGTGCCATTTTCAAAAATATTAATTTATTTTACCAGCAGTATTCATAGCTGTAGTTATGTTATTTTTTATTTAAAAACTTTATATTAAAGTCATTTGTAATGTTATTGTATAGTTATTGTGTAGCACATATGGTTTGCACTGTATAGTAGATTTTAAAGAAAATAGTCGCAAACAATACAGAAAAGCATTTTAGAAATAGCTTCAAAAGCACTTGTGTATCCTGATTTTTTTTTCTTATATGCTGTTGCAGATATATGTATATGCTAAAATATAACTTGCAAAGAAGTTTCAACTATGCTGTAAAGTTCGCCTTAAAATTTCAATTTTTTTGAACAATTGGGCTCAGTTTGCACTTTATATTTTAGCACATACAGTACCTTAGTCATTAGGCTTTGCATTTGTATGTAGCAGTATGTTTCTGTCCACTTTCTTAATCTGAAACGTACGTTAAATGAAGATGGCATTTTCTTTCTTGTATAGTACTTGTATTTTCTTTCGCTGATGCATCTCTGTCTCAATTTTTAAACCTTTGCTGTTAAATGCAATACTTTATAAAGAATGAACAAAATTACTGGAAGCAGTATTGTAAGAAATGAGATCATATCAATCAGTTTTATCTTTTGAAAGGCACAGTCTAAAACAAAACCCTAAACTCAATGCTGCAATTATGAATCTAATTCATATATAAGATATATTTAAATATAAGAGTAGCAATACTGCAACTGGTGATCACAAAGATAATGTTCTACTTCTGATAGAAATAATTTCTCAACAAATGTTGTTACTATGCATGTATATGGATGGAATAAAATTCCAGATAATTGGAGAAGTTTGGTAGTAATTTCTTTTTTTTAAAATTTTGTTTTTCAAGGTAGATTTAGAGTTCACAAACTGTGAAAAAGCTCTTAGGAACAAGCTAACATTGCCTTCTCTTCAGTGGAAGCAAGGTGTTGAAAGAGACAATGAGTACAAAGGATGCCTCTACTTCCAGGGAGTCCCTGCTGACAGGTCAATAGTGCAACTGGGTCTAAGCCAGTGACTAACCTAGTGAACTAAAAATGTGAGGGTCTGAAACCAGGAAGGCTGCGCTCTTTACTGGTGCCAAGGAACACATACTTCCCTGGCAGTATCTCCATATGTCAAATTCAGTGGACCAACCTCCTTCCTAAAACCTCTGGGTATGATTCTTCATGTGTTCAGTGTTCTTATATTAAAAACAAGATGATTCATTTAAGAGAGCAGCAGCTCGCTCCACTAATTCAGTATAGAAATATTAGTCAACTATTTATGTTATATTAAAATCTAAACTAATGCACAATTAGTACCATTCACTTGCAATTGTTTGGTCTCCTTTACACCTTTTTCATGAAAAAAAATAAGATTATAAAAATGACCTGTTGATGCACTTTCATCCTACAAATTTGAAAGCAAAACCATGATATGAATAATTACATAAACTGTTGTATTTTAGTTCCTGTATCAGCCAAAGAACAAGCTACATAAAAGGATGATATTTCAGCAGAGCAGCCAGTCATAGTCTAGGATAAGAGCATGCAATGCCACTGGCTTTCAGCAACCCCATTTCTGTGTAGTTTTTAACTGAAACTGTCCTTTTTTTATATTATTTGTAAGTGTAGTTACATGTAACCCAGTAGCAAAAATAATAACCACTTCAAAACTATAGTTAGCAATTCTGCTGGTTAGCCGGGCTTTAAATACAAGTCAAGAGTGCTTAAAATTGTACTAATTCTCACTTGCAACAAAGATAGCAGATTTATACATTCATTTCAGTAGGCCCAGAGTTGCTCCTATAGCAAATGCTTCAGATAATAACACTTGTGAAGGAGAAAAAGCATTACAATCACAGGGAGAATAAAATGAGCCAAATCTTCATGATTATCAATTAAACACTCATTAGGAAATAGACCAGGATATCTAAGACTTCACAGTATTTGAAATAGATAGTGCATTTTAGCCTTTTTGGTGGCAAACCATTATTTTGAAGATTCTCCGTCATGCAGTAATGGGTTAAAGAACTAGGTGATTACATCTGGATTGAAATAACCTAATTCTTAAAGATCCATATGCACAGATTAAAATTTTTTAGGTGAGGTTGGTAAGAAGGCCATAGGTTGTGTAATTTACACTTGCAGAACTCTAGGGGTGTGTTTAGACAGTGAGAAAGTAAAGGAAAATATCAGGGTTAAAGCAAATACCTAGTTGAGAAGTGATGCTGAAAGAGGAAAGCCTTATCACAAACAGTTTCTGATCCAGAAATGCTGAGGGTTCCTGATATATTCCAGAGGTAAATTAAAGCCTGCCATGCTGCATTATATTCTTCCCACTGGCTAGTCCAATTTCTTTCACACAACAGAATAATTCTGCTAGCGTTTTCTCTTTATAAATCACCTATTTGGTCGACTGCTTCCATTTTTACAAGTTCAGAATAAGCGCAACCTGTTCATTTGTGGGTGCAGAGTTACTCAATTGTAAACAGATTTTATATATTTTAGTCACTTCACAGGAACAACTGGCAACTCTGACATGTGCTAAGCCCCTAAGTTATACTATCACACTCTATGAAAGTAAAACAGTACACAAGCTAGGTGGGTAGCAGATACTAATATTTTAATTTTTTATATATTTTTTTTTAAACAGCATTTTATAAAAAGCTGCTCACATAGCTTGGTTCAGGAACTGTGTTTTCCGATAACTTTATAGACTGTTTTCAATTGTTTGACTTTTTTTATTGCACTCATTTTTTTAATTTGGTCATGTGAAATAAGAACATAAACACTTTGACCAGCCAGAAATCTCTCTCCTGTCTCTTAAACCTGCTTGCACAATGATGGCCTAATTCCAGTTTGAGGCTTAAAGCACATCTACATTTAAGTCATAAGTATTGGTTACTGAAATAAACTACTTAAATCTGTTTTCTGACCAAGGGGTTATTTGTGTTCTCTTCAGATTATATCTACATGTTTGTCCAAGGTGATAAACTGCCTATTGCTAAAAGCTTCTCTTCCCAATTTCTTCTTTCAGATTTTTGTAGGGTTATTAATTTTTTTATCAAATCACCTATGCAAAAGGAGTCCATCCTTAGTCTTTGACACCTGGAATTCAGCAGGAAACAGAGCACCTCAGTTAAATGGTTTGGATCCCTTAATCCCTGTCAGCTGGTGTCAGTAAATAAATCTTTGGGGCTATGGGGTGAACAGCTCAGCAAAAGGCATTAAAATATTTCCTGGGTTTATGTTACAAAAAATAAAATTGCTCCACATGAAAACTTAATATTTAGAAGAGCTGGTTCCTGCCTAAATCCCTGTGTACTAATTGCCTGGCAGGTTTTATGTTCAACTTTTGGGTTTTTTAAGGAAGATTTCCTTATTCACAAAACATCCCATCCACAGGCAGTGCTCAGAACTAATTTGACTACATCCCTGTCTGCCCAATTTATTTGTTTTTATCCCAAAATTTGGACTCTGAAAGGCAGTTGTGAGTCCTCATTCATATCACATTCATACTACAATCTTCCCAGGTTTCACAGAACAATGGTGATTTTTTTTTCTTTGTAGAAGAAAAACAGTAAAGCATATTGCTACAAGCTGATGTCTGCTTGTCTTGAAGTAATTGTAATAACATCAGGATTCTGGTGACATCTTCTCATTATTACAAATAACCATAAAACTACATCATAGATATTACTGTGGATCCACACACCTGGCTTTCTCAGTCTCTCATTTGCACTAGATAACTATTGACTAAGTTCATTGTCTACACTGTCTGCAGGAATGTAGAAGTCATATCCTAAACATAATAGAGAATATGAATAAGGTGATTTCTCCCTTGTACAATAAGCACTGCACCTTGCACTGGCAAATGAAGAAGGAAAAAAATAACAAATAAAAACCCTGATGTAGAAATTAAAAAATTAAATCAATTCCAGCACCACTATCAAGATGACATGTAGGTGGTCTAATTCACCTCACTGAGTGTACCTACATAAGCTATGAACCAGAAGCCACTCTAAAACAGTGGAACTGAGATGGCACTCTGAGCAGCCTGGAAAACCTGACTTAAAGAAAATTCCGTGGTGAGTATAATGGATAAAGGGTGGTGTGGGATAAAGTTATTGAGAGGCAAAGAAGATAAGGAAAAAAGCAAGCAGCACTTTGTTAATCTCAAGAGAGTAGTATGGATACACTGATGGCTGCAGAAGGCAGCAGTTACAAGGCATCAGCACTATAAAAATGCTACATGTCCCAAGAGGCCTGTTGAGAGAGGCTAAAATACTGATGAGACAAAATCCTTGGAAGTTCACTCCCAAATTCTAAATATTGCCAATGCAAAGGTTCTTGCTTCTGTGGTCACCTTTTCCCCAAGGCTGACAGTGGGGAAGAGAACCACAAGTCTTTTGACCTTCCAGGTCACCTTCACAGCTGGCATGTTGTGTTGCCATGATCTGTGCAGGACAGACACCCCCAGAGCAGATATGTGTGACCCTATTGTAAATTAGAGTCAAGTCAAGTACCCCGGCTTCATGTGTTAGTTTACCTGGTCCCTCCACTGAGGTCTTCCACAGGGGTCCCTGACAGTGCTTCAAATCCAGACCTCAGAGCCACAGCAAAATGGACTAAAATGGTGGTGGCACTTCTGTATGGAGTGAAACAGAGCACAGGGAAGGGAGGTGGGCAGGAAATCTGCAGTCACACAACTAAAGCTTCTGCATAATACAGCATCATGGGGTGAATGAATGGGTGAAGGAGGAAGGGTGAGACACTGGAAGGGTGAGACAAGGCTTTTATGGTGGGGTGAACAGAAAATTGTGAATCTGACAATTTCAGCTTTCAAATACATGGAGTTTTTTACTATAAACGCACACACTTGTATCAAACATGCACAGGGAGATGAGAATGTTCAAAACAGGGAGACAAGCTAAACTAGATTAAGAGATTAGATCAAGCACCTCTATAAGGTGATTAGAAAAATCCTTTGTTGCAGAAGTAATAGCCAGACCCTTTAATCTTCATTGCATAGGGAAACTGGCACCTTTTGGTGTATGGAGGGAGATGATACACGCATTCATATCCAGATTTAAATGTCCTGGCAAAATTCCTCTTTCCCCTTTCTGCTCTCAGCTGCTTTGCACACCAACCTTTCAGCTGCTTTGTGCAGCTTGGTCCCAAACCAAGGAATTTGTTCCTACCTACCAACTCAACGGCCCTCACACTCATTTTTTTCCACCTGACAACTTTGTTGGTTTTCTAACTGTCATGTTTTGTTTTCTGTTGTGGGAGGTTTTTTTAACTCTTTACCCACCTTGAATGATTCACGGTGGAGGCAGGGTGAAGGATTCACCTGAGCTGGTGTATTGGAGAATGTGGTAATCTCCATTGTTGGAGACATAGAGTCACTTGAGAACTCCTCTAAAGAAGGTTTGTGTGCACTCAGCTGTTCTCATCTCCTCCAGCTGAGACCACATGTTAGGACTTTTGTATCCCTCACCACATCTTGAAACTCATTCCTCTCTAAGTGCTAAGCAGCATACCCAGAGACTCGGTCAGTTGTCTGCTTTGAATTAGAATTATTTCCCTGTAGGAAATCTCCATGAAAGAATTTGTTGGACATGCAATTTGAGTGGCACCACTGATAATTTTAATAGTCACTGTTGATATAATAACCTAATATTCATCCCCAAAGTGGGGGCTGTGGTCGACCCAAAGTTGTTAGGGTCTTCTCATTTCTTAGGGATGTCAGGAGAATCCCAAGCCTTACTCATAGGCAGCTACAGGGACAGAGGGAAGTCAACATCTATTATTCTCCTCCCATGTAAGTTATTCTGCAAAACAGAGAGAAAGCCATTGGAACATAGAGAAAGGGACAAGAAGGACTTTAAGGGCTGTAATGTGGGGAAGGGATTTGTGGCTTCTGGCCTTGAGGTGGTTTCTTGTCATTTTGCATAAGGCAGACAATGGGAAAATGGCCTATCAGCAATCAAGGCTTAGCTTCAGTGTCAAGAAAACTTGACATGCAGTGTGCTTTTTTAAATTATATCAGAAATCACTTTCTTTTTATGAGAAGTGTAGTTTTGGGTAGGTAATTTTTATATTAGGAAAAAGAAGTTGTCACAGTTTGCAGAAGTTTTTAACATACTGAAATCTGTAGTATCACTAAAATACATTCAAAGATTTCATGCTATTTGTGGAGCTAAAAGTAATAATTATATAAAAGATGTTGACACTATTTCACTTACTTGAACTTTACTGTGCTAGAGGGATTCAGTGTCACTTTGTGATAGCCACTTCAAGGAAAAACTCTCTGCTCTGCAAGAAGTTCCCTAGTCAATACCATACTGTGTTCCTTATTCTTGTAACATCAAAATATATCATAGTTTACGCCTGTTATGTTAGATTTGATAATGACATTCACAATACAAAAATAATATTTATATAAAGTATTCAGCTTGAAAATAGCTGTTAAACCTTCCTGATAAAAACTGCTGTGTATACTTGCCAACCATGTATTAAAGTTAAGTAATAATATTACTTTGTGCATTTGCTCTAAGTTGATGACAAGCATAATTAATACCAATAACCAGCAAGGTGAAAGTAGGATTCATTCTTAGGTGATAAAAATGCCAGGTTTTTTTCCCAAACAACAAATCCCAAAACCTTCTTATCATCAGATAAGATTAAAATGAAAAAATGAAATGTTGTACAACTTTGTCCAGTGACACTTATGAACCATTACTCTGAGCTGTGGAAGATCACACTGTGGATGCATCACTGGCGTAGACAAGCACAGTTCAAGAACTTTCTACTGATGTTTAGAACCAGCAGTGAAGTGAGACATGTGATGCAGGCTCAGATAAAAACAAATGATTTGTTTCATTACAGTAAATAGTTTGAATCAAAAAGCAGCATTTTGAAAACATGAACTACCCTGCTATCTGAATGTCTCTTAGAAAGGGAGATTAGTTAAAGTTAGTACTCAGCTGAGTATCAAAACTTCTCTCCACAGGATTACCCACTGCTGCTAACAAATTACCCATAAAAATGCAGGTCAGGCATTTGGAACCTACATCTAATGCTTACAAAACTCCCATTGAAATGAATTATGGAATCGCTCACTCCAGTTGCAGTGCCTACAAGTAGATAAAGGAGAATATGTCTTTGTGACCTTTATACAGGTTCTGCTGCATTTATATATTATACAAACAGCTTATTTTGTATGTGCTACCACTGGCTGTGGAGTAGAAACCATTACCTCCTCAAAATTTTAGAGGGATAGAGCTATGTCCCAGTAAACCCGGTGTCACAGGATGGCTGAGACTGGCAGGCACCTCTAGAAACCTCCCAGTCCAACCCCACCCCTGCCCAAGCAGGGTCAGCTAGGACAGCTTGTACAAGGATGTCACCAGTTAGGTTTCTGAATATCTCCCAAGACAAAGACTGTACTGGGCAACTTATTCCTGTGCCTGGATTGGTCTTCTCCAGGAGGAGGACTCTGCACTTTCCTTTGCTTGACTCTATGAGATGCTTTTGGTCCATTTCTCCAGCCTTTCCAGACCCTTCTGAATGGCAGCACAGCTACCTAATCTGTCAAACCCTCTTTCTTCCCGGTTTTGTGTCATCTGCAAACTTGTGGTAGGTGCACAATGTGCCAGCATCCAGGTCATTGATGAAGATGATCAGCAGTATTTACCCCTTTAGACCACCACTAGTGGCGGATCAGCAGCTGGACTTCATGCTGCTGATCACAGCCTTGTCAGCCCAGCAGTTCATCCAGTTTTGAATCAACTTCCCTGTCCATTTAGCTAGCCCATATTCCATCTACAAGGATGTCTACAAGGTTGTTAGGAGAGACTGTCAAAAGCTGTGCTGAAGTCAAATAAATAGAATTCACTGCTTTCCCCTATTCACTCCATTGTAGAAGCCTCTCAGGTCAGGCATGATTTCATCTTCATAAATCTATGCTGACTACTCCCAATAACCTTGTAGTCTTTTATTTGCCTGGAAATGGTTCTCAGGATTATTTGCTTATCACCTTCCCAAAGATCAAGGTTGAGCTCTGACCTGTAGTTTCCCTGAACCTTCCTTCGTGTCTTTTTGAAGGTGGTAATGACATTTGCTTTCTCTCAGTACTCAGAAATCTCCCCTGGTCACTATGACCTTTCATATGACCTTAATCAGGAATGGACTCACAGAGATACCAGCAGTTCCCTCAGCACTTGGGGTGTCTCCCTGTAGGTCACATGGACTAAAATATGTCCAGTTTATTTCAATGTTCCCTGTCCTGATCCTTGCACACCAGAACTAATTATTTCTTGCTTCAGGGTCCTGTGATTTCTAGCAAAGATGGAGGCAAAGAAGGAATCGAGTACCTCTGTTCCATTCACACCATCACCAAGTTCATTATGCCCTTGCCTGTTCAGCAGCTGGCACACCTCTTTTTCCTAATCTTTGGTGCTGCTAGACCTGCAGAAGCCCTGCTCATTGCCTTTCACAGCCCCACAATGGTCTGACAGTGTGCACCTGCAGCCCTGACCACCCAGCCAGGTGTGGTCTGGGCTGCATCAAAACCTCCATGGCCGGCAGGGCGAAGGAGGGGATTTTGCCTCTCTGCTCTGCTCTGGTGAGACCCTACCTGGCCACCAAGATGATCAGAGGGATGGAGCACCTCTCCTACAAAGACAGGCTGAGAGAGTTGGGACTGTTCAGATGGGAGAGGAGAAGGCTCCAGGGAGACCTTGCTGTGGCCTTTCAATACTTAAAAAGTGTTACAGGAAAGAGAGGCCTTTTACCAAGACCTTCAGCGATAGGACAAGGGTTAACTGAATGAAAGTAGGCTTTGATTTAGATATTAGGAAGAAATTCTTTACTGTGAAGTGTGTGAGGCATGGCACAGGTTGCCCAGGGAAGCTGTGGATGCTCAGTCCCTGGAAGTGTTCAAGGACAGGTTGGATGACCTTTGAGCAACCTGATCAAGTGAGAGGTGCCTCTGCCCATGCCAAGAGGATTAGAACTAGATGATCTTTAAGGTCCCTTCCAACCCAAACCATTTTATGATTCTGTGAACTTCAGATGGACCTTGTCCATAACCTTATGAAATTGCCAACATTTCATTTTTATTGGGCAGGTCTTCGTGCTCTTGGGCATCTTCATGCATCTTCAGACCTTCTGTCTGTACTTTTTTCACCATGAGTGTGTTGTTAGTTGCAATAATGGAAATCCAGAAGAGGTTTTTTGGGGAGCAGCACAACTTTCTGGGCTATCAGTAGCATAACTGAAAGCAGCAACAGGCTACAGGCTGCATGTATAGTAATTGTTCCAGAGCCTTCAAAATAATTTTGTTTGAAAATAGGGGGTTCCAGAGCCAAAGTCTATAGTTACCTGAAAGATCTATAATACCCTGTCTCCCACTAAGCTGTCAAATTCATTTTCACTTTTCCTCCTCCAATATTCTTGGTAACACCATCTTTTCTCCACAATTTTCCTTTCCCTTTTTCCTCACAGTTCCAGTTTCAGCTTGGCCAAAATAATGTGTACATAAGAAAAATAGAAAATAATTTGCTGAGAGGTGAGGAAAAAACTTTTGGATCTTAACACTGCTAAACTTGGAAAAGTTTTAATTTAAATTCAGACTAGGATTTCAGCCTAACTTTGCTATCATATCCCAAGTCTCATCAGGCAAAATATAGAAGTTCTTTTGGGGAGAAAGGCTGTTTTGGCTCAGTGAGGATGAAGTGATTTTTTTCCAAGTGTTGGATTTGTTTATTTTCATTCAGACCCTAATCAATTAATTAGTTTGCTTTGATTTTTGTATCACTTTTTCATCAGAAAGGAAATTGATTTTTAACACATATAAATTTACCCTGGAGCAGCTGTTCCGGAGTTGTGCTCACCTAATAGGAATGCAGTGAAAACAAAACCAGCTGAACACCACATGAATCACTAGGAATACACTGAAGATCTGTCCATCCACATTTATATTACAAATGAATGAATATAGATCTAGTAATTTTTCACTGAAAATAGATGCAGTAAGTAGTCATGCTGTTTTTCATTTAGCATTAATCAGACTAGATTCTCCTTTCAGTTTCACCAGAACAAAGTAAGTAATTTATTCTAAATTGCAGCTGGAGTTACTCCACATTTTTCTGATGCCACAGAGAGAATACATCCCAGAAACTGCTGTTAGCTTGTTTAATTCATACCTCATATTACCATCTTCATAAGTACTCAGTCATTAAAATAATTTTAAAACAATGAAAGAGGTTGCTTTTACAGGCATTTTGGGTCAAGCTCAGCTACCATTGTATAACCACCTAGTTTTGGAATAAATAACCTGCAATATGTTGAAAGGCCAATTACTTAGAGAATTGCTACCATTAAAGGACTCACATCATTCTTTGACTCCTTTCTTCTCTGAAATATATATGACAGCTGAAATCCCATCTAGACAGCAGTTCATGACTTCTAACAAGAGGATGATTTTGTTGAGTGTAAAAAGAGCATAACCAGTGTTTGAACTGCGTAAGATTTAATTTTTCCCTGGACTACTCTAGGGTTATTTGCAGCAAGGAGAGGTTGTGTGCCTGTGGGACTTGACACCAGTAATCACACACATGATAGCACTTTTAGTGGTGCAGCTTAAGAATTCACTTCTTTGGGAAGCAGGGTGCATCTACAGAAACTTCTCTCAGTGTCAGCTCGGGCCTGATTCCCCAGGTGGTGAAGTCCTGCCCATCTATGGACTCCCAGATAAGAAGAAGGCAGACATCCTGCCTTCAACACAGCCTGTGACTCCAACAGTTTCAATCCCCATGAGAACATATAAGATGTGTCCCTTCACCTCTTCTCTGACAACAACTTCAAAATCCAGCTCCAAAGACAGTAAAGGCTTCCTCAAGTTCCAAGACCACTGCCTTCCCAATCTGAAGGGTGGATGATTCAATTTTTATACAACCATAGCTGTGCTTTTCTCAGCAAAAACTGTGCTTTAAGAAAATATGGAACTGCTTTTTAGTTTACTGGATGTATGAACACTCATGTACAATTTTAGTTATTTGCTGGTCTCCAGTTCTCTTGAGGCATCATTGGAAATATTTTCTTTCTTCAGAGCTTTATTAAGTATTTTTAAAATTTATTTTCAGAAGCATCAGTGATGCTTCTCAAGAAGCAAGAGTGAGATGGGACACTTATCCTGGTCTCTGTTAGGAAGTTGACCTGAGGAGTAATGCAGAATTTGAAAACTTCTAGATGATGTCCATGTAAATTGTGGGAACTTACAAGAAATATGTTTTCTTCCTGCACTACTCTGAAACAATCAAAGATTTCTAAGACCCATTCAGTGCCCCTCAACTGCAGATCATTCAGGAAATTCAAGATCAGATTCAGTAGGACAATCTAGCTACATGACATGATTTGCTGTGCAGATGTAGATATAGGACATAGGAAATAGAGAAGCTTGGCTTTAGGGGATATAATTACTGACACACAAATGAGATCTCAGAGGTTCAGCCATGAGCAGTTCATATCCTGAGCAGTGGACATGTTTAAAAAAAAGATTATTCCTCAGACATAAAGTATTGTGTGAATGCAGATTATGTTATTTTCCAAATTTAGTGGTGGTGAATGCTTTCTCTCTGAACAAATAATCTAGTTTAAACGTTAAGCTTAAAAGTTATTTATCTTCGATGAATGATATTTTGGCTTTATTTTAGTAGAGAGTATTTAAATATAATCATTAAAAACCAAGACCCATTCAGTGCCCCTCAACTGCAGATCATTCAGGAAATTCAAGTTCAGATTCAGTAGGACAAACTTCAAACATATTCATATGACAGTTCTATCTTCTATGTACAATTTTCAGAAGGTTGAAATATTTTCAATACAAAAAGCACAATTCTACCATACCACCATGCAGTTCCAGCTGTCTCTTCAGCCTTTTGAATAAAAAAAAGGTCAATTTGATCAAGCCATTGTGGCAGACAAATGTAATGATATACCTGCACTGCAAGTGTTTATTATGTTTGGCAGGTGCTTATGCAGTGGTCAGACAAAGTGAAGCCCAGCATAGAGTAGAATATATATTTTATTGTTGGGGTTCAGGAAAAGGCTTGGATTTGAATTACTTGCATGCAATTGCCTGAGAAAAAGCACTACATCCTTGTAGAGGTAAAATAAAAAGCCTTACTTACCAAGACTGACTGCCTGTCAATAGCTCATCCCCTAAACTTTTCCTAACAACAGTCTGAATGCCAGCTGGCATCTTGAGAAGAAGTATAAAAGAGCTGTGAAGAAGGCAGTGAGAAGTGCCTTGAATTTGAAAGTGAATTTCAGTTTAGCAGTGCTCTGGATTTTTTTGTTGTTTTTAGACCTTTGAATGTTTTACAGTGGAAGTTTTCATGTAACAGTGATGTTCTCTCTGAACATTTCCTAGACCTGAGCTGCAGATTCCATTTTCTGACTTTCCTCTGAGGAAGGGAAGCAGATCCTGCACTAGTAAGCTCAGGAATGACTTTTGTGACAAACACAAAGCAGCCTGTCTCCTATTTAACATAAAATAGATTTCTGAATTTGAATGGTATTCATTTTCTTAGTTGGTAATTTATAAAACAAAACAAGCAGAAAGTGTTTAGAAAACCAATTCTGAGCAATTTTGATTCAGGTGATTCAAGAATGTTGAGAAATTAAAGCAAATTGTTTGAAAGAATCAGTCAAAGAATACTCAAAGTTCTCCTCTCAGCTCTCAGCTTTCCTTGACCATAGCTATTTTATGAGTACTCTGTGTAATGCTTCATATGTATCTATACATGGACAGAGTACAAACACACACACACACACACACACACACACACACACACACACACACACACACATATATATATGTGCATATATTAAGTAAAAATATTCTAGACATATATTTTAGCTCTGAAAGTCTGATTCTTTAGCCAATGGGTAACAAATATACAAAATACAATATTTGTATCAGTAAAATCTCATAAATATCTGGAAAACCACTAGGATCTGGACTGTATGTGCCGTGTAGGTCATTTACCCAGGAAAAACAATCATGAATGCTTTGAAGTTTGTTGTGCTACAACATCCAGAAGTTGTTCCAGGATTCTGGTCTTGTATTTCACAAAGCCAATTTCACTTCACATTTTTAATAGTTGATATTGACCTGAATTCCCCTTTGCAGAGAAACATCTTTATATTATTTTTAAAATGTCAGAATATGATGAAGAAGGTGCTCATATCCTCTGTGGTTCATACATCTAACATGGAGCATAGAGCATGCTCATCTAGACTGTCTGTCTCCATCAGAGTTTTACTAAATTCCATAAATAATTTTTACTCGCCACACTCCCTTTCTCATCCAGTGGCAGCCCTCCTCAGCCATTAAAAACTACCACTGGAATTTGTGCTCCTCTCAGAGTACTATATTGAGCTTTTCTTGGAAATAGATCAGGAGTCCATGACTATTTTTTAGTTCTGGCAATATCAGGAAAATGTGTAATAAAAATAAGAATGTAAATTATTCCTGTGATGTGTCCTGGCACAGACCATGCTGATTATCTGTTTTCCACAGTGCCTGGAAGATTGGTACAGTTACTGGCAATCTTCTAATGCTTCTAATCTCTGTGGGTCATATGGGAAAGGAGGGGTTAATCCTTTATTCTTTACAAATTTTCATGTAGATATTTTGTTTTTAAAGTAAATGACAAAAAAACCAAACCAAAACAAAACAAAAAACAACTCACATTGTACATTGTTTTGATCAGAAGGCCTATCAATCAGGTGATTTAGTTTCCAGTTAAAAGATAAACTAATACTGATAAATTTGCAATTTTCCTCTCATTCTTTAATCTGACTTCTATATTTTGTGAATGACATTGGACATACATAGTTATCAAAAAATGAATATTTTGTTTATGTATATAGATTCTTCAGATTGCCCGCATTAATGACTCTTAACCTTTAAACTGATTTATAAACATGTAAGAATAAAATGTCAGCATTCATTTGTCATCTTGCAGTAAACTGTCAGGATTCGTTTCTCAGCTAAAATAGAATATCTGTCTAAGAATTTACATTAGGCTTTGTAATCAAACTAGATTAACACCAGTGCAGCTCAGCATGAAAACTTGATATCAAGCATACACACTCCATTAATACCTTAATGTGCATTCCAGGCTACATCTCGTCATGATCTGGTGAATTCAGTAGGACTTGCTGCTGAAAAACGTGACCAACTCATGCAGTCTCTTTGTCTAACACATCAGTATAATACTGTTGTGGCCTTAAAAGGGAAGGGACAAAGTTTTAAAGGATAAATACTAAACATTGGCAAGCAATGGTGAACATTCATGAAGAGGGAGAGAGAAAACTTCAGTGAAAGGATCTTGGCCGTTCTTCTGTGGACCAAAAGATGAGCAATAACATAGTTTTATTGCTGGTTGAAAGGGAACATTCCCCAGGGAGGTTTATGATATGATCCATTCAACTGGAAGGCAATCAGATTCCTGCAAATGTTCTGATAATCACTTAAGCTGAGTGACTGCTATTTTAGATCTGTGTTTTATTTCCTGGAACAGAGCTGGAATGCTTACTGAAGTGGTGGAAGGAGCAGCCCCCCTGCATGAAAAGGAAAACCAGTGTGAATACACCCGACGTTGAATTGTTGTTCTGTCGTTCTTGGATACAAAGGAAGGATCAAAAGCAGTGTCTCACTGTTTTCATTGTTGAGACCCCACATTTCTGAACAAAATATGGAGCTGGGGAAATCATAGAGAAGGACCTAAGCACCAAACTGAAGTGGATGGTAATAGTTTTCCTGAGCAGTAGCTGTTCCTGAAGGTGAGGAGCATTGTTTCTCAGTGTAATGTCTCCTCACAGTTCACTTCCAGTCATCCTCTGCAAGACAAGCTGTGCAATGCAGAAGAATCATCAGTGTAGGTGTAAAAAAAGGCCTGTGGATGCTTTTTAGCTGAGATTTGTCTGAGAATCTGTAACAGGATGCTCTGCCTGGAACGGGGGTAAAATAACTCGAACTGTATCCTGTTTGGCAAGCTACCAGTGGTGAATAGAGAAGGGGGTATCATTCTCTTTTGGTGTTGAAGAATGCTGGAACCAGCCTGACTCATAAATTGCAAAGTTAATCATTCTGAGTAAGATCAATGTTCTTGATAAAATACCTGGTAAAGGAAGCAATAAGTGATGCTAATGACAAATTATTCAAAGATGCTGATCTGACACAGCTGGCTTGGAGATGTATGAATGACAGTGTCTATAAAAGCTCAGTCCCAGGTTCCAAATTCCAACATATCCCTTCTTGGAGCATGTTTGGAGATACTTGTCTTGAGTGGGGATGCCCCTGAAGGTTAGTTCTTGAGGCAGAGAAAAAAAAGATTTTCCCACATATAGGTAGGGGATGAGTAACATTGTTTTTGCTAGTTTTAATGTAATTGTTTCAATATTACTTCAAAAATTGTGCAAAATACTATACTAGTCGTTACAGCTACATATACAATGTAATAAAGAATTCTAAGTTGCTTTAGTCTTACCGTTTATATAGTACTTTATTTTTAAGTAAATATGTATAAATATATATTTCTATAAATATAAACATATAAAAATACAAAAATATAAAAATATAAAATATATTTTATGTAAATATTTACAAATATTTATATTTTGTATAAATATGTATGTATTTGGTTTGTCATCCTTTATTCTGTGGAACAAGGTTGCATAAAGATCCAGTTGCACCTCCACAATCCTTCACATACAAACCTTGACAAAGTCTGGAGCTACGGCTGGAGCCAACCACGCCCAGAGTCCTCTCGGAGGAGTTCGGAAAGCAAGGGGGGGTTGGGTACTTCTGTGTACTCGTGACTCAGTGGAGCTCTTTAATGAAGTTTGTCTGAAGCTTGCACTCTGCCCGCGACCCTTCCCGCGGGGCTCCCGCGGCGCTGCGCGGATGTTCCCGGCGGGAGCGGGCAGAGCCAGCGCCGGCGCGGCTGTCCCGGGCTCAGCCCTCGCCTGGGGGAGCGCACCAGCTGCTCGGGGGAAAAGGCATCTCACAGCACAGGGGAGGGGAGAGCGCGTTCCAGTCCGTGTGTTAAAGCAGAAGTGTAAATGTTATACTGAAGCATCGCAGTTTAAATTTACATCTTCAACAGCTACATTGCAGAGGAGTCTGTATGAGGAAAGACTGGATATTTAAAGTCTTAACAGCTTTTGTTTAAAGCTATTCAGAGTATTGTAAATACATTTCATAATGTTTTATATTGTTTACAGTGTTTTCTGTGGAGATGTAGTGTTTGCTTACTCAGAAACTGTATAGAATTCTCTGTTTGAAGAGAACGGGGAGTTGTTAACATTTATTTATCAGTGTTTTACATGCCACCATTCCTGATTTTTAACTATGTAATGCTTTCTCAAAAGTCAGAAAAGAAACCCGACTTAAAAATGAAGTTTTGTTGTGGGAAAGTTAGGTCTACAAAGAGAAGCATAACATTCTCTCAGTTTTCCTACTGTGTAGCACAAATATTTCCTAGTATTTTGTCTCAAGTGTATTTGGCATGTTTTACGTACTGCTTTTTACATCAGTCAGACCTTCATCCCTGTGGTGAAATTCAGGATATTTTTCTCTATTGCTTCCAGTAGCAAGAAGTCTAGCTGCTACTGCCCTTGAGGTATCCACAGACCTTTACCAGAGTCAGGTAACTGGGCATTAAAATTCACCTGGGCATTTACAGCGTTGCTTCCCATGGATCTTTACTCAGTCAAAAGAAAGAGCACTGCCTCCTGCATGGACAGTGCTGATGCAGTGAAAATGGATTTTTATTTGTCCTTCAGCCAAAACCAGGGCTGACCAGAACTGTTTGGTTATTTTTTAGGAAAGATAACATTTTCTTTAGACAATTACCCAGATTTTTTAATCCATCAGTATAACATTGGAGTTGCACAAGTTATCTCATGTCAGTTATCTCATTCATGCTACTTTCTCCTCAATGCCTCTCATGATCCTGTTTCAGCAATTTGGCTTAAAAAAAGGGTAGTATTATGTAGGTTTTCATATTCTGATGTCAGGTTACACGTTTGCTCAGAGAAACAAACTTCTGATCCTGGACTTCCCTCTTCTGGCAGCTCAGTGTATTCTTCAGACTTATGTGACTCAAATGCCATGTGACTTGGGCGGTCAAACATAACTGAGCAGTGTAACCTAAAAGATGAATATTGAACACTCCATCTGAAAATATTAAGTGAGAAGAAAACTTATTTGAAATTTGGTGAACAAATTAAAGTAATACTGACGAACATTATGTATTTCTGCATATAGATATTCTTCTTCATCACATATTGATTCGATATTGATAGACCATATTGGCAAAGGTAGCCCTCCAGAACATATTTGCTATATTCACAGATCATTTTATTAGAGAAAAATATTCTTCACAATTAGTTGAATCCCCCTCACTCCTAATGTAGCACTCCTGACCATGGGCAGATTAGTGTGAAATTTAATTTGTGCTAATCTGTCCAAGACCGAGGAAGCACAAAATATATTTTATGCAGTGTTTACTCACTTTACCATATATAGATAAATGCATGAGTGACAAATCATGCAGCTTCAGGTTTACTGGAGTGAAAATCTATAGTGCCATTAGGCCTGGATTTCATTATTCCATTTTTGTTGCCATGGGAAAGCAACTGGGCTCGTATTCTTAAGCATATATATAAATGAAAATCTGTAAAGTTTTAAAATAGGCTTAGACATATCAATTTATATCTATGGAGTAGATAGAAGTTTTCTGCTATTTTCATATGGGTTATGTAGAAAGGATTCCTTTTTGGTTTTTTTCTTTTCCTTTGTATAGTACTGACAATATTTTAGATAACTTAGATAAGTAGATCTCTTTGGAGGAAAACTATGAAAACCTTCAGATTTTGTGATGGAAAGTAAGATTAATTTGCAGCATGAACATGTGAGAACAGCTGCTCCTCTGTTTCTGGCTGCAGTAGGGGTGCTGCTGGCTTTGCAGGCTGTTGTTGCAGGAATCAGTTGTGATTGTGATAAAACCAGATGTGCAAGTAAGCCTGCTTGTGCACCAACTGTAGTGTCTCCAAAGAGGGCTGCAAAAAAAGTTGCTATTCAGAGATTGCAAAGCTCTCTCAATAATTCTCACATGGTTTGAAATTACATGCTGTGTATCCCCCCCAAATGTGAGATGAATGCTAAATTATGACACAGTTTGAGAGTTATTTATAAATGATATTTGGGATCATGTTTGCTGTAAAAGCAGGGGCCATTGAGTAGATTCCAAGAGCTGTTTGGCAGTAACTTTTTTTTTTTTTTTTTT
>VZRH01005335.1:1442140-1503478 GCA_013397555.1 Urocynchramus pylzowi
TTTTTTTTAGCGAATTATTCTCTGTGATTTATATTTATGGCCAAAATGGAATTGAGAGTCTTTCCATTGGGAGCCTGGCAAGGTTCAGCCCGTGTTTTGCTATCCGTGGACAACCCTGTCACTCATTTACTGATGCAATACAGGAAAGCAAGGCAAGGGTTGTGGGATCTGCAAGCAGTGGCAGAGATGCTCAGGGTGGATAAACAGGTGCACAGTATGCACAGTATTTCTGTGAATTTGGGCATATTTCTTTAGGATTAGATCCAAATTGGACAACCAGTACATTGTGAGAATTTACCCATTGTGTGATTTGCAATCTGCTGTGGAAGTGCTTGCAAAAGGCTGCACTGGGATGTCCCACAAGGACTTTATGTTGCATAAGTGATTCAATCTGATCAATATGAACTTCCTGACAGATGGAAGCAAAAATCCTTATTTTTTGCAACTAGCTAAAAGCAGAGCTAAAACATCTTCAGTTTTGTAGGTAACTCTAACTGCTGGGTTGTGGGGGGATTTCAACAGGATAACTGCAGTTTGCATTTGGTCTTTTACAAAGGCAGATTTTGATGGGGTTTATGCAGAAAATGTTCTCCCCTTGTATTTGCTGCTCTCTTTTATGACTCCCAGTGTCCATGTGTGCCTGTTAATCAGGCATAGCCAATATTCAGGTGGCCAAGCCATGTGTTGGCAGACTGCAGCTGGATCCTGTTTGTTTTTTGTAACCAAACATAAACAATGCACCAATACACTTTGAAACCTTTGCTGCTATGGTTCAGCAGTTGAGCTAAATTATTAAAGGGCTGGCGTGGCAATGTGTTGCAAGGTCACTTGTGGAAAATAAAGCATTCTTTAAAACATTCAAAACAAAAGAAAACATGTGTATTTTGCCATTGGAGAGAACCCTTGTAGTTAACAGTCATTATTGTATACTATTTATTATTCATATAAAACTCCAGAATTATGGCATATTTTTAGAACAGGTCTGTACCTCTTACTGTGCTAGCCAGCCAAGTCTGTTGTGAACCTCTCCAACTCAAATATTCATTTGAATTTAAAACATTGAAAAGAAGCATTTTGATATCTCAAACCCAATCTGTTTAAAAGCCAATAGACTTCAGGTCTGATTCAACATTAAATGTCCTTTGTCTTCCCTGCTGAGGTCCCTGATTCTTCCCTGCCACCCTGATACTGCTTCTCCTCAGTTTGTGGACTGAGTTTTATTTCCATTGTGCAATGCCTTTTAGAGGTTAAAAGCCAAGATTTAGTTGGAAATTCCTGTGTTTATCTTAGAAAAGGATTTTGTCCATCAAGGGACATGTGTGGCCAATGCATAGCTCTAACTTGAAGAAGTCAGCTTAATAACTGAAGAATTTAAAACTTGGCCTTATGCAACTGTGTTTTCCCTTTGGATCTTCCTAACCCCAGCCATGCCCAACCTGTGGATTACATCAGACTGTTCTCTTGTCATCCAAAATCCTCCTTGCCTCCTTATCTCATTCAGGTACTCTTGGAAAAAATCTGGCATGCCAGGCCAGCAAGCAGCAAAGAAAAGATAGCAAATACTTCTTCCTCTTTGGGATGTATTTCCTGACAGTGCTGCTATTGACCCAGCTCAAGAGAATGGTGAGTGACATGCTAACACACTCAAGCATTGGTATTCATAACATTATTACAAGCAACTAATCTTTCCCAACTAGTTCTGTCATTAAAAAAATCAAGCCATACTTAGAAGTGTTCACAGATGTTGACTGGCTTCTAAAGTAGATGTTAACTGCCTCCACTTAACTTGGTTATTAATACACAGAATTACTTTAGCTCCAGAAATCTGAACAATACTTTTGACAGTGAAAAAGACTCAAATATATCTTTTGGAACATGTGGGAAAGGGCAATGAACATTCAAGTGAAAGAGGAAGTTCCTAAACTGCCTTATGCAGAAGTGCACAAAGGAAGTTCAAAGGAGAAATGCAAGTATCATCTTCTCATGGATTTTTGACAATATTATAATCTGGTCAAAGCTCAGCAGCAGTTGAACCACAGTATTCTGGTCACTCTCCTGTTACACTGATGAAAGAGATCAAAAATGTAAATTAGATCAGATTTTTTTTCTCTCTGGATTGTCAAGTAATTTGCACATCTCTTTTATGTTTTTCAAGCCAGCAGGATGCTTACAAAAGCTCTCAGTGTAAATATCCTTAGTTACAATTAGGACTGTTTTATTTGTCAACTCTCAAAATTATTTTAACCTCTTTCTCAAGTTCATTCAAGAATTGGGTCCTAAAATTATTTACAATAACTCACTCCCTGTGTGTGAAATTTGAAATTACAGTTCAAATCACTTTCTTACACCCCTAGACAGAAAATATATTATACTTGTTCTTACACATTGCAGACCCACACTCCCAGTTGCAGCTGGCATTATAGATTATAGATTATTATCTGTGCCTTTTTACAAGGTCATCCATTCCTTTCTTGTTGCTTTATGAGTTTTTCTGCTCTTGTCATTTTAAGTGGTATCATCTCTATCGATCATCATCTTCATGTCTTCAGTTTTCATGTCAGTCTCTTGCTGTCTCAAATTGAAGCTTTAAAAATTTTTATCCTGTGCAGGCATTGTAACTGGAATCACACCTAACCTATTACAACTGCCATAATATCTTTCACATGATTACTGTAAGTACAGTGCATCTGATAGGATCTGGAAAGAAAAGTAGAGACTGTAGTCAATAGTGACTTCTTTTTTGCCATTGGAAAACATTTTTATCTTCCCAGGAATTATTATAATCAAGGCAATCTAAATGCCTCAAAAGTACAATAAAATCTAAAACCCGTTTGCTGATATTTTTTATCCATTTTACCTCTAAGTATTAAACCTGATGAAAGATTTTGATACATTTAAATTATTTGGCTTAATAAGGAGAAGATGAAAACAGCTGACATCACCAGAACAATCACAATAAAATTATACCGTTCGTGTTTTTATGTATTTTGATCAACTCTGTGAGTTACATGGATTTACTCTAAAGGAAAATCAATGTTCTAGCACTTTGTATCTTATTTGTAGCAGCATTACATAAGAGGATAAGACTCTTCTCATTAGTTATTCCTAACTTTTAATTTAAAGGCAACTAAGTTATCAGAGAATATCAGAGAATTGTCTAGGTTGGAAAATAACTCATTAAAATGTTGCAAAAAGGCAAATAAAGGTTTAAGTTCATATAACATCTTAAAAAAGTATTAAAAAGACATGTCCATTATATCCACAATATCCATATTTATTGTACTGATAAATTGTTCTGTCAAGGCTGAGTTCAGAGATGAATTGAAAAGCTTGAACATTTACAGTGCAACTAAGCATTAACACATCACCAAAGCAGAAACTTGGATAGTTGAGGTTATAAACTGAAAAGATTAAATGTGTTTTAAATCTCTAAAAAATATTTATCATACACTATTGATATTTTGAATTGTTTGTTCCAGATGCATTTTTACTTTATTTATTTCTAATGACTGTCATTTAAAAGACTGTTAAGAACTATTTCTATAATAGTTTTTATGCATACATATTTAATAACATCAAACTCTGTGTATGTGTGGTTTTTTTCTAAAGAGTATAACATTGTAAGTATGTGGGGGATTATTTCTTCACTCCAGGTACTGTCAGCTCATAAATTTTTCTCCTACCTTCTTAATAATGTCAATACCTCTTGTTTTAGTAGTTCAATGGTTTGTAAACAAGATTTGTTTGTTTGTTTGTTTGTTTGTTTTCACTAGCTGGCCAGTTGGTTTTTTATTATCTCTAAGGATGGAGACTCCACTGTCTCTCTGGGCAAACTGTTGCAGTGCTCCATCATCCTCACAGTGTAAAAGTGGTTTTGTGTTTGGATGGAATTTTCTGTGCATCACTTTGTGCCCATTACTTCTGGTCATGTCACTGGGTGTCCCCGAATAGAGTGAGGCTTTGACTCCTTTACTCTTCTCATCAGCTGGGTTTAATTGTTGATAAATCTGTGTCTGAGCTTTCTTTGAACAGCCCAAGCTCTTAGCCTTTCTTTATACAATCCAGTCCCTTAATCATCTTTGTGGCCCCCTGCTGAAGTCACTCCAGTATATCTATGTGCTCTCTTGTATGGGGAGCCCAACACAGCATCCAGAATCCAGAATCCTGAGGTGTCTCCTCAGGTCAGAACAGTTGGGAAGGATCACTCTTCTTGGCTGCAAGGTTCACTGCTGTCAACTTGTCCATCAGGACATTCAGGTTCTTCTCTGCCAAGCTGATTTCCAGATGGTCAGCCTCCAGCATGGACTGGTGTATGCACTGGGTTATTTCTTCCCGTGAAAAGGATTTTGTGCTTCTCTTTCCTGGACTTCATTGAAGCTCATCTTTGTCCATTCCTCCAGACTGTCCAGATCCCTCTGAATGGCAGCAAAGTCATCTGCTGATTAGCTGCTCCTCCCAGTTTTGTGTCATCTGCAAACTTGTGGAAGGTGCATGATGTGCCAGCATCCAGGTCACTGAGGAAGGTAATAAACAGCATTTGTTCAGTACTGAGGACAATACTGGTGACTGGCCTGGAGCTGGACCCCATGCTGCTGCTGGGCCCCTGCAGCCCAGCAGCTTGGCCAGTGTTAAACCCATCCCCTGCCCATTTATCTAGCTCCTGCTCCATCAATTCCTCTATGAGGATATTAAGGGAGACAGTGTTGAAAGCCTTGCTAAGGTCAAGATAAAAAGTATCTGCTCCTCTCATCTTAGCCACTAAGGCAATTGTCTCATTACAAAAGGCTTATAGATTATTCAGGCATGATTTCCCCTTTGTAAGTTCACATTCAGTATTCACATTCCTCTTCTTATCCTTCTATGTTTGAAAATAGTTCTTAGGATTACTTGTTACATCACCTTCCAGGGAAACAAGGTGAATCTGACCAGCCTATAGTTTACTGGATCTTCCTCTTGCAGTTTAAGATGGCAGTGACATTTGCTTTCTCTTGCCCTCAGGAACTTCCTCGAGTCCCCATAAACTTTCACAGAACTTCAGGAGTGGACTCACAATGCACCAGGCATCTCCCTCAGCAGCCATAGGTGCAGCCCATTAGGTCACATGGACTTAGGTATTTCCAGTTTGTTTCAATGTTTCCTGAACATTCAATGTTTCAATGTAAATCTACTGTGCTCCAGGCTTTCCCTCTGGTCTCAGGATCATCTTGGCTCTCAGGTTCCCCATGATCCCTTTCAAAGGTAACAGCAAAAAGACAAAGCAAAAGAGGTCACCTCCCTGGAGCACTTGGATTTTGTGCCACAGGGCACAAGTGAGCTGTGCCAGCAGCCTGGGCTGGGACCAAACACAGGATGACTATAAAGTGTGTCCAGCCTCTGGAGCAGCACCAGGTTCAGATGACTCCAGGAGCAATCTGATAGATAAACACCTGAAATTCAGCACATGGGGTTTTAGAAAGGAGTTCTTCAACTTCATGACAGCTTTCCAGAGGAGAAACTGAGACCAGTTTAACAGCTACAAAGGCAGCAATAAAGATTCTGGGCTCTGGCACTAGCCAAGCATAAGACTTAGTCTCCAGGTTGAAGTTTCACTTCCAATGACACATCATAGTAAATGTAAAAGTCAATGTGGGTAGATCAAAGTTTATATGAGAAACACAGACTACAGTGGCCCAATTTACACATAGTCACACCCTGACAAGTAAATTTCTTCTTCATGAAGACACATTCTTCCAATTTGCTTTCTCTCATGCATTTGAAATAGCTTATGCACCAAAAACATAGGAAAAAACCCCCTAATTTCATTTCAGAAACTAAAACAGCTCATTGCTGAATTTGATGAGCAACTTGGGCATCAGTTATTAATGAAGCTGGCATAAAGTAGATAGGAGGTCAATAGGATGCACACAGTAATTAAAATGCAAAGTTTGCATTGTTTTTAAGTAATGCCGCTGGGACACGGAATACTGTTGGTGAATACAGTTTAAGAAACAGTCCAATAACATCTAGAAACAGCAGATAAAAGGATTTTTTGGCTATTACAGATAGCAAGAAAAACCTTATAAAAAAAAAAAGAGATTAAATTTTTAAATTATTTGCCGTTGCTATTTATTTTTATGGTAGCTGTTTATTAAAGTAAAATTGATCCGATCAGTAGCCGATCAAATCTAAAATTAATTACTAAAAATATCTTCAATGTGTTTTCTGTCATTTACATGATATAATTTAACTTGGAAAGTCAGTGGGGCCATGATAACCTCCTTTGCTTCTACACTGACAGCCATATCTTCCTACATAGCAGGTCATGAAGCCTATTTATCATTTGTTAGCCTCCACATCAAGTATATAAATATTCCTTCTAGATTTTACTATTTTTAGAATTTACTGTCTCAGCACACAAAGTATTTAAAATAAAAATCTACTGAGCCCCTTACAGGTTGAATGTTTTTTGAATGTCAAATACTATAACAAAGGTGACAACAAACTAAACAAATTCAAAAGCTGAATTTGAGGAAATTCCCAGCATGACTGCATATGCAATTATGTATTTGCATGAATATTCACAACACTCGCCTTGAACCTCTTTGCAAACCAAATGTTTTCTAACACAGATGTTAGTGTTGGATTTATAAAAAAGGTGTTCAAATCATGAAGGAAGAAAGCTCACAAAACCTATTTCAATCTGTTCATTAATTTACTCCTTTCCAGAAACAACCTCCAACATATTCCTAACAGTTGCCCCAAGAACATGGGGAAATAAATTGTCATGTGAAAGAGATTACACAGATCCAGAAAGGTGTAATCAAAGAAAGTTCTTCTGGAAGAAAAAGTAAACAGGATGAAAGAGAAGAGAGAAGAGAAGAGAAGAGAAGAGAAGAGAAGAGAAGAGAAGAGAAGAGAAGAGAAGAGAAGAGAAGAGAAGAGAAGAGAAGAATAGGTTTCCAAGCAGCATGTGATTATAAAGCTGGGCAGCATTTGATTTGCCAGTTCATTGCATTGCTAGAATTACTGAGTTTGATGAGAAAATACTGCAGCCTTTGCTATGGTTTCAGATGAAATCATTACAATTCCTGTCATTTTCTTCACAAATTGCCCATAAGGGAGGGCTCCTTCAAACTGTCAGCAGCAACTAACTCCTGCTCATTGTACAGTGGTTGCTGTTGCTAAGGTTATAGCTACACAGCAGAGTGCATCATAAATTCAGACTGTAGCATGCAGGAGAATTCACATTGAGTATCTGCCAGTGCATCCTCAGTGTTTGAGCCTGATCACAGCCAGCAGTTTCCTGGCTGGCTCACAGATTCCTGTGCACTGTTGCAATCACTGCACCTATCTACATGGCAGATGAGATTAAAAAAAAAAAAAAGAAGAAGAAAAAAAAAAAAGCCCTGGAAAAACAAAGTCTACCTTTCACCTTGGGCACCTCCTGCATTATCTCTTTACATAGGTGTATGGGACAAACATGGAAGGAAGATAAGAGAGAGAGGGATGGTGGGAGGTTTTCTCTTGGCAACTTGAGCTGCCCTATAGAAACTGTAGCAGAATTGGATCCTGTAGTAATTGTACTGCAATTAAATGTGATACTTAGACGCAGGAGCAGAGTAAGGACAGTAGTGATGAGCACCCTGAGTAGTTGTGGTGTATACAAAGGCAGCCAACCTGCCTAAACAGGGCTTTTCCTCTGCTTCATTTAAGAAATCAGCATTAGGGGTTTTGTTTGGTTTTGTGCTCTTTATCCTGGACCCAGGGCAACCAAACCTAGACTAAAAAAAACCTAGATGATTCAGTCAAAAAACCTAGGTAGTAACAACAACAGAAGTGGCAATTTTCAGTTTCTAACAGTCCATGTCCAATCCCTCAAACCGAGGTTTTATCAATCCTTTTTTTTTAAAGGATTTTTTTTTTTTTTCAGACAGCATAGACAGCAGAAAATCCTCAGTAGCAGAAGCTATTTAAAGTCCCTGGCCCAATATCGAATCCTCAGATTTGGCAGTAGCAGGTTTCAGCTGGATTTTCTGGGCAGTAAGTAACTCAGCAGCAAATTTACTCTTTTTAATACAATGGCAACAGTCCTTGGAAGTAACAGAAATTACTTCAGATGGTGCCAAAATTTAAATGAAAAATCTGACTATTGCTGGCCTTGCAGCCTGCTGGCAGCAAACCCTGTGCTTCTGTGGGAGACCAGAGTTCAGGAATGAGCTCAGGGGTCCTGCCTGGCTGCTGCAGGCACCCTGGGAGTGCTCAGGTGATGGGCTCTCACCCCACTGTAGGCTGATGTGCTGACCTGACCCACCGTCTGAAAGTGCAGGGAGGTGCAGAGATCAGTGACAGGATGGCAAAATATGGATCTCATTGGACATAAAAGGTACATGTATGAAAATCTGATGATTCAGTCTAGGCTGCTGTTACCATTTTTGCTATTTTTTTCCTCATTTCTTTCTACTTCTGATTACATTATTCCTTTTCATGGAATAGATATAAAGGTGGGAAAAAACACCTATCTTCAAGAACAGCTTTTCCATTGGGAACTACAGAAACTAGGTAGGTAGTTTGTAAGGTTTGTGAGATTTCCTTTAAATGCAACCCATGTAGGTTTAGTAACTCTACAGAACAAGTGCACACAGTCATCAGTTTTTGAGGAAAAAACTGTAAAATGTCAATGGAGGAGAAATCTGCTGCATGTAAATTTCAGATCCCACTTCTTCTAACCTGTCTAGTCCACACTGATTTCTACTTGGGATAAGCCTTAGTCCTCCCACCTGGGAGATACAGTGGGTATGTGAATACCTACAGCAATATACACACAGGCTGTGAGAACAGTCTTGGGAATTGGGAAACTATCTCAGGTCTGCTAATACACACGTAGCCTGAGGGGCTCTTCTTGCCATGAAATCCCAGGGAACCACCAGGGAAAAGCAATGTTTTCCCCTGTGTGGAAAAGACTGAGGGTAAGCACAAAACTCCCAGTCTTCTTGGACTGCCAGGATGAGCACTGTGGGAGCTGCACATTTTTACAACAGCTCTGTCTAATCATTGCAAATTTCAAGCATCTTCCACCCCTCAGAAATAAAATGTAGGTTGGACAGTACTTAAGTGAGTCCAGAAGAATAATCACTGGCCACATGCTTAAGCTAAGCACATGCCTCAGAGCTTTACTGTAATATGGCTTCAGCAAAAGGACTAAGACTTGGAAAAATTGTATTAATACAACGTTTGGACTCCAGTGCACCATATTCACCTGCTTGCTTCTATTGAGAGGATATTATCAATACACCCCTTTTAAGTTTACTTGCTGTGATGCTGAGAAACTTCTTACCAACATTTGGGGAAAAAAACTCTGTTTTCAATCCAAGTTGTAAACCCATGAGAATAGGATTTTGAACAGATGCCCCACTGTGACTAGAATAAAAACATAGCAGAAAAAGTGCATGTTTATATTGTTGCCTTATATTAAACAATTCCTTATCCTTCTCAATCACATTCTGATTGCCATCCTTTCAAAACACCTTAGATACCTATCTAGACATCTTCCTTTGTTTCTACATATACCCTGGAAAAGTAAAAGTGCAACAGCAAAAATGCACAATAAACCTGAAATTAATAACTTCTTTACAGTGTTTCAATAAACACAGAAATAAAGTTATGGAGTCGCTACAGATAGCAAAATAGAAAATACAAAAAGAAATTGCTAGGGTATGACAAGTTGGACCCCAGACAGAGGAGAGTCTGACACGTCTGTAGTGCAGTGTGGATTTTGAAACAATTGTTTTGAACAGACCATACCATACTTTTATTAAAGGCATTCACAGGCATACTTTCCCTCTTATTTTTCACTCTCCCTCTTGTCAAACACTGATTGCAGAATGAATTTCTCTCCATTTAGAACACTGAAATAGTTGAGTGTACAAACCAAACCTCTACAGCTTCTGCTCTTGTAAGTCCTCCCTTCAGGATCTTAACTTTGCCTGTTCTGCCTTCTGTGGATGTACTTTTGAAGCTTTGAGTATATTTGAATGTAAATTCAATTAATTGTTTAAAACCAGAAAGCAAGAAAATTATTGTGGGTTTTTTTTCCTGCATGTGTACAATATATGCTTAAGGAAATACAGTGTCTGAGAGAGGAACTAAAGGAGTATTCACAGTGGGGCTTTCTTACTGAGAAATAATTTTGACCTAAGTTAGGAAATAGGATGAGGCATAATCAGACCTAGTGGGAAGGATCTCAGAGTCCATAGCATAGTAACTTGCTATTGCTAGCCAAGAAATCCTTTTGTTGCCCTCTTACTAGAGACAGCTCATAAGCAAACACTGTTGTGAAGTATTTTCAGGAGAATGAAGACAACTTACATCATTTGTGCAACATGTTCACAATGATGTGACAACAGCCAATGCTATCATAATTACACCTGAGAATATTAAACTTTTATAGTATAGGGATCTCATGGCAAACTGGTTTTGTCCAAGATTCTTCCTGTTTTTTCTGGGGAACTGTAATAGTTATGTATTACTATGTTGTATCTGTATTTCTATTTCTTTACTACTGCTTGAAAAGATATTTAGTTCAATACAAGTACACAACAAAGAAACAAAGACAGATAGAGAAGCCTATAAAAAAATTTAATGTTAATATCTCTTCTCCATTTACATGTTATGGAGAAGGAAGCATAAAAGAAGCACAGTGATCCACTGTCAGAGTAATTTAATAATTTCTTGGATTAGCATTCTCTGTAGGAGAGATTTATGTTTTCTCTAAATTCTAGATGAATCTTTAAAAAACAATTATTAATTTATCTAATATTTCAGGCTCAAAAATATATCTTCTGGATTTAGCTGATGGAACTAGTCAGCAGCCCAGCTCTGCTGAGTGTTCATTGTCAGCCATAGGATTGAAGTTATGCTCCCTTAAGGCCTGCTAGTGGATCTGATTGTCCTAAGTGCTCCCTAGCCCGCTTCACTTAAAATAAACTAAATTTCCAAAGCCCACCTAGACAGCATGGTGCACATTTGCCATTCTGAGAAATGCAGGTTCAGTATGGGCCACTTTAATCACTTTTTACAGGTGTGCTTAGAAAAATTAAAGACATTGATAATGGTTCTCATACTTGTGTTACCAAACAAGTTGTACTTCTTTAAGGAGTCTATGCAGTAGTGGGGGAAAATGTCATAAAATTCTTTTAACTTTAGCACAAGAGTGCATGATCCCCATACTCATGGTTAATGCTTAGCTTTGTACCATACAGATCTTGGTACAAATGCCAGAGGATAACGTGACCTTGTGTTAACTTCCTACATCTGGGACTACTAAGTCTTGTGCCAACTAACGTTTTCTTGTTTGCTTACATTTGTAATTAATATGTACTAGTAGGTGTCTTAGTTTTGAGAGCAAAGATTTTTGAGAGCAAAAAGGGTCAGAGTAAAGAATGATAAGAGTATCATAGCCTGAGCACATATTTGAGATACTCTCAGAAAAAGAAGATAAATCAAAAGATCTTCAGCCATAACAGGGAATTTTGGCCACCAAATGACCACCCATGACCCTCAAAAGACCCCTGCTCATACCCAATCAGTTCTCATACATGTATTCAGGACATGTAATGAATAGAAATGGGATGGTGTGTTTTAGTTTCATGAACATAACCTGGCCTGTTAAGTTGTTTCTCAGGCATGTTTTGGGGAGAAATCCCCATTCATTTACACCACTAATAAAGTAATGTTGACTTTCTAACAGCAAATTGGTTGGAGAATTTATTTCCCAGTTTTCAGCGGCACTTGTGTCAGTTGAACATCAGTTGAACATCCAGGAAATAAAGCTGTGAATGTTTTTCAGGAAACTGAAGAGGTCTACAGTAAGTGCAAAATACAAGGCAGAAAAGAGAGTCTTCATGGTCTAGTATTTGTATTATCTGATTAGATGTGTCTTGTAATTACTTAGTGTGCCTAACTGTCTTGGCAAATGCAAGAATATTATGGAGAACTTGGTACTAGGAATAACATGTTGACCTGAAGGAAGGCTGGTTAGAGAATGATCTGTGTGAGTACCACAATGTTCTCCACTTCTTATTTATCTTTTTCTTGTTTTCATCTTGACAATAACAAATTCAGGTCTGGATTTGTACATCCTTAGGAAAATGAGAGTTGGATTTTTTTCCAGTTATATATAGCAAAGTTGGAAGTATTTTGTAAGTGGAAACATGTTATGTGATTTTATGTGTTTTATTTTTTTACTCTTCAAGGAAGAAATATTTTCTGCTTATGAAAATGTTATAAATGCCTTTGGAGCTGGGAACTGGACATGGTGGAGGTGCAGGCAGAAGAGCTGTGTGACTACTGCCATGAACCCTACATAGGCTGTCTTCACAGCACTGTATGAACTTGTGGGCTGACTAAATGTCGGACAAATCCTGCCAAAATCCAAACACTATATCATAGCACTAATATATCTTACTGGAGCTTTGCAGATAACCTCTATGTGAGACATTGTGAGTAGTTTTCTGAACAGAAAAAACCAATTGCCTGATTTTAATTTTCTGCTTCAAGCCTCACATTTGTGTTAAAAGAGGCTGTGCCAATATAGGCCTTTTCTAGTTTGGACTTATTGATTTCCTGATTCTCCTCCTTCAAGTTTCAAAGGCATAGACGTGGTACGAAAATTGCCCAAGTGCGTTCTTTGGCAGGTTTCGTCAAAGTTACCAATGCCCTTTGATGTTGCTTTCCAACCTGACTTCATAAATTTGGCTTTGGTTATTCTAGGAGAAAGATGAGAGAGAATTCTGTGGGCTATTTTTGATTTGAAGCACTGATTTTAATCAGAACTGCTCTTTTTTTTTTTTTTTTACTTCCAGATTCAGCATGTTATAAGGTTCCCAACAGGCTACCTGGAGAGGGATGATCTGTGGTGTGTGTGGGAGGTGCAGCCTCAGACAGAATGGGAGAGGGCTCCTGCCCCAGCAGCAAGTTTTCCATCCATTTGTGGATTTGTGGGGATAGGTGACCTCACTGAAGCTTGTCTCATCCATCCTTGCTGTCTCAGAATAGATCCACTTTCTATCCTATACCTAAGAGAAGCTTGTCTAAGAGATCTTTCAGGATATCAGTGCTCAAAACACTGTGACATCGATTGCCAATCTAGTCCAGTGTCTTCAACATTAGAAAGGTTTTCCTAATATTTATCAATTCTTGGTGCAATTCATGCCATTTTCTTTCCATCCTATTTGCCATGGACGTGTAGGAAGAATTTACTACCTTCCATACTAAAGCAACTTCTGTGTACTTGTTATTTTCAAAGAAAATGTGAAAACCTTATGTTTAAAAAATTAGGGACATTTTATTTATCCTACTCCCTCTCTTTAACATTGTGATTATTTTAATATAATAAAATTAATTATGTTCATAAGGTGGGTGTACAATTATTAATTTTTACTTGAATTTTTCCATCTTGAAAATTAAAAAAACTCTGATTTTTTAAATAACATTTCACTGAAATGCAATTTCTTGCTTATGATCCTGTAAAAAACAAACATAAAGCAGTGAGTTTACTGCCAATGCAGGGCACCCACAGCACTTGCTGGGCTGGGCAGGAACTCAGCAACCTTTCTTGTTGAGTGTTCTCCACTGAATATGGACAGCTCTGAAAATGGATGGCTTTGGGAGCAGGGCTAGGGGGTTCAAAATCCTGCCAGTCACCATTCATTGCTGGTGAAGGTCTGCCAAGCTAAGTTCAGATTTGGCTCATGGAAGAAAGACAATAAATGCCCCAGTTATTAAAAGCTGGGAGAACACAACCAAGAAGGAATTACAGAATAAATATATGCCCAAAGGGGCTTGAAGCCAAGGTAGAGCTGTTTGTATTTGAATTTTTGGTGTGTGCTGCAATATGAAATAATCCATGTTGTCACACCTTTGGTGATTGATTTATACAGCAGAGCAATGATTTATACAATCATTGTTCATTATTTAAAGATCTCAGACCTGATTGCTGGCTGTTGGGAGTTTCTAACACCACTGTAGCAGGATGCTCTGCCTGGAGTTGGAGTACAACAACTCGAACAATATCCCCTTTGCAAAGTTATCAGTGGTGAATGGAGAGAGGGATGTCATGCTGCTTTTGGTGCTGAAGAAACCAGTGGGACTGTCTTTACAGTGAGGTGGAGATGTTGCAGACCTGATGAAGCACCTGATGAAGGAACCAACAAAGTGACACTATTATAAATTATTTAATGATTCTGAGCTGACACAGCTGGCCTGGAGTCATATGACTGACACCCTTTCACTTTATAAAAGCACAGTTCCAGTTTTTAATGAAAGGGTCTTCCAACATATCTCCTCCTCTCAGGTGATGCATGTCAAATCACCTGGTCAAAGAAACACCTTAACAAAGAATCACAGAATAATGGAATCATAGAATGCTTTGGGTGAGAAGGTGTGACAACCAAAGGGACAGTAAAGATCATCTTGTTACAACCCCCCCATGCTGTGGGCAAGGACACCTTCCACTAGACCAGGTTGCTCAGAGCCCATCCAACCTGGCCTTGAACACTTGTAAGGATGTGGCATCTACAACTTCTCTGGGTATCCTGTGCCAGTGCCTCAGCATCCTCACAGCAAATAATTTCTTCCTAATATCTAATTTAAACTTATGCTCTTTCAGTTTAAGCTCTTTAATCCTTGTTTTACCAATGCAGACCCTTGTAAATTGTCTCTCTCCAGCTTTCTTCTAGGCCCCCTTCAGGCACTGGAATGCTGCTGTAAGGTGTCCCTGAAGCCTTCTCTTCTGCATGTCCTCTAAAGGGGCTGTGGATGCTGCTTTGTACTTAATTAACACATTCTTTTTAAGTTTGTAAATTACCTGGGTAGTCACATGTAAAGTACATGGGTGTCGTCAGGGGTGTTGGTTCTGTAACAAGCCACATGCTCCTGGAAAGTCTCAGCTTCAGGTGAAGAGAAACTGCAGCCACAGGAGGGCAGCCGTTCAACACAGCATGCTGAAACTTCAGCCTCTGCTTTAAAATGCAATGAAAAGAACAGAAAAAAGAAAGAGTTATATTGAACCAAATACCAGCCACAACAACTGGTCTTATTCACAGCTGGTCTCATTCCTTCCTCTCCTGTGTAAGTTACCATGATGAGGTGCACCAAGTGTAGCATAAAATAATTTTTAGACAAGTTGCAGATGAAAGGGGGTTTTTTTTATGTTTCTCTCAAGTTATGTATAGATATATAGCAACCTCAAAAATTTATTTCTTCCCTTTCTAAGTAAAAATGTGTCACAGGCAGACATGCAATACTGGAGAGGTGCTTTATCAGGGTAATTTTAATACTGCCATTAATTTATTGCAATTATTCCTGTGTTGTTCGGTGAAGTAGATGTGGTTTAACTTACATCTATGTTTAAATATTTGCTTTTTTACTATATATTGTATTAAGAATACTATTTAAATAAGTAGCAATTTATTAAAGCAATAAAGTGATGAAAATAATGTCTTCAGCAACAAAATAAAGAGATGCATGACTTCATTATAGTCTTAATTGTAAATAAATTAACTTAATTTTACAGAAGTAAAACAACCCAACTATGTGAAAATGGGCTTTTTTTGTGTGGATGGAGGGGAAAACAAGCTTCCATGAAGCAAGTGTTGGAAATGCAGCCCTATCACAAAGCTCAAGACAGAAACTAGTCCAGCATCCATTAGACAACAGCTGTGTTTGCCTCACTGGCAGAAGCAGAGTGAAGGGCATGATGCACTTCCCGGCCTCCCCACCTCTGGTTCACAAGATGGCCTCATCCTCTCGCTGCTCCTTCAGCACAGAAACCCTCCCTAGTTCCCATTGTCTTGGTGCAAACCAGCTCAGGCTATCTTGGAAAGGATACACACAAGATACATATTTCCATCTACAACTCCGTGGATCATGGTCACTGTGAATTTTGGACCAAATACATTTGGGCATGGCAGTATCTGTGTCATGCAAGGTGCTGACTGCATGTAGTAAACCAGTGCTAAAAAATTCAGATTTGTTCTGTTACAAAGATTCAGGCATTTTTTCCCCCCAGGTTCTTGGGAAAACAGCCCAAAGCTCACTCCTGAATGCAGGCTTTACATCAAGCCACTTGGCTTGACTACTGCACTTACAGTACAAACATAGTCAGATGGCAATAACAAAGAGAAAAATTATTTGATGAACAACACAGAATTTTTTTTTTGTGTGTGTATTCATGTGCCCTGAAGTAAACCCAGTAATTTTAACTTTGCATTTTTAACCCCCCAAAATCTTTTCGATTCCTGACTGTGGCATCCAGATGTTCATCCATAAGCCTGAACAGTATTTTTATGGCCGATGTTAAGCCAAGTCTAATCTCTGGATTTTTTAGTTGCTACATTCAGCTTTGGATACTTTGTGGGGTCCATCTCACAGAGCTCACTTCAGGAGGCAGCTGTACCCTGCTGAGCACTACTTTGGGATCCCTGCCCTGCGCAGGCAGTGCCAGCTGCTGCTCAGAACGAGGAACCTGCCCGCTAGGAGTTTCACTGATAATTTTGTTGCCGTAACTTTTTCAGATACCCACAAGATGGTGCTGCTATCCTTTGGCTGAACCTTGCATTGAGACTGGGAAGATGGCAAAGAAAAAGTAGCAGAGAGCTGGAGTCAGGAGTGTCAGAGATGTTGCACATATCACATTGCACAGTTGACATTTTTTTTTGACAAGTATAGATGGACCTTAATTGCAGTGAACAAAACCTTCATAAAAATATCTTAGTGGAGGACAGTAGAGTACAATAGACCACTGTCAGTATCTCACACATCAACAAGGGGAAGCCTAATAGCAATGTTTAAATATAAAATTCAACCGTTCAGTTTACAACAAAAGATTCCTTTCTGGCCAAATCTCATCTAGATTAAAGCTCTTTATTGTGGACCCTACAATAAAGCAATACTACTACTATGAGGAAAGGATATAGCTTTTTTAGTTGCTTCTTTGTTAAGGATCAGAAGGGATAATGGAGTCACTTACTCCTGTCATTTCTATAGAATGACCAATTGGTCTTCAGAAAGATAAAAAACCTAAACCACTGTTTTTCTAGTTCCATATGTGGAGTTTTGAGGTCACTGTACTGTTCCTGTAATGCAACGAAAGAAGAAAAAACCCAAGTATGAATTTAAACCAATAGAAATCATCTGTATTAAACAGAAAGAGATTAACCTAGGCAAATAATATGTGGCAAATGTTTTGACTGATATTTAACACCCAGGGAGATGCTGAAGCCGGCCAGTTCCTGCACTCTGGTGTCAGTCTCTTGCCCAGAGTCCCTTCACACTGGCAGGTGGCACAGGACAGCAGTTATGGCACTGTCCTAAGGAGCAGGGAGGTGGAAATGTCATGGGGAGAAATGAGTTTGTGCCTTAAGCAAGGAACCATCATCATCCCGCCCATCCCAGACTCATCATGGCAGAGGAGTTCTGGCAGCATGTTTACCATATAGAATGAGGACCTCAACTACAAAGGAAAGGAATATATTGGGGACATTTCTTTCATGCTTATGGTGCAAATTGTCTTTTCTATTTAAGTGTTTGAGGGAACCAAAAGCCAAGAGTGACATACATTTTAACAGTCCAAATAACAGGTCACGTTTCCTGTGTTCAGTGAAGAGACTGAATTCATAACTGCTGGGGGTGCTGGGGTCACCATGCTATGAAGTGCATCTAAATTCCATGTCAGTCTCAGTGTAAAAAGCAGACCAGGATAGTTTGTAATAAAGAAATGGATAGGAGCACCTGCTCCTCATATCTGCCTCTCAATTTTTCATGCAATGTTCATGTTAAGTTGAAGCAACTGTTATTTCTTTCAGCACATGTAGATAAAGGGAAGTATTAAATATACCAGTGGGCTATGGGCCATACACTGTCTGGTTGTTCATTAAAATTCAGATGAGGTGGTTGTGCCCCTTGGCTAATATTGGTGCATTGGCTGGATACTGCCCACAGCATTAGAGATGGCACACTGCTGCCACTTAAAATGTGGTTCTCCCAGATCACACTACTCTTGGTGGAGCCAAGCTCGACTCTTAGTTGCATTCAAAAAGCATTTGTGCTCTTGCTGTCAGATGACCCAGGTAGGTGTCCCTACCAGTCTATGAGAGCCATGGCATCCTATATGAACCCTTACTTACTATCTGTGACAGGATAAGTGGCCACATGGGCATGTTGCTGATCATGTTTCTTACTGCCTTTGCAAAGTTTGATTTACAACATTGACAGATTCATTACTGTTCAGGCAACATTAATTAGCATCAAGGACAGGATGGAGTCTTTCCAACACTTGCTGGAAGCCTTAGGAAAGGAGCAAGGTTAGAGTTGGCTCCAGTGGGCAGCAGAATGTGACCAAGACAACCAGATCAACCTGCAAGCCACCACAGATTAATTTGAATAGCAGCATAAGACCAGCCATTGCAAGCAGAGTAAGAGCCAAGGTGCCTTGATCAGCCTTGAGTTGCTCTAAACACAAGCAGAGTCAAAACTGCTGGGCAGTGTGACACACTTGGATGGGTGGGAGAAAATAAGCAAGGGACCAAAAGGAGCATAGCAACCCAACTGCCTGGCCTCTTAAGCCCAGGCATCAATGTTGGAGTATATGCTGGCCACCTTTGCCCAACAGACCCTCCATATTGACCTCCACTCTCATTGTATCCTATGAATGATGAGGAAATAGCTGACCACACTTCTTCACCTTGGCATAGTCATAGCCCAGAAGCAGTATCCCCTACCTTACCTGCCTTGAGCTCTTAAACTGCCTGACTGCTTTAGTAAAACATCCCTGTTTTTTCAACACTGTTTTCAGCACAAATCCCAAGCCTAGCCCCATACTAGCTACTATGAAGAAAACTTTATCCTGGCCTAAACCAGCACAGGGCTGAGCAATATGAAACTACAATGGAGTATTTAGACATGTTCAGTTTACTCAGTCAAGCTGACATTGGAGGAAATCCCCTGTGTCCAGGCTTCTCATGGAGGACAAGCCTTCAGCTGATACCCTTGGATGTAGCACTCTCACAGCCTAATTAGCTTATTAGCCTTATTAGCTACGGCCTAATAATGCAGATCCCATGCACAGACAGAAATTGTCAGACAGGGAGGGTATGGTTGGTCAGGTTTTGACAAGGTTCACATTTCCCGGGACATCCTTGGCAATTGCTCCTGTGCCCGAAGGTGAGATGTGGAGGAACATTCACCTGGACAGAGGGTGGGCACCTCCACTGGCCAGACAGAGATAAGCCACCTTTGGCATCTGCTGGAAAGAGGCACTAGCAAACTGGGAGACAGCAGTACAATATTCTGTTACTCCTTTTGGATGGCCACAGGCAGGTGGCCCCCACAAAGCCCATGCTGCAGAACTTGTGGGTGGGATCCACTGCCAATGGAGATCTGCCTCCAGCTTCTGTAAGCAAAAATGAAGGCATTTTTGCTTACCCTAGATCCTAGTCCTGATTATTAGTTTTCATGAATGACTGGCACCTGCTCAAATTTGTTATGGACATCAAGGCCCAAATCTTGATGTTGAATTTATTGTTCATCTCTTCAGTCATCATGGTGAAAATCTCCCAAGATCCTGTGCTATATTTCATTAGTAAGGGTAAACCTCTCCCTCTGGCCTTGATGTCTCTATAGCCATGGCACTGGGACCTATCAATTTTTCAGATGTGGACCTTGTCCAAACCCATGCTGTAGGAGGCCAGTGGGACTAGTGGATCCCAGTCACTCCAAATGGTTTGGTGTAACTCTTTCAAACTGCACCACCTTTGCCACCCAGTTCATTAGAGCATACAGAAGAGTACATAGATCTCATGTCCACCAAGGCAGCAACTGCCCTCCTCAAGGACCTTAAACTGATAGGGATTGTTGTCACTGCCAACTCCTCTTTAAAAGCACCCTTTTGGCCCATTCAGAAATCAAATGGTGCCTGGCAGCTGACAGTAGATTACTGTGCTGTCAACAAAGCATCAACAATCCCTTCGTGTGGCAGTCCCATCTATCTTGAACCTGAATCTTCCCACTGAGTGTGGCTGGGAGCCACTGATGTTAAAGGCATGTCTTTTTTTGATTCCTCTGCAGCCCAAGGACTGAGAGTAGTTTGTGTTCACTGCAAATCCATTCAATATATGTTTACTCACCTTCCTCAGGGATTTATTCCTAGCCCTGTAAGTGCACATGTCATGTTATCAAGCTTTTGTAACCATTTAGGGGTGTGCATTAGTAATATATTGATGACATCCTTGACAATAGTCCAGACTGCACTTCTGCCATCATCATGATCACAAGTTTTCAGTATCTTGATGTTGCCATTCCAGAGCTTAAGTGGCAAATGCCTGCCAAATGTATGTCCCCTCCCAACATCTTGTGCACTCTCAAGCTACTGGCCTTGGGAAAACTTCAATCAATACCTTAGGGCAACGATTTCCAGAGTTTAGGAAGAGAATTTATTTTAAATAGGGTTCAGCTCAGTGTGCTAATTTTCTTTTACTGAAGGCAGTAATCTCTTAAATTGATTACACTTTGATATTGCACATTCAGACAGAGCAAGTCTGTAAAAGGTCACAGAGCTGTTCTTGCAAACAGTTTTCAATAGTTTGCAGAGTTTCAGATATGTTTTGGCATTTGAAACTTTGTAAAGTATATATCTACTTGTGTATGTTCAATGAATCTAAAGATAGCTTACATTTATCTTCAGTTTAGGATGCATCTTGAATTTGATCTAGTTGTTACTGAAGCAAACTTTTTGTTGTTTTGCTTTACTCATGAAGTTGCACTCATCTAGAAAATATAACCCTCTGGGGTACTCTGCAAAAGGCAATGCAGCACCAGATCCTTCCAAATTGTGGTGGGGTAGCCTTATTATCCCAGCATATTACCAAAGTTAATAAACTTTTTTGTAAGCAACACTAATTATCTATGTTTGAATGACATTCCTTTCAGTCACACTAACTTCTGACAGCATATTCAGCACTACCATTAATATGTTGGCATAGCATTATGCTGCTTTATGTGGCTATGCTTAATTTGTGAATCCATATCAATGAAAGTAACGTGGACATCTTTTGCATTCAGCTATTTTCTTGCCAGGACACTTTGCAGAGCCATTAAAGAACATAGTGTGCTTTAGGATTATATACTGCTGGCACAGAAACCTGACATCACCAACCCTGTTTCTGACACAACTTATTTGTCTGTGAATGTCAGCCTACACTGAGACCCATTTGAAGAGATTAATGGCCATGGGAGTCTGCAGTAATACTGGCTTATGAAATACACTTCATCAGGCTGTATCATAGCTCAGCTCCTTCCTGTATGGATTGTTTTGGTCAGAACTAAAATCTTAATAGCAGGCTGATGACATACATGCCAACATGAGATATACTTACAGAAAGATATCCCAGAGACTGTTCTACAAAGACACCACTCATATCTGATGCTGCTGGACCTGAAGCTGGTAAAGAATATGACTGTGAGGGCAGGGTGTCTTACCTATTCTGTAAATAATTCATTCACCATGGCCACAAAACTGCTACAATTTCTAGACTATTCTTAAATATTTCATATTTTAGTAGACCAAGAAGCAGTTGCATACATAGAGCACTTTGCCAATTCCTTCTGGTTGTGCAGTGCACTGCAACCCTTTGCTATGAAGGCAGAACAGATCCCAGAAACTCAGATTATGAGATGAGTTCAGATAAGGGTCTTTTGACAGTACATTTGTGGTGCTTAGGGGATTCTCAGAGAGGTCACTGTGCTCCTGGATCACTTCTCTCAGCCTACAACTTGCCCTGTACAAAGCTGATGCTATTCCTCTCAGAGATGTCAAGGTTCACGGATGGCTGTAGGATTTGTTATGCTACTGCTTTCCAGTGAAAATAATGCCACCCTCAGGGCCTTTTGCAGAGAGATGCAGCTGTGTTCTAATCTCAGCTGTAGAGGTGAGCTGAGCCACTGCTCTGTCCTCCAGCACTGTTTGCCCGGATGGACTTTGTGGGCTACAAGGACCCAAGGACATGGTTCAGGATAAAGTCAGTAGTGCTATCTTTATTACATGAAGATTGAGGATCTTAAAAACTCTCAGTATTAGAGCAGCTTTACTGCTATTTATTCTGTTGCAGTAGTAGTTGGATAATTTCAATAATAGCAAGACCTAACACTGATGGGTTTTCAAAATTCTTTCCTAGGATATTAAATGTGAATTTTTAAATATTATTTTCTCAATAATAGTTCATCACTGCAGGTGGTACCCAGGAACACACAAGCAGCATGCTGGAGGGTCTCCCACAGCCCAAGTTCCTCCCTCCCAGCCTGGAAACAATGGAAAACCGGGACAACCCAAAACCTGGAAATCTAGTTCGTCTGAATGACTTGTGCTGCCGAGATGCTCACTCTGGCCCTGATGGTGGTCACAGCTCAGGCTGGCTCTCTGTCAGGGGCTAGATGGTGGCTGTGGTGCAGGTGCTGGAGCAAATGAAATCCTCTTAACACCTAGTTTATGTTCATCAGGCTGTATGAAACAAATTTGAGATTTCAGTCCCTTTTTAGGTGCACAGGAATTTGAGCCTGTGAAACCAGGGATCTCTGGTTACATTTGAACCACTCTCACCCTTCCACACCTTGAACTGCTGGATGTCCAGTGCTGGGCCACTGTCAGCAGCAGGATGGATTACAAATGAACCCACAATGAACCCACAATGAACCTACACACAATCTCCTATTCAACAAGCAAAGGAAGTGGTGGGCAGCACATCAGTTATAGCTACAGCTGGGTCACTGCATCTTAGGGGAGACAAGATAAATCCAGATGGTCACTTTTTACTTAGAGCCTTCATTATCCTTTATCTTCTCTGAATCATCTCCTACACTATGTAGAGACTGACAAAAAGAACAAAACAGAAGACAAACTAAAGTACTGAAAAAAACAATTTAATGGACTTTTCATGTTGAATAATTTCATTATTGTTTAGAATTTTGGTGATTTGTCTTTTTGTATATATAATTAATCACAGGCAGTCCAGAAGTAGAATTAAAACTTTTTTCAATCTTGTATTATTTTGACTCATAAATTTAATGTATTTATTTGGCTAAATGCAGGAAAGTATCAGTATCACATTTAATGTTTTCTGTATTGTCAGAAAGTACCTTCAATCACCTAGAGCCTGATAGTGCAATAGGTTTTTCCACTATAAATTTTGTGATCCTTTAAGATGGCAAGGGAATTGGATAAGTTCTCGAGTCCAAGATATATTTTGTGCCTAAGGTACCATAGGCCTAAATAGAATGAATAAAATTTTAGACTCAAATGACAAATGATATCATATCTCCAGAATATTTTAGTGCTTGGTTTTCATCTTTCATTGCCATGTAATTCTTGACCCTTTGCAGTCAGATTTGTCAAATGAGCAATATTTTAGAAAAATGGATGAAAATCTGAGAAGAAGGTAAAATGCAGTAAAGATTATAATTGTGCTAAGAAGTCATATTTTGGAGCAATTGAGATTAATTATAAGTAAATCTAATGCTGTGTTCATCAGGGCACAAAATTTAAATAAGCAATTTCAAGCACAAAAACTTAAAAAATAAGTTAACTAAGTTAAATCTATATTAATTGAAAGCTCTCTTCATGCAGGTGCAGTAACAGTGCTAGAGAAATGAAATGTGCATTCCCAGGTATGTACAGAAATGGCCAGAGGTCACTCCAAACAGGCAGGTATACAGTGGAATCTTCGAGGAATACCAACAGGGGTATGGTGCAGCTGTGGTGCAGCTGATGTCCCCTTAAGTCCATTTAAATTGTCCTCATGATATTTAAATTCCTTTGAATTTCCCAGTTTGACACAGTTGTTACAGACTGAAACAAGCCACAAGTGGTTTTTTTATTTACATCCACTTCTACAGAGAATACAGTCTTTTATTAATAAGGATCATCACAGTAAGATGAGCAAATTTTCACTCGGTTGATCTGGCCCAAGAAATCTCTTCCTGCTAAAGAGTATATTCTGATAACTGTATCAAAGCAGATCATTCCTGTGAGAAGTACAACTACCACCCTATAAATATGAAGATTTTGGCTTCTAATGCCAGGTTTCACAAAACTGAAATATTGATGATGGTCTTCATTTTCTGGAAAGATCTAATACTTCAGTAATAAAACACTGAAAGAGCCTTGTTGTAAAATTCAGTAGCTGGATAGCACTTTGTAATATTCAACTAGCAAAATCACAATACGTTTTTCATTATTATGAAAAAAGGAAAAACGAAAAATTCATTGTTAGCTGTATGTGAGGTGATATAGTGTTAAAGACTGAAAGAGAAAATGATAATTCTCTATTGCATGAAGTTACAGGAAAATCCATCTCACTGGATTAGATCATAGTTCCCAAGCTTTTTTAAATAAGATATTAAAGTACCTCTGGCAGCAATTGAAATGTAGTTTGTCTTAATTAAAAGTTGTTCTGTTTATCTGTGTGTTTCATATTAAGTTTATTAGCATGCTCATTAGATAGGTTTTGTTGTTGAGGTTTTCTGGTGAAGGTATTTTTTTCTTTCTGGTACACTGGTCCTAAATTAAGGACTGAGGCAGAGGTAGTGCATAGAGTGAGATTATAACTTCCAGTGCAAGTTCCATCTTTCACTTTCCTCTTGACAGGGGAAAAAACTGAACACATAGAATGCAGGATTATGTATTTATCAAGTTCACGAATGAACTGACAAGGAAATGCCATAAAGAAAATGTATGTATGGAAATATATGGAGCTTAGACTGATTTATCATAAATTACAATCAAATTTATTAATCTAAAAGGGTGGAGTTGACTAGGAATAGCAAAGCACATAAAAATGCATGCTTTCCTGTAAAAGAAGAACCTGGAAGGCAGCTCCTCAAAACTATTCCTGACAGGACTGAGTAATGTAAATATCCTACAGTGCAAACCACCCAAAAAAAATCTTGAATTGGCTTTGAAAAGGCATAACTTCAAAACAGAAGAAGAAAGTTTACCTCTGCATATAGTCCTTGGCCTGGTTGTCTTTGAAGACAGAACCTTGGAGGCAGGCTGACAGAGACAATCAGCTTAGACTGGCCTCTAGGCATAACAGTTCTCAAAAACATGATTGAAGCTCATGCTAGTTGATGTTTAATGTGAAATCTTATTTTGGGAGGAGGGGATGTAAACCAATACAACCTGAAACAAAATAGCCTGGAAAGGATAAACTCAGTGGAAGGGAAAAGTTGCACTGCCCTGAGAGACTCTGAGGTTATGGTGAATCTCTTAATTCCTCCGTGTGGTGATAATTCCCTTTCAGCTAGCTTACTCACAGCCTTTTTTCACAATCTGTGTTGCATACCTTTTGACCATTCAGTGGTCCTTATGGCCTTCCTAATTTCCTCTTGCATCCTGGACATTAGTATTTTTCTAATAGAGAGTAATACTACATTTTACATTCTCTCTGTCAACCCGCTCTTCTAGATTTAACCAATAATGCACATCCACGTTAACTTTGTTGTGTGCTTTATGATCCATGTCATCACAGAATAATATAATTTGCCTGTAAATTTTAGTTAAAATAAGTTCTAGTGTCAATGTGATCCAGGTTTCCCTCTAGTAATCTTCTAAGCAAAGCAATATTTCTAAATGCCAATGCCACCAAAGCCAGAGCAATGCCCTGGGGGGAATTCACCATGCAGGATGGTTCTATGAAACTCAGTTTTCTGCTATGTAAGCTGGTCAGTTAATTCTGTGATTTAATCTGGTCCTGTATCTTGCATATGGGAAGAAGTTTTCCATGTGGGAAAGTTCTGGATCCGTCCTAGAGCTGAGGTGAACTGAGAGAAGCTCATTGCATATTTGTATGCTTTGCTCTGAGATGAGAATATCTAATGTATAATTTATACCCACTTGTTTCTGGTTTGAGCAGGGCACCCTTCACCTAACAAGTTCTTCTCGTCTGTCTTGCATGTGTGTGGTTCCAAATGTTCCCAGCTATACCACAGGGACAGGCAGTGAAATGCTGATCATTAAGGTTGAAAGAGGGTTGGTTTATGACCTGGCTTATCACACTGTACTGTCTGCAGTAAAGTCTAATAAAACATGAAAAAAGCAGGTTGTTGTTCATCAGGGTGACATCCTTAATATGAAGGTTGGGAAGTCCTCATGCCTTAGTACAGTTTATTCCATATCTTTTTATTACCAGAGAAGGGATGTTGGATTGCATCTGGTCTGATAGAGTATTTCCATTCCTCTGTAACAGATTTAACTGAAATAGCCTCAAGCCTAACTATGCTAGCAAGGGAAGAAGGGGGTTTTTTCACAGCTGGTAGTCTCAAGAGTTGTAACAAATACTGGATGTCTCTTCTCACTGATTGTCATACTATTGTGCCATTATCCTCCTTCATAGGTGAATGCCAGTTTGTGATGCTGCAGTGCCATGATTTTTTTACCCCAAAGGCATGTTCCTTTGGTTGGAGCTGTGCTTTGATGGAGAGCAGGTGCAAGGCACTATGGATTGGCTTCTTCTGGGCAAATTAAAGTTTCACCCTCCAACCTGGATTTACACATCAGTGTACATTGAAGAAGTGTGTTGAGTAGTATAATCTGATTGAGCTCTTTGCTCCTTCCAGAAAGCTAGTGTTGGCTCTTGGCTCTGACCAGAAAACCATTGTGCCCCCAAAATCTGTTTCCAAAATCGGTAATGCTGAGATCTGATTTTTTGCAAAACATTTTCCAATTACAGGGTTGTTGGATATCCTAAATCCTTAAAAAAACCTCTAGAAAGAGACTGACAGATAAAAGTAGGTGCAACCAGTATTTTTACTGCAGTTTTAAAGTAGTTCTAAAATTTTATTACTTTATTTAAGGCCCCAAGCTAAAAGATTTATCAGTCTACAGTAAGCAGCATCCTCTCATAAGAGCCCAGCAGTACGCAGACAGCAAGCTGCATTACTTGAATGAAAAAGTGAAGTATCATATGAATACTACTCTACTGGAAATGGATTAAAACAGAGCCCGTGGCCTTCTCACTAAATCACAAAAGAAACTTACTACTGTGAAGGCCATTTTTCCCAATTTTTCAAAGGAATAGCCCTACTAAGAATTTTGGTTTCTTTCTTTTTCCAAGCAGCTCACCTCTGGATAAAGCAAGTATCCATTTCTGGATTCTTTCTGCCCCTTGTGTCTCCAAGGGGCAGAAAGAATCCAGAAATGGAAAGAGCTCTTGCTCATATTCAGTGCTCAGGGGTCCAGCAGGCTCTGCTCCCCTTACGAGCAACGGTGCCTGCTGAATGTTCTTCCTTGCAGAGAGAAAGCTAAGGCAGGAATGGCATAGTTTGTCCCCTCTCTGTCATCAGCAAGATGAAGCCTCTGAAGAGAGTTTACAGTTCTGCAGTTGTGTCTGCTAATGCAGTACTTGGAAGAGGAAATAACTTTTGGAAATGTTTATAAGCCTCTGAATGTGTGAAATGTAGCCGATTCAACACCTCCCAACTCAGCAGCAGACACCATAGTAGACACGTGAGCATCTGTATTTTAAAAGACAGAAAATAGTTTTATTGGCTTTTTGGAAGTCTAATTGTTTTCAAACACAAACCCAGAATCTCCCTGTGATATGTCTTTATTGGTGTGTTAAGGGATGCTGCCTAACTGGGCATGGACACGGAGGTGGAAGATGTCTCATATTTTACCAGCAGAAGGGTGAGACAACACAGAGAAGTATGAAACCAGCAAACACCTGCAGCCAGATCTGCACTGAATGCCCCATCAGGTTACTAATTAAAACACAAACTCAATCAAAATGCAAAGTTCAGAAAAGATGTGGTTGCAGCTTTTTGCTCTCTTCCACAAGAAAGAAACATGCTTGACAGTGTTTGTCTTATGTGCTCTGTTTAGGGCATTTTACCATTTAGCTACAAAACTAGCAGATATTGTACAGATTTATTAATTTTCTGCATATGGAATGCACCAGATTTTTCTGCTGCTTGGTTCTGCTTCAGATAGATAGATATGGATAGGGTTTTTTAATTAACATGATTTTATCTTGAGCTGAACAAAAAGTGCAGATAACTTGGAACACAATTATTTCTCATAGCTCTTCTTCTTTTCAATTTTTTATAGATTTTATACTTTGTCAGGGCCATGATGGTATTGTATCTGTGGCCTAGCAGTCTAAATTTTGAACTAAGTGAAAAAAAATTATAAATATTTTTTTCTGTATGGAAAAAAAAAAAAGAGCAATATTCTCTACTGAAAATCAAACTGCTTTTTAAATCTCAGAGGTGAAACAGACTTTTCCTTCATACTCATTTTTGTTCTGAGTATATATTTCATCCTGCAGCTGAGATTTTTTTCTTGATAAAAGCTTAATTGAAAAGACTGAATTCCAGAGAAAGTCCAATTTTTGAGGTGAGTCATATTCAAGCTCTAAAAATATTGACAATGTTTGATTCTGATTTTGATTTTACTCATAATCTTTCTCTGTATTTCACTCATGAACCATGTCAGCATGTATTGATTTACATGTAAAAAAGTACTGACTCACAGTAAAGGTCAACTGTGCTGAAACAGATCTCACTGGCATGCAAAACTGATAGGTACTGTGACAAGATTTTAGCAGATATTACAGGGTAAAGAACATTGGGGGGGAACGTTTATGTAATCTGCTGAGAGTTATCCATGATAAATGAACAAGTTGGTGAATGCTAAAAATCAAGACAAACTGGTCATCTACTAGACACAAGAGCTACCTCTTATTTATACAATAAAACATTACAAAATCTATTTAAAAACTCCTAAAAGTGATCAAGAAAAATTAATGTTTAAATCAAAATACTTTTTTTATGTGAAAAGGACTGCTCTGAAGGACAAGGGGGAAGCAGAATCCAACTTAAACAAAACATTCTACACTATCCTGCTTGGCAATCCTTCCCTAAGGCAAGGACCTGTTATCTAGGTAGAAGCACAGCCAGCTTCTACACACAGACACACAGCCAGTTGGAAAGCTGCTCTCAGAGGTTTGCTGTCAAAAAGGTGCCTCGAGTGGACTCCCAGGAGAATGTCTCCAGAGCTGGTTCTATTTGATATTTCCATTAGCCACCTGGATGATGGAAGGGAACGTATGCTTATGAAATTTGCTGACAGCTCCAAGGCAGGACGGATGGCAGGTGGTATGTGGGATGGGATCAGAATTCAAAATTATCTTGATGCACTGAAATGGAGGAGGTTAGACAGGGGGGAGGGAGAGAGAGGGAGAGAGAGAGAAAGAGGGAGAGGGGGGGAGAGAGAGAGGCAAAAGAAAAGCTCTACATTTAAAGAAGAGAAAGAATGTTAGTAAATACAAAATGGAGACTAAATGGCTAGCCTTTAGCATAATGGGGAAGGATGTGGAGCTAGAAGTGTATTAGAAACTGGCTGCAGTTCTGCCACAGAAGTGGCAAATTACATACTGGGAGCAATAAATGGAAGAAATAACATAAACCTGGAGAAAGAAATCCATTATCGTTACTCATGTTTTTATCACAGACAGAACTAAGTACATGTGAATGTTGCCTGAAATTATTCAGTGACTTCTTTCAGGAGCTGAGCCAATCTTTTATACCTGAACCTTCCATATGGAAATGCACCAATAAAATAATTGTAGTGTTGTCTTTATACTCAGTCCTGTAGCAGTGATGCTGCTAGATTTTAAGAATTAGCTGGCTTCCATTTCAGAGTCTGGTTCTCAAGAGTTTATGTAACTTGGAAATATAAAGAGAAACTAACGCCAGGGTTAAATAAGAGTTAGTTATCCTGGCATACTTCTTTTTAATTTTTGAATCTTTCATTCTATCCCACCCCCACACCTGGCACTGTCAGTACTTTTCTTTCTTGCAGCTGCATAATTTCTTCACTTATAATTTCTATTTATAAAAAAAGATAACCAAAAAACTTCAAACCAAAACAAACAAACAAAAAAAAGCCCAAAACCAAAACTCTGCAGCAAAATAGATATTATGATTCAACATGCTTTAAAATAAGATGGTAAATATTTATAACTAGCTTAGACATGGGGGAGTACTGCTTAATTCCCTTCAGTACTTGCATCAAGGAGAATGTAGCTCTGCTTTCAATATGAAAAATGATTGGTTTGTTACTATGTTCTTTTCCCAGAAAGAGACATTTTCAAATCTTCTCAGTCTCCCATCAATCTCTGGGTGCCACTTATCTTGGCTTTGTCATTCAGGAGCTTAAGTCTATGTACACTTGAAAGTGACATTCATATTCATTGTGATAGCTAAGGAAAAAACCACTACACTGTATAGCTGTCAGTTTAGTCTCTGTACCTTTAAAAATGTATAAAGCAACATTTATAACCTTCATGCCTTCTCTTGTCTACATAAATGAGCCCTAGAGACAACTATTAATACAGGGCAGGTAAAGAATCCTTCTTTTCACAATTTTAACTTTATATACAAAAGAAATTTCATCTCCATCTAATATCCCATGTGTGCCCATGTACAGAACCTGAGGTCAGTTTGCCTGAGTGAGTATGCATATAGCAAGTGATATTCTTTACCACCTTTGTTGTATAGAAATGTAGAAACGTATTTAACAATAAAGAACTTTTATTTAAGTGGCTGTCAGCATGGCATTTGTGCTTGGAGTACACAGTTTTTTCTATATTGTTTGTTCTTGAGTATTTACCAGTGTGCAAAAGTGGTAGCATTTGAGATACAAGTAGATATTTTTGGTCATTCTACAAGATGAAAACAATCAACATCTCTGGTAAAACAGAGCACAAATACCTGTATAATTCAGTCTGATCTTTAATAATCTTTTCCCCAAGTTCCCATACCTTCCAAGCCTGTCCTGCTTTTCAAAGCAACCAAAGGCAGAGAAGGTATTTAGGAAGTCAAGAAACTTATTCTGTGAAAAAGTAGAGAGACTGATAAAGAGAAGTCTGAAAGGAGGAACCTTTACAAGAATATTAACCTGAGAGGTTACTCATTTGTTTTCTTCAGGCAGTATCTGGAGACATTCAAATATTAAGTCCTCTTCTAGTAAATGTATAAATATATACAGGTAAATAATACCTCAATTCATAGTACTTGAGCAGAGCTATCATACAGTGGGAGAATTTTCACTTTATTTCATAATGGCTCTTCTTAAAATTTCATTTTCTCTTTTGCAAAGAGGCTAAAACATGCACATGAGAGCTCACTGTCTACTGACAACACATGGACCAAGCTTCATAAGTAATGAAGGGTTTGTTGTGGCAAGCCTCCACTTGCACTTAACATTTTTAGAGGAAAGGCATGATAAGTAGAGGAGACTGAAAGAAGAACATGCAGTTCCACTGTAGCTCCTCCTCTGCCTCTATTTGTAGCAATACATAAGTTTCTGAGAAATATCCTTGTGTTTTGATCTATACGTTCATCATATTGAAGAGAAGGCAGGCCTAACTTTCCTGTCAGTACCCTGTCCAAACAGATTGAGTGACATTCTTTTAGACACATAAATATGTACAGATTTTGTGATACACCATCATATTCTTTGACAAATTACAAGAAAGTGTGATTATGATAACTTTGCTGAAGAGCAGCAGCAATTCTTGATTCAAACCTTAACAAAATACTAGCTCTTTCCTTACATTCTCCTTCATTTGTCTCCTAATATCTATGGCCAAAATTATGCTTCTTTTAATTAATCATTCTTGACTTGTGGCTGTCAGAATTAAATATAAGAATTTGTTTTCTTGGCAGGTGTCTTTGAGTCATGGATCTGGAAAGATGGCTAAGACATGTTTCTCATTCTTTAATGCACATTATGTGAAAGACCTTTTCAATTTTAGGCAACTTGCTGTCCAAAAGGAAAGAAATGACCTCATCTGTCAGTTGTATGTGTTTTGTCTCACAAAATGTTTGCCTCAAGCACAGCAGTGGTAGATGTATTTACAATGTCACCACAAGGATGACTTTACAGCATCTGTTCTGACTTTTCCAGAAGGTCTTGAGTGTTTTGGTTTGAAAAGCAAACCCAGTGAGAAGCTCTGAGTCAGAAATACAATTTATTAGGAAAAAGGAAAAGAAAACCAAAAATACATGAAATAATAGAAACGGAAGAAAAAAAGAACACTGACAAAGTCTGAATATAGAACACTGACAAAGTCTGAATACAACCTTACAATGGCAGATGGAGTTCTGTTGAAGTAGTTAATCCTGTAGTCTTCCCCTGAGGATCCAGTGGAAGAAAACTAAAAACTTGTTTTGAAATCTCTGATTACATCCAGGTAGGAATGCTTGGCTCCTCCCCCTGGGTGGAGCATCTCACAATGGGATAATGTAGTTTTATCAGTCCTGCAATGACAGTCAATGGCCCATTAACAGCAGATGTCTCCCCAGAGGGAGGATTGGTTTGTGGAAGAGATAAAGAATACTGCCCACTTAACAGAAGATAACTACCACACATCTATCAGATGGAAAATAGAATAAACATTGCTTTTGAGATCCAGGACAATGGGGCACTATTCCCACTCAATTTAGTAGGTGATAAAGATGAGGAGCCCTGGTCTTTGTGCCCCATGTTCAATATGTTGGTCTTACATACCTAAGCAATGAGTCTTGCCTGACCTGAATTGTTGTATTTGTTGTCCATCAATAATAATTATCCCTTCAGTTTCTTATGATTTTTTTTATTATTTCTGCCAGTGGCCACTTAAATGGAAGCAATATTTTCTGTGAAAAGCACTGGAGTATAAAGCATATTATTTCATTACTCCACCATATATTCCTGAGAAAGTCCAGGTAGGCCTGGACATAGGATACAAAGATTAATTCTTCGGAAGCCACTTTCTCAGCCTTGAGCGTAAGGTTTCTGATGACCTAGAGATAAGATGATAAAATTTTACAGTTACAGAAATTTCTGTGAATTCACTGATCTGAATGGATTTAGGTACTTGTACATTAACTGTGACTCTGTGTATGATGTGCAGAGCTGTTTTCCCTTATGATTCAGTCTAAAATTCACTGTCTTCTGTAGCTCTTCATTCCTTTCTTCTATGTACACTGCAGACAATAGCAGAATTTCTTGCCTTTGTCCTTGCTTTCCTGCACAAATGTTATCCACAGAAGGCTGAATACAAGGAGCTGTACCAGACTAATGCTACGCACAGATTTGCTCATGACTACTTAAAAGTAATAGAAATTACAATACAGAAAAGACCACAGCAAGCAGTGAGAACTTCTGTGTTACAACCTCACCAAAGCTTTCCCTTTAGGAGTGTACAGAACAAGAGTTGTGATACTATAAAAGCCTTGGTACTTTCTCTCAGGCTCCCCATTGCAAATAAATCAAAGCTATTCTCCAGTAAAAGCAAGGAGTCTCAGTACACCTGAAAGGATGATGCTTGGAATTAGTTGTTGTCCTATTTGGATTCAGGGCATGGATTGTTTTATTAAACGAGGATCTACTGCTTTCTGTGCTATTAATAAGTGACAGCAGTTAGTATATGATAGACCAGTTAATATCTGATAGACTGCTGAAAATAAATCATAAAGTTTTATAGGTAGGAAATCTTTATCCAAGATGCTCTCTGAATTATTCAACAAAATTCAATAAAAGCACACATAAATTACCAAAAATATCACTTGGGAAAACAGCCTTTTACAACTAAAGAGTAAAATCCATGAACAAAATTATTTAAGAATCTTGTCTATTTCAATTGAATTTGAGTTTTATTGTGTTTGAGGGAAATGGAAGCTAAACAATTGCAACAATATTAATTGAGTCTTCAGAATCCATTTTGCTCTGGTTTACAACTACCTAGTATAGTGCAAAATATCTAATGGAAGACACTGTGGCATTTTCAACTTCTCTGTGTAGGCAGCAGAGACCATCTCAATAGAACAACTCTTTCAACAAAGTTATCTGCAGAGTTATCCCTGATTCACAGTAGAGGTCAGCTGTGCAGAAACAGATCTCACTGGAATGCAAAACTTATAGCTATTGTGATTAGATTTTAGCAGATTTTATAGGGTAAAGAGCATTGGGGGGAACATTTATGTAATCTACTGGGTTTCATCCATGATAAATGAGCAAATGGGTAAATGCTAAATATCAAGACAAACTGGTCATCTACTAGACACCAGAGATATAGAGACTAAAATATTACAAAATCTAAATGTATATTCAACCATTCAGAATAAGAAAATTTGGACTAGTATCCCAGTCCCAGAATCTTGATTCAAACTCTGCCCTGAGTGTCTGATGATTCAGCTTTTTTTTTCCCCTCCTCACTTCTGCTAGACAAGTTAGGACTTCCTATTCATTATTCAGCTATTCAGTCTATGCTGAATGGTGTTACTTGTCATTTTTTACCTCCCCATCAGTTTAGAATTTTACCTTTTTAACCATCTCTTAAATCAGAATTGCATTCACACAACTATGTGAATGCACTACCAACAGAAGTTATTTATGACTACCAAATCCCATAGCTTCAGGGAAAGTGGGAGTCATGAATATTTAATTTACTGATAAAATGAGCCTTTCTGTGTAATTAATTGTTTGAAAGTCAGAATAAAACCAGATTTGAAGATCACTTATCTTCTAAAGTCAGCTTCTAGGTCCTGTAAAGAGTCAATTTATCTTAGGAAAGGTCTTTGGCATGTATGCCACCTATTTTACAAGTAAATATGGTTGCATGCATTTCAAATATTTCACTATCTGCATCCCAAAATGCTACTTAGTAATTAGTAGATTTTGAATAAATTTGAAAATCTACAGGGATGTTTCCCAGCTGTGAACAAGACATGGAGCCCATGAAATCTACACAACTTCACATTTTCTTAAACCTTCCTTTTATCTGTTCTCTGATACAAATGCCTTGAAGGAGGTAGGAATGAGGAAAATCTACAGACTGGGATTAATTTTTCTACTTGAATCTGGAGTAGACACTTAAAGAGCATTGACAGAAAAAAAAAAAAAAAAAAAAAAAAAAAAAAAAGGGCATTCTAATTCTTTCCAGTATTTCCTCTCCATCCTATTTACATATTGGAGTCCAAGCTTTGTGCAGGAATAAAGTCTGCCAGTGATAAAGCTGATGTAACACCGATATTATGAGAGGGATTAGGAAATCAGCCTGGAAGGCTTCCAGTAGTATCAGATAATCAGGATGCAGCACTTCACACATGAGATTGTAAAAACCAGTTCAGCAGACAGCATGCATACAGCTGCTGCAGGGCAGACACACAGGGCAGAGGCTTTTCCTGAAATGCCTGCACAGTGCACGAGATCATTCTAAAAAATGTGTTAGCCTGAGAGTAGCTAAAGCTGCCCTGTGAATATGTGTTCATTTAAATCATGTAAGCAGAGATTTTGTCCTGCCTTTTTGTCTGTTCAGCCATGCAGTATGTTGATGTTTGCAGCAGGACCCTGCCAATGAGAAACTAGCACAGCTCATCTGCTAAGTACAAGGCCAGTTTTGGAAACTCAATATTACTGCTACATAAGATGGCCAGTTTCCTTACCAATATCACAGTTTGGATCTGGGTCTCTGAGCCTCCAGACTTCCCTTGTGCTGCACATCATGTGCTCATCAGCAGTGTCTTTTGACTCCAGCAGTATTTATGAAAGGTTGATCATGAAGGATATTGTTTTGCCTGGGATAGAGTTAAGCCTCTTCATAGTAAGCCTGGAGCTGTTTTGGATTTGTCTTGAAAATAATGTTGATAATGGAGAGGTGCTTTTGTTGTTGCTGAGCAGCATTGAAACAGTCAAGGCTTTCTTGCTTCTCACCTCGTCCCACCAGTCAGCAGGCTGGGGTGCATGAGAGTTTGGGAGGGACACAGCCAGGACAGCAGACAACAACTGATCCAAGGGATATCCCATACCTTATAGCATTATGTTCAGCCTTTAAAGCTGGGCAAAGCAGGAAGGGGGGACATTCAGGGGGATGGCTCTTGTCTTCTCATGTCACCATTATGTATGATAGGGTCCTCTTTTCCTGGGGATGTTTGAACCTGCCTGTCCATGGGGAGTGGTGAGTGAATTTCTTTCTTTGTTTTGCTTGCCTGTGTGGCTTTTGCTTTGCCTATTAAATTCTCTTTATCTCAGTCCATGAGTTTTCTCACTATTACTCTTCCAACTCACTTGTCATCCCACTAGAGAAGAGTGAGCAAACAGCTCTGTGGGGCTGAGTTGATAAGTGGGGTTAAACAATAACAGAGTCAGACACAAAACTCAGTAACTTTTCATTCATTGGACTGCCATGCTGCTGACATTGGTCCAGGCACCATTTAAAACTGCCTTTCCAAATTTCTGCTCCACTGACCATGTGGTAAAAGCTACTGGAGGATTAAAGTTTGGGCCAGCCCTAATCTTGGGTTGCTTCTGCCATTTCTGCTCCTGCTTCTGCCATTTCCTCCCAAGGCAGACATCTCCCCAGAGGCCTGTAGAAGTGTGATGCTCTCAAGCTGCCTATTCTATGGATAAGCCCCATTTCTGTGTATCCTCCTGTAGGTTTCACTTTGGCCAGCCAGCAAGTTGCACCAGAATTGTAACAATTTCTTTTCATTCGAAGTAATATCTCAAACAGAAGCTGAAGGGACTACCCTTGGGTACCTCCACCCACTGGGATCTGAAGCACAAGGGGGTCAATGTGTCAGTATTTGACAGGTTGGCTCTGTGTTCACACCATTCCAGAACACGTGCCCTTGAATGAGAAGGTGTCGTACCCTGTGACGTCCAAAGTAAGGAAGAATTCAGATCAGTGTAACAGCAGTGGGAATTCACACTTTTCCTGCCATCAGAGCCAATGTCACAACATAGTGACATCATCATGGTAGGAAATCTTGTTCATGTGTTCCTACCACAGAGCTGGTTTTTTTTCTGCCACTTCCAAAGTTTCTAGACTAATTCATGTTTCCTTAATTTTAGGTTTTCAGTAAAGTTTTACCTTTAACTGTAGTTTTTCGAACTGATGTTAAGATGAAAACTAAAATGTAGTAAAAATTCTTACTGGTCAAACCTTATTTGTGAAGATCCCATGTGAGTCAGGCTCCAACAACATGTTGACTTAGTTAATTAGTGAGAAAGTATCTAGCAAAATTATTTTCATTGCTATTAATTATATCATTGTATGAAGATGCAACTGATCCATACGGTAATGCTCAAAATTTATTAATTTCTGAGTTTATTACATAAAAGCTGCTTAACAAAGAGTGTTATGAACCTGTCATCTCGCTTTTCATTAAAGTTGTCAAGTTAAATTACATCATAAAAACATGATAATTAATAAACCTATGAAATAGCTACATCATAAACTAAAATAACTTATACAATCAAAATGCTGAAGAGGTTTTATGTTATTATTTCATAGACTGGAGACACTATCATTAGGCTCTTTCAGCCTAATCATGTGTTTGGGGGAATCATTGTAATTTCTATTAATTTTGTTTAAATGTAAGGCCCTAAAATCTGATCAGGAGAATGGGAAGTGTTTTGTATGAGTGAAGACTAATAAAAATTGGAATATTTCAGTTGGTAAATTGCTATTACAATGAGATATCATCACTGTTTCTATATGGGAAGTGCAGACAGGGAAAGAGAACAATTTAACGTAGTAGAGAAAGTTGGCAGAAAAAAGAAATGTATTTTATGGCTAAGAAGATAATCAAAAGAAAATTTCTAAACTCAAAGCATCAGGGGCTTGAAATAACTTCTCAATCACTGCAACAACTGAAAAAGCCTTACTTTTAAGGTGGAGCTTAAAGAGTTTGTGTAGAAAATTATGTGAGGATGTTGCTAGTGATAGAAAAAGTGTAGACTTGTGTCCTTGGGGATATTTTTCCCATCCTATGCATTAAGTAATCATATTAAATTAACCACAGAGATTGGTGATGACCAGAGGAGCAGTAACAGGCCAAGACACTCAAGTAAACTGATCAGGTAGCACATCAAATCATCACCAAGAAGGAAGGATCAGGCCATGGTCCCATGTTTCAAATATATACTTATATACATATATATATATGTATCAAATATGTAAAACCAGGTCAGAGAAAGAAACCATCTACCCAGAGTGCTATGCAGACTAAGAGGAACTTTTGTGCAAAAATATAGGATTCACTATGGGATCCATTGTATCTTGAATAATAATATTTTGTTGAAAGAGAGAAAATTTGGAGATGGTACAAAACTTATTATGGGATCTTCAAGGGATGGCTCAATGGCAGGGAAAAGAAGGGATCAAGATGGAACAGGCAGGACCAGGCGAAGTAAAATGGAAGAGGGGTGTACAAGGGGCATGTTAAGTCACCTGCTGCACAGCACACTTGTCTCACTGAGTCCTGTGCATGATGGCTGTGGTCAATCCTGTATTCCTATTAAATGCTATTTCTAACTATCCTCTGTGTGCATGTTTGTTCTGAGACTACTTGTGTTAATTGCTAGTGAGCTTCAAGCTGGGTTAGGGGGCTAATAGGACAAGAGCTTGGAGTGCCATCTCCTGGAGAGACTGGGATCAGGACTACTGGATTCAGCTACTCTAGCACCCCATTCCCATATTCAAATTCAGTTACTTAGCTTTAACTACTACTTTGTATTTATTTATTTTGTCTACCTTAGCAGCATTCTTTAAATTCCTCCTTGTTTTTAGCAAGCTCAATTTAAAAATTCCATAGCATTCATGGACACAATATTGAAGATTTTGATGGCTTTTTGTTTAGCCTGATTTTTCTCATCCTTTCATTCTACTGTCAGTAGAGTGCACTCTATTTATTGAAATATTGAGAATACTGGATTTTGTTTTGGATGAGAAAGATAACCCCCATCTCTTTCCTTCTGTTACTGATTGCACTTTTTGTTTCCTTTTCTTTATATTACTCTACTTTTTAAACCTCTGAAAGTTGTTAAGGATTACATTTAAGATAACTTCATGCTGTTTCTCATTGAAAATGAACCCCACTCCAAGTATGAAAATTATCTTGGGTAGCTTTTAGAGAAACTGTTGACAGGCTTCTGGTTGAGTGCTTATAATAATCCTCAGGATTATAGGTGTGCCTAATTGCAGGCACTGGAACTCCAGTATCAAGACTGTCCTTTCACTGAAGAGTTACACATGAAACTTTCATATATTGATGTCAACATAATCACAGGTGTTCTACTTCTGGCAATTTTATTCTAGATTTATCTCAAAACCTTGTAGTTTTATCGTTATGGAAAACTGACTGAAATGCTCAAATGAGTTTAAATGGTGCAAATCCCTTGTTCCAGCAATGCAGTCTGTTTTCTAACTTATTTTATAAAGGCTTAATCATTGTGGGAAACATTGAACTGACATAGCTTTTACTATTACATCTGCTTATCTTTGTTTTCCAGAAGGAAACTCAGGGATGGTGTCTCAGCTTGAGTAAATCACCTCAACCAACTAACTTGAGTTAACCAGTTGATTTCAATCAGCAGAATTATCTATTGAAATAAGTGTCATTTCTATCTGATATTTGAAGTCACTTTTCTCTTTCTTCCTTTGCCATTTTTCACAACCACTCCAGCTGGGGAACAATCTTCCTTATAGGAGTCAATGATCCTCTCCTACAATTTTACATCTTACCACAACCAGAAATGGCTGCTCTTTTTATTTTATTCTCACGTGCTGTCATTTTTTATTGAATAACATCACCTTTGATATCCACAATAAATACAAACCTGTGTTTCAAACATAGGAGAAACCCCACATTTAAGAAAATCTGGTAAAAGAGTCACTCTTCTGACTGCCTCTGGCCAGCTTGCAGCTCCCAGTTAGAATTTACTCCCACTGAGAATAATGATAGAGGTCTTCTTTAAGCCTGATGTGGAAAATAAAAAAATCAGCTTCTTCTTTTTCACAATACACTGTAAATCTGAAACACTTTTGAGGGCTTTGGGACTTCGTTTTTCCATTAGGAAATTAGATTTTTGTCACTGAGTCTACCATATTTGAAAGCCTATTAATTTTAAGGGAAAAACCTAGAAAACTAAAGGCACTGTTATCATGCTTTAGCAGAAGCAGTAGTCCTCTTTTAATACCTGGGGAATAAAACCCCCAAACCACCAAGCTTTCCAGGAGGTACACACAGAACACCAGAATTTGAGCTTTAAACATGCTTCTGTCTCATCCTTGACAACAAAAGTAGCTGCTTTAGGTTCAGGTTTGTTATTTTAGGTGATATTTAAATGTTTAAGTCCTCCATATTCACAGAAAAATCCTGTTTCCCTCTTAATGCTTTCCTTCCAGACTGGTCTTTGTTCCAGATATTACGACTGCTATTTATTAGCTCAAGCACACTGGAAATTTTATGCTTTCTCATAAAATATCATTATTTGCCTATTAATGTGATCATCTTGTGCATCTCACTAATCTTTTGATGCATTCAATATATAATAGCAAAGCTGCCCAACTGTCATCTTCCATACACTTTTAGTATTTCTTCTGTTTGTAGCAACTTATTTTATTAAGCAAATATAAGACCTGTAAAGTCATTGCACGAGTTACGGATTTTAAGTCATAAGTTATGATTTAATCATGAGTTATGATTTTGAGACTCATGACTGTTTCTTTCAAATCCTGAGAAAGCATATTTACATTCTAACCTTGAAAATCAGTATTTTCAAAAAAAAACTACATTGAAGACACCTTTTAAAGAGAATAATGGTAATAGAGTTGATGATCTAATTAGTACCTCATCCTTCTTTGCACACTGTTTAGAAGTATGGTCAGAAAAGCCACAAACAGAGAAAGACAAGTGAGAAAAGAGATTATGAAGGACACTGAAAAAAATGAATCACCTTTGGTCCAACAAGACAAAGTCTGATGTGTAATTGAGGGTGATTTACCTTAGAAGCCTGACTGCTTACCACACAGAGTCATGGCATGTGCAACCATGCATCTGGACAAATAATGAGCCTAAATAGTCTAAGATGTACTTAGGGTATACATTGTACTCTTTAGGGATTTTCCCTTCAGGTATTTGTATCTCATCTAACAGGATAGCACACGTGGTGCAGGTAAGAGCTGGAGGAGAAATAAATGTTGGGAAGCAGCCTGCCTCGCCTAGTCTGCAGGAATCACACGTGGTCTGCTGTCATGAGGTACTGCTAACCCTAAAAATTGGTGTGTAGACAGCACCTCCAGAGGAAACAGTGCCTCAAATGTATAGGATTGAGCATAGGAAGAATGTGCAGGAGCAGCACAGTGTGCCCTGGGGGTTGGGTGCCCTCTGTCAGGCACCAGAGTGAGCCCAGACTGCAGCCAGGACATTGGACAGTCTGGTCAGAGAGGCTCTGCACTGCTCACTCCATGGTCCAATAGAGGATGCCCAAAAGTGGCCTCTCCACTGGAAGGAAAAAAAAAAAAAGCCTATAGATTACTGGATTATGTTGCATAAGTAATATTCCTCCAATTTTAAGGCAATTTAGGGGCTACTTAACTTTCTTAAAAAAAGAGAATATTGCTGGCCTTTCCTTTTTTATATATGAGCTCCCTGGCCATGTCTGGACTTCGTAAAATGTAAGTGCACTAGGGACCTCGTATTTTATTACATTTCAGCATTAGTGACTCAAGAATGTGATTTTTCAAGTTATGCAATCTTTGAGAACAATATCTTCATCTTGGGGAAGGAAAGAATATAGAGAGTAGTTCAACCACACACCTCCAAAGAACCTATTTGAAATTGCTTTGCTTTTTCAAAAAGTCTGTAGTTTTTATGAGTTTTTACTCTACAAACTAATGTAGATTATGTCAAGCTAATTTTATGTTGACATGTTCAATAGAATGCATCATATATTCATTAAGGATACATTTAAAATTTCCTTCTTATAGATGTAGATGATATGGCTTCATCCTAAGTATGGAATATATTCCTCCTGAAAATGTAGGGAAACAGACTGAACTTAAAATAGGCTTTGGCTCTGCACAGACAAAATGAGAAAGTATCAGGGAAGGGATTTCTCTCAATTAAAAACTTTTTCTATTAATTATTTGCAAGAATATAAATTAGTATTCAGAATGTCATTAAAATAAAATACCTGCAATAGAATTCAGATGTTATTCTTGGCATTCCCCTCATGCACTCCTGCTAAAGCACAGGAAGAGACAAAAAGCACTAGTGTTTAGAGGTGATAGATTAAAATGCTGAAGAATTATCCTTAGACCAAGACTGGAAGTAAAAACAAGTAATTTTTTTTAAGGTTTGTGTGTGTGTGTATGTGTGTGTGTATGTGTCAATCTGAAAGCTTCTTGAAAATTACCAGAATTTTGGGTTCACACAAAATCTTGCAATGATATTTCTTGTAAAACCGTTGCTTTCATTCATTCCTCATTTGCAAATGAACAAGATGGTTTATTGCAGCAGATTCAGTATGTACTATTGTTTTCATTCCTTCAGGCTGCTCCCCTCATTTTCCTTGAGTACAAATTATATTCACAAAACCCATATTTATTCAGTTAACATTAGGTACTGCCTAAAATTGTTAATAATTCTTGCAGTGTTTACTGTTTGATTTCCTGCTCCATTGCACATGAGAAGCAGCAATAACTTTTAAGTTCGATGAGACAGCACAGATGATGTGGTCTATTTGGTATTAAAGTGTTGTTTAAAAATATCCCCAGAGCAAATAATACAAGTAATGTGATTTTTTTTTAATGCTGTGATTGCTCTCGAGTTATGTGGCCAATGCTGAATATAAAAACTTTTACAAAGATTAATTTCTCTATATTTACTGCCACCAATTTTTTTGAGGGTATTCCTCAATTTGTGCATGTAACACTTCAGATTGTAGGGTCAAATCATATAAAAGTGATTGAAAACAATATTGAAAACAACAATTTACTATTAAAATTTGTGCAATTACAAGAGAGTTCAGGCATTAAACTCTAACTGTACACAAGTTTGTTTTAAACTTAGTCGATGCCAGCAAAGTCTGTAAGATGTTCTGACACATTTTTATTTCATTTCCATGACTATAATTTTGAATAAAAAAGACTAATATAATTTGCTATCCTTAATTTCTGTTTTAATGTTTGTTTTGAAAAATATATCCTGCCATGAGAAAATTTGATATATTTTTAAATAACAGAATTAAGGAAAAAAAAATATCTAAGTAATTTTGTTTAGTGTGTAAGTCCCCAGACTTGATTAAAGAAGAGACAGAGGAGCCTGTTCGATGTCTTCCATCTGTCACTGATTTTGCACCTGCCATTGGCAGACTCAGGAGTATTGCTGAAAGAGGCTCTGTCATATTTCTAACAGCAGGAATCTTCTGGCATTTGGCCATGGACTCACCTTCAAAATGCCTGAAAATCCACATGTGGTCCTACTGCCAAGATGCCTCTGCCCATCTCTCCCACTCCAGAGCAGGGGGAAGATTGAGAAATCTTTTTGTATCTTCTAGCTAACAGCTGAGGAATGGAAGATACCAAACTGGTATCCAGTATTGCACAAATATCCAGAAAGAAAACCCTGGTGATGCTAGACAATGGTAAATTAGTTGAGCTGAGAAAAATACTGAAAAAACCACTTTGTTTTTCCAAAATAGAAAGTGCCATGCACAGTGTCTTTTTTGTTAAACACAATCTTGCTACTTGTATAAGAACATTTGCAAAGACTTTACTTTGGGCAGAGAGAAGCTCACTTGCTGAACTGATCTTTGACACCACATTCATCTGCTAAGAAATCTTGTGCTTAGCACTTCTACAGAATTGGGAAAGTATAAGTTTCATCAAATACTGAAAAATCTTCGACTTAGACTGAAATCTCATATTCTTCCCTTTGCATTTGAGAAACTCTGTACAAGTTTCTTTGCAAGAACAATATTTCAAGTCAGGAAATTTTAAAGCAATTACAACAATTATGTTCATCTGCCTGACAAATGAGTGTGACTGCAGTGACCTCCTCAGTTTCTCCCAGATGCTGTCTTTCTCACCACCAGTGCCATTAATCAAAGATGTGACGCACATATCTCTGTACAAAACTGGAAATGAGTCAGCCACTATAGATCTATGTGACTTCTTGCAGATGCTCAGGCACCACTGAGTCGTGACTTGAGCAACCAACTGCTTCAAAGCTGCATAGTATTTGAAGTATTCTTTCCCAGAAAAAAAGTCAGCAGGAACCTTGTTCCTAGTTTAGTTCTATTACATAACACAATGTGCTGGGTGCCACATATCTATGCTGCACATAGATACTGCAAGGATGGAAATATGAATATGTGATTTTCCCCTTCCTTTTTCTACTATTTCCAGCTGAGAGAATCATATATGTATGTTTTATACATCTCTGACCATGAGCATTTCAAGCTTTCATTGACCTGAATCTGACTGTGGTAAGTTTTTATCTTTCAGCATTTTCAATAAAAGCAGATATGTTATTAATAAAGAAATTGAACAACTGGTCTTTATGGTTATAGCACATAAAAGCCTTATTTAATTTAGTGGTCAATAATAACTAATTCACCGGTCAGAAATTTTAATGTAAGAAGTGTTATTAAAGGTTAAAATGCTATTCTCAGCCAGTTTCAGCAATCTAACAGTTAACCTTCCAGTCCAAGATGGGCATTCAGGATCCCTCTGAAATCAAATGTGAGACCCTCTACAGAAATTCTGTGATAAGCCAGTCACTAATTCCACCTATTGTAAAATTAAAATAAATGCCCTTGGATTTGGTTCTCTCTGTTGATTTGCTTTATCAATTAGCTACTCAATTTTTGGATAGCTAAAATTAGTTGCTATGAATTCTGACTTAAAAATTGTGGAATACTCAGCAAATTATGCTCTTAAAAAAGGGGTCTGTCTGCCTTGCTTCAGTTACTTCTACTAAGATGCCCGCATTAAATATTTGCTCCCATTGCTTTAATATAAAACAGCCTTAGACAGATAGCAAAACCATGGGTTTAAAAACCTGCTGGCAAAAAATTGTTCTTTTTACTCAATGAACAGACATTTCTCAGTTGAGAGCATCCCTGCATTAAACATCAAATATGTATTTCTGCTCTGAAAGAAAAGAGTAATACCATTCTCTTCACATGTTTCAATGATCTGTCTGGTGGCAAAGATAGCAAATGTTTAATTTATTGTTACTTTAGATTGACAGGAAGCACAGATCTTCAGGGCTCACTGAGGATATACAATGTCCAGTTTATCCTTTCACTGAAGTGACTGAAAATATTGGTCTTTCTTCTCAATATATTTCTTTGCAAATAGATTTGTTCAAATCTGTATGAGTTTTTAGTCATCTTTTGCTGATCTTCCTGCCTGAGCCTATACAAACCAAAACCAAATCTGTCTGGTCACATGGAAAACAAGAGCTAAGGTTGCCTGTGGCTGCCTTAACTATTGCCAAAGCAATAACAACCATATGTTAATTAAGAGTCTGTTCACCCATAGTATTTGTTTCAGTGCTTTGCCAATGCTGCAGTAAATATTGCTACTGGAATTAAAGCAAAACTAATCAGTTTTTTTAAACCTTGATGGAAAAATTATGCTTTAACAAACTTGACTGTGTTTTTAAGATTACTGACTAGTCAGTAAAACCCGATTCCCTACAGTAATAAAAGCATTCTTTTCTAACCACAGACCGAAGCCATGCAATGATATGTAGGAAAGGATATGTTCCTTTTTTTAAGAAAGGGCAAATCAAACAGAACAAATGAAACACAGGGTAGCATAAGGAGGGTGTGCTAGAGAGCATTGGTTTGTTCAGTGAGTTCAAGTCTCCTAGGCTATCTTAACTAAGACACCATCTTGGCATACAATGAATAAAGTAATTCAGGCTAAAAATATAAGGAAGGCTCCTTAACCACTTACACTTTTGAACAAGACTTTCCATAGAAATAGCAATTGGGAGCTACCAATGTCACCCATTTAAATTTGATCTAGTTGAGTTTATGGGGAGGTGTCTATGAGCCAGCTGTTTGAAATAGCAGGGGCCTTGATCTAATGACTCTGCTAACCTGTGCTCCTTGTACTTATCTTTTGAAAACATCAGATTTCCTTTACTTCCATGTGTTAGGTATATCATGTTTCAAAAAGATCAGTTGATCAAAAGACTACCTTGTTATGTGCAGGGAAGTCTTTTATTTCATGTCATGAAATTCTACTGACTTAAGATCCAAGCTAACACAATATACTGTTATTAAAATATACTCCATATCTAATACTTTCTCCTCTTGAATACAGAGGAGTCAGGCTGCATTCCACAACCTCCATTTTTTCTATGGTATTTTTGTTTGTTTTCATTTTTGCCAAATGTGTTAATCCAAAAAATAGAATTTACTTTTTTATTTTATATCTCTGTGAGTTATGAAGTTTATCTTTTCTTCCTTTCTCACACAAAACCAACAAGAGCTTTAGTGATTCTCTTATCTTTCAGGAACATGAGCATGTCCTTACTTCCCAGTATGACAATAGTTCTTATTCTTATGTCTTGTTTTCCACTGTTCAGTGAGATACTGGTTGTATATGAATACTGTTCCTTAGGTTTAACTACAATTATATTCATAAGATATTGGAAAAATCTGTTCATGGTTAACTCAAAAAAAAGACACATAAGTTCATAAGATTTAGGTATAACATCATTCAGGTTTGTTTCTCAAACGTCAATGGCAGAGTAGATGTAATTTGAGCAGCCACATCTATATGAAAATACCTTCATCTCATATAAGTCACATCCCATACTATTAACAAGTTATCTTTTTTATTCTGTTGGGGGTTTTCTTTCCCCAGAAGAAAGCTATTTTACAAGAGGCAGCTTACCAAGGAATTTACCTGAGATATTTGCAGTTGTTCTCCTGCATGGCATGGTGTCTAGAAGTCTAATAGTTTAAACAAATAACTTATGTGTACAATAATCCTTGTTCAATCATAAAGCAGCTTTGATTTTTTTTTGTTTGTTTGTTTGGTTTGGTTTGGCTTTTTTCCTTCTTTATAAGACAGTGCAGTTTGATCCACTGGGTTTTTTTTGAGTTCTGCTTCCAGCTGCTGTGCCAGATGCATTTCTTGGGCTTGGACTAATCCCTGTCATTCCACTTTCCTTTTCACACTCATTAAAAATGTGGGCCCCACTGGCCCCAATGGCCCCACTTAAACCACTGAAGAAAAGACCTGAGGTATGGACCCAGGCCAGTGATGAGGTTTGTAGCTAACCAAAGGGAAATGGTAAACAAAACCCAACTTGTGCTCTTCCTGCCCTAGTCTCTGTCAGATAATTGAAGTAGCTTTGGAAGTGATGATTGAAAGCCCTGGAAGTGCAAAAGAACTTTTTTTTTTTGGCAAGGGTGAAGTATATGCACTGTTTTATACACAATTCCTCATACTATGTTCCTTAAATTAAAAAGCATATACTGCTCTTTTACCTAAATAAGTATGTTCTAAATATGTTTATGTCCTCTAGAAAAATAACTTCAATTTTTTTTCAGAAATAAAGTTTTACAATTAGATTTATGTAATTAGACTGCAGAAAACACAATCTAGAGGAATGGTGATACATATTTTTACATCAAAGATTTGCAGATCTTTCCCATTGACCTTCTCTTTAATTACTTTGTCCTTTGGTAATAAAGTTAGCAGGAACTTTTTATTGCAGGATATTTGTACAAGATTAAAAATATCCCCATGAACTTACACACTGTCAAGAGTAAATTAATACTCTTGTGCTCTTGCTGGAGCTAGAAGCTTGGCAACTGAGTCAGATATTAGCCTGTAATATTCTGACTTTCTGTAAAAGCCTTCAAATGGAAGTAGTATGCTTCAAGAGTACTTCAGAGGATCTTATTTCTAAACTTCAATGAAACACAGAGAAATGTAGGTGATGTGGAGATAATACATGCTATGTATGTTTGCATCGTCACATCTTGTGCTTTCTCTGGCCAGAGAGCATACAACAAATATAGAAACAATACTCTCCCCATTCCCACTATGGAAAAATGATAGATATATATAGTAATGAGAATAAATGCAATGTTAAAATAAACTAAAATATGTTAATATGCTAAGAAATTAGGTGGGATTTCAATTTAATTTCCTTGCAGTATCTTTAACACTGTATGTTAGAATCCAGGACTATGTTACCTTGGTTGCCCAGTAAAATAGTCTGTCAGCTACAACTGCCTTACTTTCTTGAGATCTAAATATTTTAGGTATTACTCTCATACACATTTCTCATCCAAAACTTTACAATGATCCAGTTGTAGGTGGAGCACTTGCAAGGTCCAGTGTGAATAGTTGTAGTGAGGAGTGGAGATGATCCATTCAACAGCAACCAATGAGATGGCTCTGTAGTGCAGCACCCTCAAGAACAGAGGATTTCTCCAAAGGAAATGAGAGACGTTGGGGTGTTGACAGTGCCAAGTGGAAGGGTTTAGTGTAACATTGCAGGAACTCACCCTGTTCACCAACCTGGGGACAGTGAGTAAAACCATTTGGATGCCTCTCAACAAACAGTTTGGATTCATAAGATCAAGCAAAGTCACCCTAAACAAGAGCTACCAGTTTATGGACTGAGCTACCCAGGAAAAGTGAGATTGTTTCTCTCCCAGATGAAGGCTACAATCTCTTACTTTCTACTCATCAGTTTCTAGAACTCACTAAAATATGATGAGAGAATATGATGGGGTTGAAGGGTGGAAGTGTGGGTTCAAGTTCTGAAATTGAGAAAATCTTCATCTTCACAGCTTAACCTTGGCTGCCATTGTCATGACCTCTAAAGAAAAGACTGTTTGTTATTTATTCTGCAGTGTTCCTTTTTCATGTGTTGTGTAAGCTACCAGAGAGACAAAAAATTTTGTTTTGGTAACTACTTGGACTAAGGCCCTAGAAACATGGATTCTGTTTGAGGTTTTTTTCATGGCAGTGGGCATGCCCATATCACAAGGCACAAATGAGTGGCTTGTACCTAGTTTTAGCTGTGATTTTTCTGTCATTTCTGCACTTAGAATTTAACTGCGAACAGCAGTATCCTTTAAACATGGTATATATACCACTGTCCATAGTTTCAAGGAATATATGGAGTGGTTTTTCCTAAGCTTTATTTTTTTGTGTCCAATTTTCTGTCACTAATTAATGAGATTTAAATTTTCTATCTAGTAACAAATGAGGAAATCTAAAAAATTGCTTAATCATCTTGCTCTTTTTCTAGGACATTATGATAAGCAATAGCAAATTCTTAGAAATACCTGTAATATTAAATACTACACAAGCTTGGGAAATATATTTCATGTTGAGAATACTGCTATTTTCATTAAATGAGACACATGGCTGTTTTTTGCAAAAAAATCTGCAATGCCCTGACATTGTATTAATGCAATGATTTATGATGAAATTTGCTTAAGATATTGAAGTTTAATACTCTTTAGAAACGTTAAACAATAGCTATAAGGTGGTTGATATTGCTATTTAATTTTTAAAAGCACAGGAAGACAATATTGTGTTTAACACATCAGCCTGCAACACAGGAGACTGGAGCTGAACTCTAGTGTTATTTATTGTCTCTGTATTGGATTCTTCATCTGAAACAGCATGGCTGACAGTACTGTCTTTGCCCAGCCCTTCTCCTTCTTACACCCATTCTAACTGCAAGATCTCAAGAAAGGAAATAGTTTTTTGTTGTTTGTATGAAAAATTGTATGGTTTGTAACACATAAGCTCTGATCTAGACTGGTCCCGTTGACACTAGTATGTCACAAGAAATGTAATAGTCTTGCTATTATTTGTCTCAGTTTAGTATTTACAGTGTTAACAGTGATTATATCTACTGCACTAGTACCTGCAACACCCTGGCCCTTTCTCTAAGGTCTTCCTTAGAGAAGGCCTTAGAGAAAGGGTCTCTATATAGTTAAAGGGTCTCTATATAGATAAAGGGTCTCTATATAGAACTATATAGTTCCTGCCCATAGGTGTTGGCAGGAACTTCTTCCATTTGCCAATTCTCATGGACTGACCCAGAATTTAGGCTGCCATGAGAGGTTGTAGGGCAAGCATTGCCTGTGCTGCTTTGGGTACCACCACAGTATAACCTGTAACAATTTTACTCAGGTTAATTCTCACTTTTTTGGTTTGCTTTTTGGTACTTGAATTAGCTACTCTTCATCTGTTACAGGGTCTAAGAAGTTCTTCTGAACTGAGTCCCTGAAAAGTCAGGGATAATTGCTAGAAGTATTTCTGAACCAAGATGGGAATAGAAATCAGAGAACAGTGGTAAGGTGTACAGTTCAGAAGTAATTCCACAAGGACAATCAAAGCAAACTTTTATTACATGAAAATTGCTTTAGGGATAGTAAAATATTAGAAATCAGATGGTTTGACCTTCATGCAGTGAAAGTCTTATATGTAGTTTTAAGGAACAAGAATTTTCCAAGAAACCTGGTCTGACTGAAGGCACACTCCTGTGAATTGACACCACATTAGCTCGTGGAATGTAACTCATCTCAGCTGAGATAACAGCACATTTTCAGAGTATTTCTCACACAGGGAATGAGTCAAAGGTTCTTTAAGTCAGTGGCATTTTCCCTTTCTAAAAGTATGCATTATTAAATCAGTAGAACTGAATTCATGGGCAGACCTAAGTGAAATAGTAAATGTAGATTGACATTAAATCTGTGGTTCTTACCCTTGGTAAATTGCAAAGTTCTTAATTCCAACTTCATATTGCTTCTTCCTGAATAATAGTATTCTAAGCAATTTATTTATGAATTTCAACACTGGAACCTCTTGATATGAAACACAAATTTCTATTGGGTGAACTGATAAATCAAAATTGCCACAGATAAATGCAATCTATGAAATTACCCAAGTTACTAGAGGGAGAAATTTGCTGCATGTAGGTCAAGGATGTGTTTGCAAGGAGAAAAGCAGGCAAAAAGAGGTGCATAACTACCCAAAGGAACCTTTTCCTTCCCATTTAACCAGGTCATGGCTGCTGTGAGTCACAGGTAGTAGGGCTGTATGAGTTACTTGGTGTACTTCAAGGGTTCCTTTGGTGCACCAATTTGTTCTACTTCTATACTAAAGGAACCACAAGGTACACTCTGAGATTCAGCACTGATGTGCTCAAAACATGTTCCTTTCTCATGGGTTCAAGGCCAAAATTGCAATATGAGGAGGAATGAATAAAACTGCAGGAGTGTTCAAGTGGATCTTCAGGTAGTAGAAAAGTTTCTGTCTCTTTTTCTACCTCAATAAGATGTTCTTCTTAAGGATAGCCATGCACATTTATATCCTTAGTTTGAGCTTTCTCACTATGCTCGATTCCCTAATTAGCTAAACTATATGAAGCAGAAGTTCACAGGGGAGCTACCAAATGGAATCATTAAAGTTATTTTAGAACATTTTTTCACAAGATTAAAAAAAATGTAAGAAAAACCACTAACTTTGGTTCAAAGCATAGGTAATGTATTTAAGGTCTATAGAATAATTTATACTTACTGTAGAAGACTGGATTGAAAGAAATATTAAAAAAATCAATATTGGCAAAAAAATAAAACTTCAAAGGAAGTGTGAAACTCTGTAACAGGTACTCTGGTTTTGCAGCATTCACAATGTAAGTAGCAAGAACTTTTCTCTGCATGAACCTGGGATTATAAATCAAAGCCCAACTAAAAGTACTGGTAAAAACCTAACTATAGCTACTAGTAAAAACAACTGGTTTCAGAAATGTTTTTCTCTCAAAAGAATGTTTATAAAGAAAGTAAGGAATATTTTAAAGTGAAGGAAGGTTTTGATTTTAATAATTAAATTTATCTTCTTCCATATTTCATAAGCAAATCCTCAGGCATTTTTGTGACTTTCGCAGATCATGACTTTCATGTTGTGGAAAAAAAATCATGCCAGTACTCTTTCATATCTTGTATAGCTCTAGGTATAAGCAGCTACAGTTCCTTACAAATTTATCATGTGTAAGACTTCCTATGGATTATACTGAAACTCTTGGAAGTGGCAGGAAAAAAAACCCAACTCTGTGGTAGGAACACATGAACAAGATTTCCCACCATGATGATGTCTCTGTGTTATGACATTTGACTCTGATGGCAGGAAAAGTGTGAATTCTCACTGCTGTTACACTGATCTGAATACTTCTTTACTTTGGAATTACAGGAAAATGAACTTGCATACATACTCTGTTTCTATGTTACATTACTTCAGCAATTGGAGAATGGACTGGAGAATGGACTGGACAATGTCTCAAGAGAACAGACATAAATTTGCTGCAGAAGCTTCATTTTCTTAAGTCATTTTCATTGTCTTTCTCTTTGCAGTTTCTATTTCAATAAGAGCAGACCTCCAGAAAAGTAGAGCAGTGAGTGCAGCTGGAGTCACAGTAATCATTTCTCCCAATTTTGAGAGCTACTGAAAGAGCAGTGAAGCTAAAACCTTTACTCTTGTTGTATTGCTGAGGGAGGAATACCCGAAGCACCTGTCAAGCATTCAGCCTTCACAAGCCTCAAATCACTAAGTTTTAAAGACAAATTGTTTTGGTACCCCTCAATGGGCAATGTCCAACCTTGTACTTGGAGACGTAGTAGATCTGTCTTATAAATCCTATTTGTAAGTATTGCTGCCTTGAAACTAAAAATCTTGGAATAAAGCAATCTAAAAAACCATAAAACCACTCATGCAATTAGGCATCAATCAGCTGAGAGGGATGGTTCAAACAGCTCTGTCAGAGCCTGTGAAATCCACCTCCCAACACCTGAAAGAGAGCATTAATCACAGCAATCAGAACCAGAGCAGTGGCAATGATCTCCACGCAATGGAAACCCCTGCTCAACGAAACCTCTGGCTGCAGCTGGCCAACAGCAGTGGAACAATAAAACCACCACACAAAAAAGACTGAAGGCAGGTGTGAAAGTGACATCAACAGCAAAAGATCTTTAGGACAGATGCATATATCTCATCATGGAAGAGCAGTAAACTGAAGTCTGAGAGGCTTATCCACTTTCTTCTGTAGATATTTCTACAGAGAATATCTAAAGGAAAGCAAACAAAACCAGAACTGAAAGCCAGAATTGTTTAATCCAGGTATTGGGTCTTACACCACTTGAAAAATTTCTTTAAATAAAAAATGCTGAAGTTAATTCAGCTAAATTGTGAGGGCAGCTGCTAAAAATATACTGAGAAATGCACTGTTCTATGTGTTTAGATTTCAGAATTATTACCCCTTATTATCATATTCCTATGGAGCTCTTTTTGTGCAATTATTTCTTCCTACTTCCATCGTAACAATGCTGTCCAAAAAAGCAAATAGAAATCTTCACACTAGTGGGTAGGAAAACATGTACCAGGAGAATTCTTTTTCAACTATGTGGACTCTAATTCACATGGAGACAATCCAGACATGTGTATCTAGCACCTCAGGATATGTACTTTACATTACAAGTAATGCTTTGCCAAGCATCCAAAACCACAAAAAAGATTTTAATGAAGGACGGTATAAATTTGCCTCTAGCATATCTCTAATTTGAGTATAACTTGGACTGTCTTGTGGGAGTTCTGCTTGTTTGGATAAAATCTGAATTTGCCTGCATAAAGATACTGCTTAAAGGAAAAACAGCTGCATTATATAATATCAAACAGCTTAACGACTACATCTAATTATATTAAAGACTAAACTACTGGAAGCAATGAAAACACTTATTGGATTATAAACATGAAAGCAAATGGGAAGCAGCAAGTTTAACATAGGCTGTGCTATAAATGCCCTTGAAAAATCTATGTCCTTGCCTTTCCAATAACAAGCTATGTTTTGTAGATCATACTGTAAACCATACTTGGAAAAAAGCTCCCTGGGTGAAGTTATTAGAATTGCCTCTAGCAACTGTTACTGCCTTTAACAGCAGCATTGCCCATTTCTGGGAAAAAAAAAAAAAAAAAATATATATATATATATATATGTAGAAGAAGAACTGTGAAATTAGACTTTCTTTTCTTCCAAGTACAGGAAGGAAATGTTGCCTCAGTTTCCTGAAATACAACCTGAAATATTCAGCTTTTCACAAGAGAGATTAGAAAATTAGTCTTTACAAAATGAAATCTGAATCATAAAGATTCAACACTTCAGATATGAAGATTCAACCAAACTATCAAGTGGGTTGAATTTTTTGCCAGATTAAGCATTGCACTTGCATGATGGGAAATGCAGCCATCTTCAATTCAGCAGCTGTAGCAGTGTGGGCAGAAATACCTCAGGACATGAGAATGACAATAGAGAATGAAAGCCTGAAGGCTTGCAGTATCAGACAATTTAGAAGAGCTTTAATTCAAAGAGAAGTAACTGAGAAAAGAGGAAAGATGAAAATGATTCTTTTCTTATTCCTTTTCGTCTTCAATTCTCCTTTCTTAGAATTTCTTCTGTCCACGAAACCTGGTTAATGTGTGCTAATACATGGCTCATGTCTAGTAATAGCTGGAATTGGAGTTTGATACAGGATGGTTTACTGTGTTTTGGCTTGCTGGGGATGTCCTTCAGAGGTAGTGAAAGGTGGTAACCCATTGGAGGCCATAAGCTGATACTGGCACAGGAGTATGCCTTGTGGTCAGGATGCCACCCAGAGGGACCTGGACAAGCTCAGGAATTGGGCCCATGGTAACCTCCTCAGGTCCAACAAAGCCAAGTGCAGGGTGCTTCACCTGGGTTGGGGCAGTCTCTGGTATTGTTACAGACTGATGGATAAACAGATTTAGAGCAGCCCTGCTGAGAAGGATTGGAGGGTGCTGGTGAGTGAGAGGCTGGACATGACCCAGCCTGCAATGGTCACTCACAGCCCAGAAAGCCAAACGTGTCCTGGGCTGCATCAAAAGCAGCGTGGGCAGCAGGGTGAGGGTGGGGATTCTGTCCCTCTGCTCTGCTCTGCTCTGGTGAGAGCACACTCAGACTGCTGCAACCAGATCCTGGAGCCTCAACACAGGACAGACCTGTTTGAGTTTGAGTGGGTCCAAAGGAGAGCCATGAAGATTATCAGAGGGCTGTAACACCTCACCTGTGAGGAAAGGCTGAGAGAACTTGAGTTGTTCATCTTGGACAATGGAAGGGTCTGGAGGAACCTTATTGTGGCCTTTCAGTCCTAAAGGGAGCCTAAGAAAGATGGGGATTTACATTATCTGTAAGGAAGAACTGTGGAGTTTTTTTTTCACAATGAAGGTGGTAAAGCACTGGCACAGGTTGCCCAGAGATGTGGTAGAATATAAGAATATTCCAGTTTGGGTTAGTTGGGTCTCTGACCAGCCTGAATCTAGTTGAAGATATCCCTGCTCATTGCAGGGGGGTTGGATTAAATAACTTTATATGAATGTTCCATCCATCACATTCTAGGATTCTAGCTAACGAGACCACAATATACAGCATGAAAATATTCTGCACTGGAATTTGGGAAAAAAAGGCAACAAACATAAATTGAAAGTTAAATATATTTTTATTATTTTATTCTCTTATGACCATTCATTCTATATAATTTTTATATAACTTTTTATTACTGTCATTTAGGGTCATAAAGATTTTATTAAAAGCACTTGCAGACTGCACTGGTTCTGTTTATTTCTTCATGGGTGGTCCCGACATTTGTTCATTGATCAGTGTTGTCTGTGCATACTCCTTACATTTCCTGTGCTATATTTCTGTCACAGCAGCCATTCCTCCCTGCACAAGTTAATAAGTTTTGTGAGAAGAAGCTCCAGGCTTACTTGTTTGCCTGAAGTTACTTGCATGACATTATCACACAGTATAAAGGGCATCTGAGGCTAAGCTCAGGCTGGGCAGCAAAGGGGGCTCCTGCTTCTCTAGGCTCTTGTCCCTGAGCACAGATTTGTGCCCAGGCAGTTCAACACTAACCAAGCAGGAATTCAAGTTCCACTGTGTGTCTGTGCTCAAAGAACTGCATAGATGTCATCCCCTTAAAAGGCTGAGTGTACTGTGATCTATATGGCTTGTGTGCTAGGCTGCATCATTAAAAAGTTTATATTTATCTCTGTAATTTACTCTCATTATGTGTAATATGAAAGAACAAATGAAGAAGTATAACTATTCTGACAGATAGCTACTTTGCCAGAGAAGAATTTGCTATATCAAGTGATCTAAACATTTATTTAATTTGACAGCAGTCAGCTATTTCAGAGATAAACCTCTAGAATGATGAGTGCAGGGACAAATATCTTTTTTGTACTAGAAAGTAATTTTTTCATGGATTTAAGGATATTCTTTTTGTTGGTGAGTTTGGACAATGGGCATAATGTTACAGTCACTGTGGTAGCTGAATGTAGCTGAGAACTGGTGTCTTATAATTAGTAAATTAGGATATTGATTTATTCCTTTTAAAATTTTAACAAAAGCCGTTTCCCTTTGTTCTGTAGCAGTGGGTTTCACTGCTAACTGTGCACACATGAATATGTTGATATGTGCACTATTTACATGCAGTCTAATAAATATGTTGCCTTTGTATACTCCTTTGTTTATATATTATAAAAGATAATAGCACTGTTTAATTAACATTGTTTTTTAGGATTAAGTAAATGTAGGGGTTTTGCACTTTATTTTACTTTCTTCAGTACTAGTTCCTTTGCTGCCCAAAGAACTACCAAGTAAATTAACATAAAATTTAATGGCAACTTTTAATTCTGTGTATAACATCCTAAAAAACCAATTCAAGGCAAACCAGAACTGTTTAAAAGCTGATATGACAATGTATTCATTCAATTTCATGCTCCTAGTATGGTGTCCACTCCTGGGAAACTGTCTCTAACTTCCATTGTTTAGGTGAAAACAGTGAAATTTTAATCACTGATTATCCCAGGTGACTGGAAAAAGGGAAACATGAACCCTTTTTAAAAGGGTAGAAAGGAGGACCCTTGGAACTTCTGACCTGTCAGCCTCACCTCTATGCCTGGGAAGACCATGGAAAAGATCCTCCTAGCAGCTCTGCTAAGGCACACCAGAACAGGGAATTCAAGATTCAAGAGAGCCAGCACGGCTTCACTGAGGGCAGGCCTTGACTAGCCAGCCCAGTGGCCTTCCATGATGGAGTGACTGCATCAGTGGACAAGACAAGGGCTACAGATGTCATTTATCTGTACTTCTGTAAAGCCTTGGTCATAATCCCCACCCCCAACATCCTGCCATTGAAATAGGAGAAAGAGGGATTTGATGGGTGTTAAATACTGTCAGATGGATAAGGAACTGGTTAGACAGACACATCCAGAGGGCAGTGGTCAACAGCTTAGAGTCCCAATGGATATCAGTGACAACTGGTGTCCCTCAGCAGTCAGTATTGGGACAGTCCTATTTTATATCTTTATTAATGGCACAGACTAAAGGATGGAGTGCACCCTCAGCAAATATGCAGAATACAACAAGCTGACACACCTGTGGGTGACAAGCCTGAAGGATGGGATCCATCCAGAAGGATTTGGACAAGCTTAAGAAGCAGTCCATGGGAATCTCATTAGGTTTAATAATAAGTGATGGTGCTGCACATGGGTTAGGGCACCACTGGTGTCAATCCAGGGTAGGGGATGAACAGATTGAGAGCAGCCCTGCTGAGTGGGATTTGGGGGTGCTGGTGGGTGAGAGGTTGGACATGACTCAGTAATGTGCACTTGCAATCCAGAAAGCCAAATGTGTCCTGGGGTGCATCAAAAGCAACTTTGGGATCAGGCTGAGGGAGGGGATTCTGGTCCTTTACTCCATTCTCTCACCTGGAAACCCCACCTGCAGTGCTCCAGCCAGGTCTGGGGCTCCCAACACAGGAAGCACATTGGCGTGTTGGATTGAGTCCAGAGGAAGGACACCAAGTTGATTAGAGGGATTAAGTACCTTTCCTATGAGGAAAGGGTGAGAGAACTGGAGTTTTTCAGCCTGGAAAAGAAGGTTTTGAGGTGACTTTATAGAGGCCCTCCAGGATCTGAGGGGGACTCGCAAGGAAGATGAAGAGAGACTTTTTACAGGGGCCTGTAGTGAGAGGAAAAATGGGAATGGCTTCAAACAGAAGAGGGTTGATTTAGATTAGATATTAGGAAGAAATTTTTTATTGTGATTTGGGTGAGAAACTGGAACATATTGGTGGAACAGAGAAGTTGTGTATGCCCCATCCCTGAAAGTGTCCCTGAAAGTGGCCAGGCTGGATGGAGCTCTAAGCAACCTGGTCTAGTGGGTAGCATCTCTGCCCAGGGCAAGAAGGTTGGAACTAAATGACCTTTAGGGTCCCTTCCAACCAAAGACATTCTATGATTCTGTTATTCTGTGGTTCTAACCACCAAAAATATAAAAGCAGAATGTTTCCGAAACAGTGCAAAAACTTCTGATTTTCATGTTATTTTTGTAACTAACTATATGTGATATTCTTTCAGCTGTTATAGATACTGCAAAAATATAAAAGCAAACAGTTTCCAAAACAGATCAAGGATTTCTGTCTCCAGTAAGGACTTTCCACCTGTTTCTAGCATGCAATAAGTCTGAAAATAATTGATTAACCAATGTGATATAAATTGGGACTGAATCAAATAGAATAATTCTGTAAGAAATACGTGTGTGCATCCAGAAGAAAGTAATTGTACAAACACAGTTGAACAATCTCCTGAACCAGTCAGAATTTTGCAGCTTATCTTTGTTTTGTTTTCTCTATCAACTATTGTATTTCAAAGTAGGAGATGACAGGTTGTTATCTCAAATTCCCTTAAATAAGCTTCTAAATTGGGATACTCTGGTTTCTCCCTACAGGAATCCATTTGGTCTAATTGATCTATGACTCAGTGAACTTTACATCGACACTGAAAATACAGAATATTCATGACCCTGTCTATAAGAATAGCAAGAGGAGGTACAGAATGTTGTTTACAAACCAATTGGACAACTAATAATACAATGTTGTTTTTCTTTCTTCTTGGTATTTATTCCTGATGAATTTTTTGTTAAACTCTAATGGCTTGCCAAGGAAACTTAAAAATAAAGCAACAAATATCAACCACTAACATTGGGTGAACAATAATGGCAAGTAGTTTATTGTGCATTTTATTATTTTCTTAAATATTTGTGTCGAAACAAAATGACTTAGTGTTTATGCAAAATTTAGCTTCAGCATATACTATGAAAATAGTTATTCCTGTTTAGTTCTCCTGAAACTGAAAATAGTATTTATGTTACAGGATGTGATTACTTCAACAAATATGTTCTCTATCTAAATGGAAAGATCCATCCTCTCTTTCAAAAAACAGATGCATAAAAATTTACCTCAAGAAGATTTAATATTTTATGTTTTCTCATTTGGTTTTCCACAGTCAGTGTAGGAAATACTGCACAGCTGTACATACCTAATTCAAGTTCTGGCCTTCCAGTTTGGTAAAAAAAATTGAAGAGTTGTCATAATATCTGCATTAAAGAGTACATTTAACTCTCTGGTTTTGAGATCTGGAGGATGTTCTTCAAGTATTTAATTAAAGACATCTTATTGCAATTTTTATTTAGGAAAGGAAGATGAAAAAATTAACCACAAGAGAAAAAAGCCCTGGAAGGTAAGTGCCTCTTTGTCTCATAATTAAATGTTTTCACATATCACAAGTGAGTTCACAAAAGGGATCATAACGTAGCACAGAATCATGGAATAATCAGGGTTGGAAGGGACCAGCCAGTCATCCAGTCCAATGCCCCTGCCAAGGTGGGTCACTTAGAGCAGGTGACACGGGAATGTGTCCAGGTGGGTTTGTAATCTCTTCAGAGAGGGAGCCTCCACCACCACCCTGGGCAGCCTGTTCCAGTGCTCTGCCACCCTCAATGTCAATTTCTTCTTCATGTAGAGGTGAAACTTCTGGTGTTTTACATCACAGCCATTGCTCTGTGTCCTGTCCCTGGGCACCAAGACAAGAGTCTGACACCAACCTCTTGGCACCCCCCTTTGAGATATTTATGTGCATTAATGATATGTCCTCTCAGTCTTCTCTTCTCAAGACTAAGCAGGCCCAACAAGGCTTGCTTTTGTATTCAATTTTAATTGAATTATTACTTTGAATTGGCAGGAAACTCATATCTGGTAGGAATTATACAAAGGAAGAGGTAAGATTTAAATGTTAAATTTTAATTAATTTCCTCATTTAAAATCACCCTAGATTTAAGAGCAATGTGATTATTCAAAAGCCAAGGTATATATATACTTCCTGATATTTCAGTTTTGGAGGAGAGCTTCACACAGATTACTTTAATGAGATGCTTTGTATTTTATGATGTATTTCCAACTTTCTACAGTGATAATTTCTGATAACTTTGAACAAAGTTTTGGATTTTGGAAACTCAAAGTTTGAGTTACTTTTAACTGGTGAAATTGGCTTAATGATGGTACACACAGAGGCTACAGCAATGTTGTGCTGCTGCAGCATCCTGGGGAATTCTGAGATGTTCTCAGAAAGGGTCTGTGAATAACTGATGACTATTCCCTGCATCCTTACAGGTGTAAGTCTCACAAAGAGGCACTGAAGCAAAGACAGAGGAAGAATACACAATACATGTCTTTGACACTCGCCTTTTGGGAGGCTCCCTGGTTTTCAGATTTTGCATCTCACAACCCTGTGCAAGAACCTCTAGTACCAAAGCTATGAGGGGTTTGCAGGGCTGTGCAGCCATGTGGACACAACAGATGTGAGGGGGAATGACTGCCTTACAAGCACTTGCCAGGGAGCTGCAGAGAAGGGTGGGATCCCTGGGGGTGCCCAACACCATGACCATGACATGGGTCCAAGGCAGTCCAGCTTCCTTAGTTGCTCACAGGCTGGGCATGTGTGGAAAGCCCCATTGTGGGGTACTTGCCCCAGGGTCAGTGCCTTCTGCAGGACTAATGCCCTGCACACCGTGGGGAAAGCAACGCCTGCTTTGGGCTCACGCTGCCTCGCCATGGGATGCACTGCACCACCTCAGCCAACAACAGCAGCAATGGCAATGAGCAGAGCAGCTGCACTTGCTGCAGTCAGTCTCAGATGCAGGATGGAGAAGCCATCTGCTAATGCAAGTCTTGTTGGAAGCAAAGTTAGAATGCATTTCATAGTGGCATCTATCAGAATACGGGTCCCATCCTGATCTCTCGTGTTTCCTGGCAAATCTCTGTAAAAAGAGCTCCAGCCTACACTCAGCCATCTTAGGAGACAAGACAGATGCTTTAAAAAACAGCTATTTGCCACTAGCTTATGCTGACCCCACATACTGACATATTTTAAGTGCAGGGACAGTTCATACTGTCATACTGCTTTAGCTCCTGTTTCTCTGACTATGCTGGAGGAAAAAACCTGACCATAGACAAATTTCTGCAACGTACTAAGTATTGATTTTTGAAGTGTGTCTGGGAACAAAAAAAAAAAA
>VZRH01005335.1:1503536-1573243 GCA_013397555.1 Urocynchramus pylzowi
AAAAAAAAAAAAAAAAAAAAAAAGAAAGTTTACTTTATTTACTGGGAAACCTGTGTTTCAAGGCACAAACCTTTTGGTTTGCATTAGCATGCCCACACTGACCAAGGATATCGCAAAGCTACCCTGGTAGGCTGGAACTAGTGGCAGAGAAGAAAGATAGATCTATCTGTCTATCTATCTATCTATCTATCTATCTATCTATCTATCTATCTATCTATCTCTCTCTCTCTCTAACAGGAGACATCCTGATATATAAATGAAAAAATAGGAAAAATAGCAACTGTGCACCTCAGGTACAAAATATTTCCATTCATAAATGGGGAAGTTCACTTACTCTATGCGAACCAAAAAAATCAATATGATATGTGGCTTGTTCCTGGGGCCTGCACAGATTTTGCATGAAATGAGCCAGTTATTAAACATGCTGAAACTGAAATGAGTCAGAGTTAAATAATGCTCTAATTCCTCTTGGCTTGTTTCAGTGACAAATTCCATCTTAAACAGTTAAGTGATTACAAGCTTTGAAATTAAATTTCAGGATGAATAATTAAACAGCAATCTCTGACGTCTATGAGAAATCACATTCCCTACTCCAGAAACACTTAGAGTAATAGATACAGGAGTAAATTGGTAACACACTTCTGATTAAATTTAGTCTGCATGGAATGGTTTCTCATATATTTCAGTCCACAGTACACTGAAGTAATTTGTATGTTTTATATAATTTGGTTTCCCATTAGCAAACAATAAAATAAAAAGTCTCCAAAATACATTTGCATTTGAAAATTACGTATATTTGGCTACTTCCCTGGGAAATAGCCAAAAATAGAATAAATTAAAACTGAAATGTATCTTTGGTGAGATATGTACTTAGTCTGGAGCTTTTTACTTGATGAACAAGTTGAGCAACTTGTTAGAAATAAATGTTTGCATGTTTGCTTTATAGACAAAAGTTGTTTCAGCTTAGGAGAACCTTTCTTTTCCTCATGACAAAACTCAAATCATCTACACAGGGAAGTTTAAATAAAAGCAGAGGGAAGGTTAATGAGTTACATGTTAAGATGGCATTAACGCAAATGTAAAATTTTAGCCAAATCTCTACTTCCTAGTATCATAAAACAGAAAATCTAAAACCTTAAAAATGCCTGAGAAATTTTGTCATTCCAACTACATTTCTTTGAGGTACTTTCTGTAGAAATCATTCCTTTTGCTCCAGCAATTTTGGAGTCTGTGCTGAATGTCAGGATGAAAGCCTCTTTTCCAACCTTAAAAGCCTATAAACCACAAAACATTGCAGAGTGGCAGGTAGTAGATGTTTGGGATGGTGTCTGTGGCTGGAAATGCTCTGAATTGTTTCTTAGAGACAAGTACTGTATATTTGTAGCACTAGGTCAACTCAATTTGTGATGTCATTAAAATATATCCAGTAATTTCTCCTGTGTATTATTATAGATTTAGCATCAGTCAAGAAAAATAAATGACTTTTTTTTTGCAGGAGAGCTGTATATGATGAATGAAATACAATAGAATAAACAATCACAAGGGCATGAGTAGAGTCTGTTTCTCATAATTATATGTTTATTGTCCTATATGTTTTCATGAAACACAGGTGTCTCGCTGAACCCATGCTCTAGAACCAAAAAAGCTTATTTTCAGCAAAAGAACAAAATTGCTCTTGGCCACTTCTCTGGAAGCCACATCCCTCTAATAACCTTTCCAATGGGCCAGTGTACTGACCCTTTTTTTGACTTAATTTCTGCTTTTTTAATATGTACATATGGTCATGTGTTTCAGAATAATGTCAACCCAGCTAGAAATTAAAAGTGAATATTTTTTACTCAGAGATTACTGAGATCAGTGATTTTTATTGGTTTTGGATTACACCCAGATTAAAGGAGCAGAAGAATCTCATTATGTGATCCATATTTTCAGAAGCCCACCTCCACACTTTTTTGAAAACAGTAACCAAGTTTTTAGAAGAGTCTAGTACCTTATCTAATGAATTGTTTAATTAGCCTGACCAGAATTATCACAATGGGAGCTTCCAGGTAGAGAAAACATCTGAAAAAGGGCCTGTAAATTCTGATCATATGTCAGTATATTTCCATGCACACTTATTGCAATGAATAACCTATACCATCCCTTTACTTCTCTAAAGCAGCACATTTGCACTCACACCAGCTTGAAAATCAGCAAATATTGCTGCTCTCTTCAGCCACCGTAAAGAAAGCAGGAGAGTACTTTGTGTTCTGGTATGTTTTTGTGTTAGATTCATAATCTAATAATATTTTTCCAGTTTCAGTGGTTCAATATTGAACCATCCTCTATTTTTCAGTTTATCAGTGATATACAAACGATACTTTAAACTCTTCCAGTCATTATGCAGATAACAGCATTTTATATATCTTATTTTATTGTTTCATTTCTACAAAATATTGGCCTGCATATATGTATAGAATGAGTATGAGTGCCAGCAACTAATTACTAGTTTCCTTTAATTTGAAATTACTACTAGATCTCACTTTTTGGCATGGAAACACAAGTTGATTTCAGAAATAAGGAGAATAATTTAGATCAGGTAGGACAGTAATCCAGATATGAAATATTTTCAAAAGAAAGGAAAGTTCAGTTTCATAGTGACAGTCTGCTGGATCTGGAAGACAAGAATTTTGTGTAACATGTTAGATAAGACTTAAACACTGAAAAAATATTGACTGATGTCAAAATTATATATAACATCTTGAAAACATAAATTAGAATGCCCTTTATGAAAAAAGGGCAGCAAAACTCCAGTAACTCCCAGTGATTCCATACTTATTCTCTCAAAGAGAACAGTGACAGAGTAGATACAGAACCATTATACCCAGGAAAACTTAAATGTGAACTGCAATACCTGCAATGCAGACATTCTAGGAAGCAGCACTGTGAGCTGATAATCAGGGCAGAAAACACTGGAGACTACAAACTAATCTACACTTCAAGCCAAAATGGCTCACAGGATTAGAGAGGTTAAAGCACTTTAGTTTTACAGCCAAAAATGCGTGAGAGAGTGGTATTACAAATATCACATTAGCCATCTCTTGCTTGTTAAACTGATGAGTCACACTCCTTCAATTCAGGCTTTAAAATGAGACCAGAAAAAAATTATTATGCACTTCCTTGACACTGACAGGCCAGGTTGTACCAACTAATGTACCAGTTTGTAAAAAAGCTGTGAAAGGGTGTTATTCCACTTAGACACTGGAGACATAGACAGCTATTCAAGCATCAAGTAGTTTCACCTTCATTTGTTGCCAAAGTTAAATTGCTTTACAGTTACATTTTTATGCATCTAATTTTTTTTCCATTCATGATTATTTTCCTGTGGTATTTTTGTTTCCATTTACATCAGCAGAAAAACATGAATAGGTTTGTTTCTCTAATAAATGTAAAACCTAAACAACAGACTGAGTTTTAGGTTCCCATTCAACATAGCTCAACAGAAGTGTGTGCTTAGCCTCAGAAAATTAACTCTCTAGCTTGCTTTTGCTATGTAGTCTGTTTTGAGCCTTAGAAAACAGAGGTGCTCATTGCTACCCATATGCTTCTGAAAGTAAAATCAGACACAGAATTATTTTATTTGTTGATCAGCATTAGACTAAAACCACCATCACTCCAATCTGCAAGACCATCGTTTAAAGAGGGCAGGACTCCCTGCTCACAGAGCACAGCATCCTGCATTTCCACATGTGCCATGTCCAATAATTCTGGGCACAGTGAAGGCCACCCTCCCTGGGAATCAATCCAGGGCAGAAGCACCCACATGAACAAATAGAAGAACATCATCTCTTTGCAAGGAGAAACTAATCAGTATCTACAGAAAGTGATTCGTTTGAATGAATGCAATCCCTGGAACTCCTCTTGCAAGGTGCTAAGAAGTATATCTATTTATACATGGTAGTAATTGAAGACTATCAGTGATTTTCAAGTAAGTTTGATTTGCTAAGAGTACACCTAAGACATAATCCAGATAAAGAAGGTCTGAAAACTTAGTTGGTCCCATCCAAAAATCAGTAGCTGTGATCTCTCAGTCAAGCTGTTGCTTTGGTTGTGCTTACTTGAGCAACATCTGTTTCCTGAACTCTGTAATCAACAAAGTACTAGGAAAACCTGGAAATTTATAAAATTTCCAGGAACTGCCACAAAGCCATTAATTATTCCAAGCATATTAAAAAGCCAAGTTGTGACATAGCAATAAACAAACACAGGGCTACGTAGAACAATGATACAGCAATTAAGATTTGCACTAAAAATACGTATTTCCAATGGTCCTGCTGTGTCCTCTTTGAGTCTTCAGGCAACCTTCCAGCTCTCAAGCTTCTCATGTAAAGCAGAATTTTTCCTAAAACAAAGAAGCTACATGGAAGCAAATTGTCAAAGCCAGCAAATTCATGATTAAAAGACACATCTCATACACCTCTGGAAAAGCAACCCTTCTGCCTTGTATCTCTCACAAGTCAGCATTGTCACAATTGTCAGCAATTGTTTTTTGCTACATAACATCCTATGCTTTGGCATAACTTCCTTCTCTAAAAAGACTTCTGAGGAATTCTTCAGAAGCAGGACTTTAAAGCTTTCTTTCTGCAGGCTCCAGAAGAAGTCACTCACAATATCTGTCTGTACCTTAATAGCATTTTCAGCTAATCCATTAATGACTGACATGATTCAATTGTTTTTTTAGCACAAACAAGTGATAATCTGATTCAATTTACAACTAACATCTCAGCAAGTAAAGAAGTACTTTTTCTTCTGACTTGTTAGAGGGAATCTATAGAAGTGTACTCTCTAAGTGGTGCCATAATCCTGTAAATGTGAAGACAAGCTCAGGTGGCTAGCTGTGTTACCTATCACAAAACCATTAATCTTTCCCAGTTTAGGCAATCTGGAGTTTGATAAACTAGCACAAACTTATGTGTGACATTAAATGTACCACCCATGCTCATAAAGAAAAGCCAGTCTAAGGATTTACCCTTACACTGTAGTCAGAGGCCGATGAGATAAGCCTGCACTTACTTTAGAAAAGGTAAGAACTCACAAAGCCCTACAGTTTCTGTCCTCTGGGGAAACCAGATTTATCTTCTAATTGAACACAAGATGGCAGAGCTTCCCAGTGGAACCAGCACAACTCGTAGAAAGTTTGGGTTATGCCTCCTTTCCTATTTTAAGGGTTTGTCATCCTCCCCTGTAATGACTCATGGGAATGTTGGTGTCTTCTAGTGACCTACTGTGAAATCAGAATTTTGCTGCCATGTCTGACCATCTAAGATAAAGCAAATTATATTGTAAGCCAAATTCTCACCCTCTCATCCATTTCAACTGGATATCAGAGTTTCTCTCATCAATCCAACCAGATGGCAGTTTAGATGGATTAAAAGAACAGCAAAAAAAGAGAAATTTTTCCAGTTTTTTAAATATTTTTAAAAAATTTCAATCCACTTCTAAGATTTCTGAAGAAAGTCCCTGTTTTATTTATTTTAATTATGCAATACAATTTCTTTGGTTGCAAAGCTACCAAAACTTTTTGAGACAGCAACAAGTTTGATGCAAATTATCAAGATTTTATTCCTAATGGTCTGATAAAAGGAAAGACATCTTTTCTCAGTGAGCAGTTTGCTCATCTTAGAAATGCCACTATATGAAATAATGGGAGGCTTACTAATGTGGAACATTGTGAGAATGGAATATTACTATATCAACCAAAGTATGTGTGATAAAAGAAGTTGAATGATTCAGTCAGAAAACCACATGGTGACAGTAATTTTACTTTAAGATGAGCAAATTGGTTCCATTCTCTGAACACCTACACTCATTATTTCAGATGGATCATATTTTAATTTGATATATTTTAGTGTTAATTCCTTTGATTCCTGAAGACATTTTCCAAGAAGCCTAAGATGCCCCTGATTGTACTTGGTTTTAGATGTCATTGGAATAAAAAGATCATGTCATTGCAGATCCTTTTCAGGCAGAGGATGCAAAACTGATAGTAAGAAAGGAAAGTATATTATAAGAAAGGAAAGTATATTACATAGGCAAATTTCCAAGATTATGCTCATTAAATTTTTCACTAGAATAAGTTGTTACTCAGAGTTGAATGAGATCAAAATAAAATTTTAATTAAAATTTATCAGATATTTCAAGCTAAAAAAAGGATGATACTATAAGAGAAAAATCTATTAACAGGTACAAGAATGATATGGAAGAAAACATTATATCTTGATTCTTAAACTGTACTTCTCCACATGAAATTCATAATATGTAGTGCTTTTTTTTACCATAAATTTTGAACAGAAGTAATTACATAGAAGACAAAAAAAAAAAGCTTGCACAACATATACACATTTTTAATACAAAATTATGGAAACACTTTACCACGCTTAAGAATTTGAAAGATTACTCATTCATCAATATTTATATGATGTACACAAGGCAAAGAATGCCATTCACTATGACAAACCAATTTTGACCAAAGGATGAATGTTTTATTTCTTTTACATATCAATATTTTCTTGTTCCTAACTTTCAAGTTAGCTTGTAGTTATAGCTATCAAAATTTGGAAAAAGAATCCTATTTTGTTTTGATCTGACCTCTGAGCACATGTTATCGGTTGGTAATGACAACAAGAATGTGGGGAACCACTGTGTAATTCAGAAAGTTTGGTTTTGTGACCCTGCTACAGAGATTGAGAAATTGAGATGTGAATTCAAACCTTCCTAGAACCCTTTCAACGAGGTGTGTGGATTAGCTGGTGACCCTTGTTTGCCAGAGGGAAGATTTTACCACAGTAAGAAATAGCTGGTCTTTTCTGACTGTGGGTGACAGGATCTTAGTGATCACCTTGTCCTTCTCTGTGACAGGAACTGAATTCAGAGACTAAACAAGCAAAGAAGTGTTTGAAATTTGCTTCCTGCTTACAAATTCAAAGACTAAGATCAATTCAGCAATGTAAATGGGTAGTTTACATGCATTTTCTTTTTTTTTCTCTCAATCTCTTTCTCAACTTTTTAATATACTTTTTTTTTTTTGTTTGATGGGCATGTGTGAGAAAGCCATTTATTTTAACCCAGTTTAGGACAATGTGAGTTAACTCTGCAGCAAAGCTTCAAACCCATAGTTGACTCATCTAGTAACATAATTGTCCAGTACAAGGAAGGAAATAGTACTGTGACTCTCCAGAAGCCATTACATCCAATCCAGAATTAATAAAATCAAGGTCATTAGAGGATTAAATTAAGCAACTGGTTTTTCAGGTTTTTTAGGATGACTGTATTTGATGGCAGTCAAATCACTATTTAATCACTATTTCTCTGCGCTGTAGGTCCAGAAACATATTTAAAGAATAAATGCAGATAAAACAGTCTGGGCAGAAATTTTTTAATACTTTATGCAAACCAAGCCATAGTTGTTTTATAAATATATTCCCATGATGTATCCAGAATATTTTATGGGAAATGTAGTATTTATGTAATATATTTTAGATACAATAAGAGAAAAAAGTAGTGAAACTGCATGTGCTGGTTTTGTCTGGGGTAGTGTTAATTTTCTCTGTTGTAGCTGGTATTTGGTTATATTTTGAATTTGTGTTGGAAAGAGTCTTGTTAATTCAGGGATGTTTTCATTATTGCTGGGCCTTTCCTGCATCTCACCCCTCCCTACCAGTGAGGAGGCTGAGAGGGAACACATTTGGGACAGCTGACTCCAGCTGTCCAAAGGGATATCCCACACCACGGTGTCATGCTCAGCATAAAACGCTGGGGAAGAAGGAAGAAGGGTGGGGGAAGGTTCACTGATGCCATTTGTTTTCCCAAAGCACCCCTGGGGAGGAGCCCTGCTTTCCTGAGGATGGCTGAGCACCTGCCTGCCCAAGGGGCGTGGTGAATGAATTCCTCTGTTTTACTTTACCTGTTAAATTGTCCTTATCTCAACTCATGATTTTTTTCGCTTTTGCTTCTCTTATTCTCCACCAGGGAGAGGAAGGAAATTGAGCAAGTAAAAGTGTGGGGCTTAGTAAAGAGTTGGGGTTAAACCACAACACTGTGAAGTTCCAAATCAACAAATACAACAATTTTGTATATAGGACTGACATATTTAAAGATGTCTGAATTATTCATCAGAATTTATACTAATCATATTTCTTCACTTGGAAGTAAAAGAAATAAATTAATGATTTCATAACTTTGGAATCCTGGACCTATAAAGGAAAAGGTCTGGTGAATAGACAAATACATTATTTTATTGGTGGTCTTAAGACACAATTAAGAACCTAAAGTGGGTTTCCATACTCATAAAGCTCATGTCATGAACTCCACAGTGCAGTCCATGTGACAGCTAACTTAAGAACTGGAGTCTTTAGTGGATCCTTCAGTGAGGCAACCATTGAGTGTACACCTTGTAAACATGATAGAAAATAAGTCTAAATTACATACTACTTGTATACAGATTCAAAAATAAGACTTAAGGCTCAAAGTATCTTCAAAACACCTGGATAGACACGTTTTTGCTGTCCAAGCAAAGTAAATCCAAAAGCAGCATGGATGCTGATACTCTGATATTTCTCAGAGAATTCCCTATACTCCTTAAATGGCATATGGAATATACAGTTTATATGCTGCATGAAAACTAATATTTTTGAGGAAATCTATACCCTTACCTCTCTGTTACTGAGATATTTCATTTCAAACAGCATTTGCTTTTTCTTTCTGATCTACATATTTTCCCCTTAATTTATGCCAGGTTTTGAAACTGCATTAGATTACCTAGTGTAAGTTCTCAAAGAGGGTTTTCTGCTAGAATTGCAGGACAAATGAAAATGGGGCCTTTCTATTTCAGTGTCTTCACAAATGAAGGAGACAAAATAAATCTCATTGCACAAATAAGTAAAATATGAAATCTATCCTGTAAAAGATAATCAATAAATTCTTTGTTATATTACATAGAAAACTGCCTAGAGAAAACCACTGCAAGAGTTTAACATGAAGCATATACAGAATAAGCATTTTATTAGAACATTTCTACAATACTTGAATGAAAAAATAAGTGGGCCACCTTTTTTTTCTTCATTCACAATTGTAAAGAAGAGATTTTTTTTCCCCTTGTGTCTTAGCTCTGAGGTAGTAATAAATATTTTTGAATTACTTCAGAAAAATCAGACCTGCAGAGGCTTTTATTAAGTATATCATATAGTCTTAATCTAAATTTTGCCTCAATAATTCTGTATTTTGTGTTTTTATTAGTCTTTTTCCTTTTAGACCACACAGGCTCTGTTCTAGTATTAATGGAAACTTTATGTTCTTGAGAGCTGGGCTACCTGTGCTGTTCAGGGGTCTTCAAAGTCTTTTGCAGCCTGCAGGGATCATAATTTCTGTTAAGTTCTCTAAGTCATCAAGACTGTATTATTTGTTCTCCAAATCAATGAAAATCACTCTCTTCAGATTATATTCTAATACAGAACTAAAATTTCCACAATTGTAATTCACTCAGGAACTTGACTTCCTATTCCTGTGATGATGTCCTTTAGGACAAACATTTTTAGGAGAAAAACTGCCTGAATAGCAAACAATAATTTGTCAATTTCCAGAGGGAAACCTGCTTATTATCTGAAGAAGTAGATACAATGTAAGTGGAAGAGTTTGGCCTACTCCTTTGGATTAAAAAGTAATGCTATTGAATATTTTATTTTCACAGATATGTTGACCACAACCACATTAAGAAACCTGGTAAGTGATACTGCATGTATTAAACTGCTATAAGCAATGGCTTAGATCTAAGCAAAAACTGATTATGACAGTAGCTCTATTATTAGATTCCTGTGTTGATAGGACAGTTTGCACTGCACTGGCTATCATAATTTCAGGAACGAATGTGAAATTTTTTTCTGCCATTAAAAATGTCTTTCACTTGCATGATTACTGACCTTTAAAATGAATCTGTTTTATTCTAGTACAGAAGTGAAATCTAAAACCTGGGCCACCAGGAGTATCTGTGTAGACTAAATGGGAGTGGTAATTGGAGAGTGATTGCACAGCTGCTGAATAGGGCTCCTTGTTTCTTTGAAATGGAAATATAATGTAGAATGTCAATTACATTACAATTACAAAGAGAAGACAAGTGATAATCCTAGCATTTGGCTGTTAGTGTTCGTTTGAAAGACTCCCTTTTCCCACTGGAAATTGTAATATGCTTCAGTGTGCATAGGAATATGTATTCTGTGGGTGACAAATGACTGAAGCAATGTGAGGATTTCTAGCACAGCTACCTTTCTTTGTGCACACACACATACACAGACACGCAGACACAAATTCTACATTTGTTGGCAATAGATATGACAATAACAATTCTTTGGAGTTTATCAATAAAGCTAACAAAGTATCCCACTGGGAAAGCTATGTTAAAGGAATTCTTTCTCTCCAACATGAGCTTTTTTTAAAAAAAAATCTTCCCAGAACCTGGTATTATTGAAATCCATTTAAGGATGTTAGAGAAAACAGGTAGGTTGGAATTGGTGCATCTAAATAACATCTGGATCACTGCTTTTCATCACCTCATCTTATTTCTAACAGTGTAAAAGAATTCACATCGCTGAATTACTAATGAGAAATAATCTGTAAAGACCAGTGTCTGTATATGTCTCTATGCATTCCAACAGGGATAGGACTGACACATGTTGTTGTTGCCTACCTTTAAAACAGGCATAATACCTGAATTGGTTTGGGTGACTTCTTCTGCATATAGACCTTCTGAAAGCAAGTTCATGAACTATTTATGAGTATATAGCAGTTATTTACACAGTAGAAAGACAAGACTAAAATGATATAAGGCTAACCATCAATTTCTTCAAGACCCAAACAAAGGCATTTGAGGAATGATTGCTGGTGACTGATGGTGGAGAGGTCAGCAGGGAAGTGTTGGCTTCCATCACTCATTGGAAATTGCTTATTTTGAAAACCTGAGCTAAACCTCCAACACTGCTTTTTTTTCCCCCTTCATAATTTTATATCTGTCCTTTACTCTGCTTTTTCCTGAGTTTCTGGCTTACTAATACTAGCTCAATAAGCACCTATGTATTTCTATTTCTTTCTGCCATATGTCTTAAGCCTATGAATTCACTTTCAGCTCGAGAACATTTTCTTTTTCTGAAACACAGGTTTAAACTTACCAAACTGAGCTTCACCAAAGTGGGTCTCACTCCTAGAGCTAGAGCTAGAGCTCCTAGCTGGGTTGTCAGCTGCAAAAGGGAGCAGCCAGGCTTTGGTCAGTACCCACATTTGTTCTGGTGCTGATGTGAGGTAACAGCTTCAGGGAACTTACACCGCTGAAAATTATTAACACAAACACTGCATTTTTATCTGTGCACTCTGTAATAGAGATAAGATTTCTGGAGGTTACTGGATGAGTACCTTTTTATATCTACCATACTTCACCTGTAAAGAAAACAAAATCTACCCACTGCGGTAAACTATGATATGATCGATGTCTACCTGCAGAAATAAAAATGTTGTATGAATCCCAAGAAAACTGTTAGCCTGTTAGAAGCCAGTGTCTTCAATTCTAATATTCTGTAATAGTGAACAAGGTAGACAGAAATTTTACATGCAGTACAGAGCTTACATCTCATTTAGATGTATTGATTCTATGTGTAAACAATGGATTACATGATGCACTTGTTTTTTATTTCCGCACTGCAGCAAAAGTTAATTTGAATTTACCAGAAAAACAGGGGGAAAAAGTATGCTGGTTCAATGAATCACTTAGAGGGTATAAATATATTGTTTAAAAAGTACATATGGTTTTCAGATGACAGAAATGTCCAGGAAAAAGGCATACTGGTGTAAGTGAGACAGCACCAGCTGCATCAGAGCCCTGTAGCTAGAAAGTAACATTTGGATCAGTGTAATTTATAAAGAAAGGAAATTACTTGAACATTAGACAGATTTTCTGGTTCTGTAAACAGGGCTATGGAGCAATACTGAAATCAGAAATGTATGTACATTTGCTTGTCCTGGAATACAATATTGTGCATAAGAAGGGATTCTGACATTAGGATTACTAAAATTGCAGAATGTTTTTCTCAAAAAATGTACACTGTTCTTCATATCAGTTCTTCCATTGCTACTAAACTCACCTAGCATTTCTGGAGAATGGCTTTCTGAAGGTGAGGTATTGACTGCCATTGAGGGTTTATTTCTTAAGGCTCATTTCTATAGAAATAATTTGCCCGAACAGAATCCAGGTATAGTTTGGGACTCAAATATTTTGTCTTCTTAAAATGGAACAGAACAGAAGTGTCAAAGAGTCATAATTTGAGAGAATTCTACAGAGGGGGGGCAGCTCTGTAGAGCTCTATGTCCCTGTTGCCCAGGGGCACCCATGACAACAGCACACAGGTGAAAACAGCCAAGCACAAATCAAGCATTCATGAGCAGCAAGTGGGCATTATCTTGCATGAGAAGATGCTGTATTCGAGAGAAAAAGAAGAAGATTCAGGAGCTCAGGAGGATCTATGCCCCCGGTGACTGTGAGACCCAGTGCAACTGTTGGGCAGATGAAGACAAAACATCCGAGGCAGGAGGGTACCTTTGTGCATTCCTGCAGCACGTGGCACTGTTGGAAGGCTGCTCTCTGTTCATCTGTCAGCACAGCAGAAAGAACAGTAGGAAAATAAAAGAGGTTTTCAAGACAGATACGAAGTTTATTTGGAGGCTGGATAATTTGCTTAACAATCCCATTCCGTTTTACCAAAGGAGCAACGAGTTGCAGTTGCTGGGAGTTAAAGTCAAGCAAACCTAGATTAGAAAGATGATTATCAATTGACATAACTTCTCCAGAAACACAGTCATTCATCTGATGCATGAAAGCTTGAAATAGCATTTAGATTCACTCCACCTACAACCTCAATAACTGAAGTACCTATTTCAGGAGTTTTGTAGTAAGTACAGAGGAATAATCTTGTTCAAGGGACTACTGAAATTTTAGAAAGCCTGAATCACTGAGTGTGTTGCTTAATTTATCATAAATTCCAAAATTGGGAACCTCAGATCTTTAAAATTCAGTGAGATAAATCAGGGTTTCGGTCTCACAAATTAACTTGCACAACTAGCTGAATACAGTAAAGAATAAATTAAATTAAAACAAGGGGGAAATCAAGAAGCAAATTAGTGTGAAGAAAAAACAGACAAAAAGAGAGAAGAAATAAATTTTTGAAAAGCAAATAGATGTAACCACCTTGTAAAAAACCTGTCTCAGGGAAAATGGTACTAGTGATTGCTCTTGAGGATCAGTGGACTCTGGAATTGAAAGATATTCAATGGGTACAATGCATGGATACAGTTCCATGGCTACAATATATAGACAAACAGGTAACCTATAAAACATCATTTAATAAAAACCAGTAGAAACTATTACTTTTCTGCAGATATGAGAAAAAAAATTTTGCTATCTTTGCCCTAAAGATGATCTATAAGATGCCAATTGATTTCAATGTGAGTGAGTAATAATGGAGTAAAGGACTGCTCATTTTAAATGAGGCTGTCAAAATAAGGTCCTGTGCAAATTAAAAGATCAGATAATTGAGAGAATCCAGGACCTGTGGCAGCAAATACAGCCTGGGGACTGAGGCAAATTAAAGAAATGGAATGCAAGCAATGAAAATGTAGTCTTGCAAAACTGATGCTGAACTCCTACACAGTAACAAAGTTGATACCTATTAAGGTAGAAGAAAAATGGAAGTAAGATCTATTTAGAGTGCATTCACAGTTGTTTTGCACATCAGTGTCTAGCACAAATTTAAAAACCCAAACCTAACAATTTCTCCAGCAGTGATACTCTGTCACTGAAGAGATAGTTTGTCAAAAGCAAAATGAAACTCTCTTCTCACTACCTGTACAAAGGAGAGGAAAGTAAGTACAGAACCAAATCAAATGGACATGACAATAAATTAAGTTATCAGAAATCTAAAAGAAATATCAAATAATACACATCTTGCACTGCATAGCTGGAAGAAAAAAGATAGACAGAAGGGAGATAACAGTTTATAGTGCTAGAACAGAAAAATTCTTCCAAGAGAGATAAAGCATGCTGTAAGCCCCTGGTCATTTCACTTATGTAAGTCCTTAAAAATAAGCAGCTTTCAAAAAGTATTGGTCTAGCTGTGGAGATGACAATAATGATGATAGCAATGATGAGTCACAGACTTGTGTATTTCATCATTTCATCACCAGTTTTAAAAACAGACTCATCTTATTTAAAAAGTTATTAAGGGTTTTTGCACTACTAAGCGTATAAATATTTGCACACTTTTGAAGAGGACATCATGCACATAAATTCAAATACAAAATGGATAAAACCAGCTGGTGTATAATCAGTATTTCTATCAGTGTAGTTACCTCAGCAGAATTTGTTGCATGTGATGGGTTGACCCTAATGGGATGCCAGATGCCCACCAAAGCCACCCTATCACTCCTCAACTTGACAGAAGACAACGATACAAAGAGGCTTGTGGCTTGAGACAAGGACAGCAAGAGTTCATTCAGCAGTTATCATCATGAGTAAAACAGACTTGGGGAAAAGAAAAAGGTAGGATAATGAAGAAAACCCCCAGATGTTAAAAACATCTTACCTCCCTCCCCATCTTCTTCCTCAGCCTTACTTGACTCCTGATTTTCTCTGCTACCTTTTCCTCCCCAGTGGTGCAGGGCGATAGGGGGTGAGGGCTACCTTTTCCTTCAGGGGGAGGTCTTCTCACACTGCTCCACAGTGGGGTCCCTCTCACAGGAGACAGTTCTCCATAAACTTCTCCAATGTGAGTCCTTCCCACAGGTTACAGTTCTGCTGCTGCTCCAGTGTGGGTCCCTTCCAAGGGGTGCAGTTCTTCAGGACCACCCTGCTGCAGTGGGGTCACTCACAGGATGACATGTCCTTCCAGCAAACCTGATCCAGTGTGGGCTCCTCTTTTTAAAGATCAACAGACCTGGCCAGAAGTCTGCTGCAGCTCGAGCTTCTGATGGGGTGACAACCTCCTTTGGGCATCCATCTGCTCCACCATGGGCCTCCATGGGCTGCGTGGACACAGGGACAGCCTGCCTCACCACTGTCTTCTCCATGGGGTACAGGGAATCTCTGCTCCTGCACCTGGAGAACCTCTTCCCCCTATTTCCTCACTGGCCTCAGTGCCTGCAGTGCTGTTTCTCTCACATAGTCTCACTCCTCTCTGGTTGTAGTTGGATACACAGGTTGGTTATTTCACCTTTTTAAATGCATTGCTCCAGAGACACTACCACCATTGATGATGGACTTAGCCTTGGCCAGTGGCACCTGTCTTGGATCTGTTGGGCATGGGGGAAGCTTCCAGCAGCTTCTCTTAGAAGCCAACCCTGTAATCCCCAGCTACCAATCTTTCCACACAAACAGTGTGGAAAGTATAGAAACAGTACAGAAAATAGGAACCTGATACTACATACCCTCAAAAGTTTTGCTCAGGAGACATTGTGCAGCTTTAGCTGATGCCATATTCCAGTGTGGATTGCACTGTATGTAGACTACTGCAAAGAATTCAGTGGTAGCCTGAACTGCCCATGTGACTGACTTTTTCTCCCCATTTGTTCTCACAGCAGTTTTATGGGCTGTTACAAGGTCAGATTCTCCTTCTCACACCAAGTAAGAAATAATTAGGCTTGCATAACCATAAAGACAAATTTTGACTTGTCATGGCAAACCTACACAATTTCAGGCAGAGTTCTTACAATGTGCTCACTTGTGATGCACATCTGCAGATTCAGGGAACTGCCTCTACAGTCACATGAGAATGTTTGATTTTATGCTTCAGCTCCTTTACTGCTACCCATACTGACTTGGCAAGTACCTGGGATGCAGCTCTGAATTTGGGGAAAACTTCGTAATCTTGATCTGTGGCAGTCCTGGTTTCTCCTACTGCCAGGATGATACAGAGTACTGGTAATCACAATGCACTTCCCTAATGCACTGTAGGACTCATAATGAAATTTTGTGTCCCTTTATACTGAATGCAAAGAAAAAGACCTTTTGGAAAATCCACCCTAAAAAGTCCTCTTGGTTTTATGATTTAGCAGATAATATACGTGAGAGTCTAACTCCTAGAAACTGATCCCTCTGATATTTTCTTTTTCCTGATGTAGTTTGTTTAAGACTCATACTTAATGTTAGTTTGCTCAGATCACTGCAAATCTGCCATTGTTATTGTGTGTCAGTCACTTGAAATGCCTCAAATTTCTCCATAGATAGCAGGTTTTTATATGCCAGCAAAATTTCAAACAGCATTTTTTCTAAACTGCAGCTTCAGAAAGATGCTGTGTCATGCAAAAAAAGTTGAAGGCTATATTGATAAGGATAAAAATTAGTTGTAGAGGAGAGCAGAGGAAAATTTGCACTGTTTAAATATTGAAGTTAATATGTGTATTGTCCCTGAGCACGTTATCATTAATATATGAAAAAAACCCACAAATATACACATTATAGTAAATGTTAATTACTTCTGGCATACTAGTACCAAAGTGTCGTGTGTAAAGTGTCCTAAGTGCTTATTAAGAAAAAGTTAGGTTTCCACAGACCCAGTCATGAATTAATTTTGTAGACAAGTACACTTGTAACCATGGAAGGGAGTGTCCCTATGTCTTAAAATCCTATACAAATGATTCAAAGTCAAAGACCTTACCTGGGTGAGTTTGAACTCATACATGGGGTCAGAGTCAGAAATTCTCACCTGCAAGAAATGTTAGGCATAATTTCTTCTAAACTACCTGTGACTAACTGACCCTACGAATACTCCTCAATGTTAATTATCAGCTGCTAATATACTATTTATTTTCTCATCTTCTGTGCATGACTTACAATAGTGGAGTGGGAAAACTTAAATTTTATCCATGGAAGCTTGAGGATCTCCCCACGCTCCCTGTAGGCTCCTCCAGCAAGGCTCACCACAAGCCATGCCTTGGCAGCTGGTACTGGCCCCTCAAAACAGACAGAAAACACTAATTCATCTTAATTTAGAAACTAATCAAGAGCCCTCTTGTATGGTATTGATTTCCATGTAGTCAATGGGCACTCTTTGAGATGTGGCTCAGAAGCTCAGGTGGAGAGAGGAGAGAGGAGCTCTGCAGGGAGAGAGGAAGCACATCCATGCCCCTGCCCTCCCTGAGCTCTGTCATTCTCCTGCACCAAATGTCCTGTCCTTCTTTCCCCAGGCAGCTGGAGAGTTAAGCAAAGATCAAAATGGAATGTGTGTGTGGGTTCTTCCTTGTATATGTAAAAAAAGGATTTTTCCCTCTCTTAAAAATTACTGTATCCATCCTCACAGTGAAAGACTTGCTTTGAGAATTAAAAATCCAGTTAGCTAAGAACAGAGAAATGATACCAATCATAGATGTGGCTGGATGAGAAGCAATGGCAGTGCAAGGTAAAAGAAAAGCAGCCTGGTAAAAGAAATCCCCTGGTTAGCCTGTTCTTGCAGTTAAATAAAGGGGAGTAGTTATAATCTTAATGATGGTTAAATAATAAGCAAGCCTGTAAAATCACAATGTAAAATTCATACATTTATTTTATTATTTTGTGAAGTGCAGTAACATATGGCTCTGAGTACGTGGAATCAGATTTGCAATGCATATATACATACAGCAAACACACAGGAGCATATTATTCAACATGCACATGGAATGCTTCCCAGTCAGCTGTCTCCATTAGACTTCATTAATTTAAGATCTTGCTGATATTATACCATGTTCATCAAGTTAGAAAGAGAAAAATAAACATTTGGATTTGCTTTATTTTTTAAGTGTAGGGTGTCAGCTACTTTGCTGGTACAGACTTTCAGTCATAACAATTATTCTTCCAGGGAAATGTTCCTTCTATTTGTTTTAGAAGTTTATAATTTGGGTCTTAAAAATAAGTAATTTCATGCTTCAGGTGCAACAATATATTGAGACTTCTTATCCTCTCCTCACAAAGGGAAATGAGCTATTATCAGACCTGGTGTACCCAATATACATTTAAAGTCTATTCCTGCTAAGTTGTAAGGAGAACTTCTCTGCTATCACTAGTTTTTGACTTAAAACTTAGAATTCATTCATTCCTGCTGAAGATGACTGACAATGTTAGAATGGATTACAAATGTCTCACAAGAAAGAATTTTTGTTTAAACCTCAGTATTAGTTTACTCAGTTACCACATCTTTGCTATGACACTACTGACAATCCATATGAAAAGTAAAGCCACAGCCTTTGCCTGTGTACTCACAGCAATTTTCCTGACCAAAATTATTAAGAGCATTTTAGCATCTGGGATAAGAAACTTTAAAGTCAAACTAGATGTATTTTCCGTTCATAGTGATTATCATAAAATATTTTTATGCAGAAAAGGAAATCAGCCATTTCTACAACAAAGAAGTAAATCCACACTTCTTTAATTGCATTTTCCCTTTGCTACTGATTTTGTCTGAATCATGTTTCCTTAAAAATTAAAAATATAATTTCTTTTCAAGCTGTCAAAAATAATATACATATGAATACACAGGTGTTAACAATGCACAATCCATGGTTATCTAGCCGATAACCGTGGCATCACAAAATTATATCACTTACTGTGAATAAAAGTTATTTCAGCAATGTCACCCTTCCTGATGCTTAAAGTGATTAATAAAGAAAAAAAAAAAACAACAAAACAAAGCTCTTCATTTTTTCTGTGTTTATATATATATATGTGTGTGTGTGTGTGCAGTATGCATATAAATATATATAACTTGTTGCATGGATGAGGAAGTGTAAGGCATTCCCTCTGCTTCCAAATTAAAAGAACATTTTATGAAACAAAGATCTGTGAAATAAAGGAATTTAATTAAGTGTGAATGATCTGGTACAATGCATTGGCTCCAACATTGCTGGCAGATTGATGCAAGCAGAACCAATCAAGCCGTTGGTTATGCTGACATTCCTTCTCCAGTGTGACTGCTTTGTCTGCCTGTTTGCTTTTGGCTGTGTAGTGCTCAGAGCACAGCAATGACAATCAGGACAATATGTCCTCTGTAAGCACAAAAAAAAGTCTTAATTTCATTTTAACTTAATTGTGTATTTGAAATACTGGTTTGCACTACATTTTTTATTTTAAAAAGTCCTCTAAAGTTACTAGGTCACTACATGAAAAGCAAGTTCCTGCCTTATTTCAGCTTTCATAAAACTTTGCAAGTGACATGTCAAGGTGACATTCCACAATGTCCCTCACCATAGCTATGAGGTATAAAATAACAATCAAGTTGCTAATATGTTTGGTCTGTCATCACCAGCTTCAAACCCACTGTCAGCAATAAGAAAGGTAACACAGTCACTATGTGACTGCAGATTTTCTAACCTCTGTGTGTTCTTGTATACCACAAGGAATCTGCTAGAAAGATGTTATTGCTACTTTATTTTTTTTTCCTGTTTTTTTTTTTTTTTTTTTTTTTAAGAACACCATCAAGTGTTATGTATCAAAGGAGTATCTTCTATGGACAGTCTTGGCTGAGATAATTCCTATACTAAAAGAAGGGATAGCTATACTACCAGTTCCATATACTGTGAATTTATTGTGGCAAGGTCTATTTAGTTGACAAATGTTTGCACAAATTTTCCTGAGCAAAACAAGTAATTCTGGCTTTTGCAGAGTCTGATGCAACTTACTTTGAAGGGGAGCAGTCTATGATGGAAGACCTAATTCATCTCAGTCTCTGTAATGCCACATATCTGGAGAAATGCCTACCAGCAGCATCAAGTATGAACCTAAAGAGACCAATTATATTAGTAAAGGCACCATGGGCTCAGTACATGCAAAGCTCCTTCACTATTATCACAAAAAAAAAAAAAAAAAAAAAAGAGAAAAGAAAAAAAAAGAAAAGAAAAGAAAAGAGACAACAAAAGGAGCCAAGGAAGATTCTATTACACTGGATACATTAAATCTTCAAAGCCTCATTTTATCTGTAAGAAAGCTGTAAGACAAGTTATCAGTTGTTCTACCTGATCCCTTCCTTAGATGTTTTGGAGAAGTTGTCTTTAGACTGCCAGCTCAGTGTTTTTAAACAATGCTTCTCATAGAGCCTTTCAAACCACTTTTGGTCATTTTCAAACAATTTTTGAAAACCCTCTGCTAGTTTTGGAGCTTAGAGCTTAATTTTCCTCTGTTCAGGGTAGATGGTGAAGTATAAACTTCCAAAGTTAGTGTATCTATTGAACAAATGTTCTTAACCTGGGGTGTTTATACCATCCTGGGACGTTCAGGTCATGCATTCCTTCCAGCAGAGCAGAACTTTGGCTCTACCTGCTGCCCTTTCTCTCCTCATACTAAGTGTTTGACTCTAGCTGTTTTCCTCAGATGACAATACAGTTCTGTCTATATTACTGAGAACTCTTGATCTGCTTTTGCAGTGTATTTTGTAAAGTCAGAAGGTCTTACAAAATCTTTGACTAGCCATTGTAAGCAGTGGGCATGGGTCCAGAAATGTTCCAAACTTCACTGGCTTTAGTACAAAGCTACAGGTGAAAAATGCAGAAAAATTCTGAAGTGTTTTTCAGTCTCTTAAGATGTGAATTGGCAAGAGCCGCAGTAAATAGTCAAAGTTATGCAAGATCATAAGATGAACCAGATTTTCCAAGCTATTGAGATCACTTTGGGATATTTATGCCATATAAAGTGAATTTGCAGAACATGATGCATAGGTTTAAAATTCAGAAACATGCTGTTATTTGAGTTCTGTGAGCTGTGAACAAGATACTGCATTAGATAAACCAGTGGTCTAATCAAGCCTGGGAGCTTTTGTGTCAGTTTTTGTTGATTCAAGAAATTCAGCATACACAACAATAACCCTCTCTTTGCTTTGGTAGATCTTGGAAATGCATATTTATTATTCCCCTAGACACATAGCTGGAAGAGAATTAATAGCTAGGATATGACTAAACTGATCTGTACAGCATAGCAGGGAGATGAGGTTTTAGGGATAAAAAATAAAAGCCCCCTGTTAATGTTCGAAAAACTGTGTAACCCTTTACTGATATCATGGGAGTCATTAAACTAGGAATTTTACAACTATTCCCACTTTTTTTCCCCCTCATAGTAATGCCAAATAGCACAATAGCACAGGCTATATCACTGGCTTTGCTGAGAGTTCAACATCTTCTATGTTCCCACTAATGACTGTGATAAAAGTCACGCTTCAGGGTGTAAATTAATCACTGGCATTTAGAAGCTGAGAGAGAATCAATGAAAAACTTGTAGTACTGCCTACCTTAACAAATTTCTTTCTAAATACACTTCAGCTATTTTGGCTGGTTATTATGAAAGTTTTTACTTAAAACTTGCAGCTTCTATTTACCCCAGACCTTGCCAGTGCCCTGAGTGCATTGCCCTCCCAGGGATGCAGCTAGAGGGTGAAGATGTGGGTCCTGAGCCCAGCTCCCTCAGTGGCAGCAGGAGCTTGGGGCAGCTTCTTGTTCCTACTCTGGTCCAGCCCCAAGGCTTGGCCTTGGTGCTGTCTGTGCCCTGCAGACTCACTGGGCTGGTCACACTCTCCAGACCCAGTCCAACCCTAACGTGCTGCTCAACACCCCAGCCCCTTCTGGCTGAGGTCTGGGTGCCTGCCAGCCCTGCTGCCTCTCTGCACTCCCTCCTGGCTTACCTGGAGCAGCAGCCAGCCCTCACAGCACCCTGCTGGTACTGACTGCCTCCTCAGATCTGAAGAAGGTGACAGTGCTATAGAAAGCCTCCATGTAAGCTAATGGAAGGCAGGAGCTCCATCACCTTTCCTGAAAAGCCTGAAGTTTAATTTATATTACTTTTAATAATTTAATTATTAACAGTTTGGAACACCTTAATTTTTCTGGAAAAAATGTCTAATATCAGGTAGTGAAAAGACTGTTTCTCAAGATAGTAGTTAATAATCCCTCTTCAGCAGACAGAAGTCCACTGCACAGGACTCTGCTTTGTGGCACCAGGGAAGCAGTGGGTGGCTCATCTCTCCCTGACATTATGCATTGCACACTGCAAACCTGCTTGTGTTTCAGTTTTATTCTAGATATTTCTAGAAAACTATTTTTTATATGAGCCAAATTGAAATGTCTAGATCATGTCTCTGCTCATGCAGTTGTTTTCTGGAATTTGAACCACATCACCAAGAAATACAGCTTTCTGAGAATGTCTCACACAACTAAAGGGAAATAGGATGGAAAGAAATTTCTAGTGAATGACAACAGCAAACCAACCTGGCATGCACCCAGTACAGACAGTGAAACTGAACTTCTAGTTCAGCTTCACAGTATGAACTTGTCCCACCTTTTTTGCCTATTTCTTTAGGCCACAGACCCCTTTACAAGTTATGTTACCTACATCACAGTGCTCCACTCCATTGTGATGACCTGGAATTCAGATTCTTCTGAGCAAAACATTAGGAATTGTAATCACTGTGAGATATGGACTCCTTTAGAGGGAGGCTGAGGCCAGTTCAGGATTCTAGGCTCCTGTATAACTAATTCTGCTGGCCTAAAGAATTCCACATTGAGAAGGACAACTTGGGCACTACAAAAACTCAACATTCATGTTCCAAGTCAGGTTTCTAGGTTGCCAACAGAATATGCAGGGAATAGTATACGATAACCTTGTAGTAATTTCTGAAAATTACTGAAATTTACTGAAAGTTACTGAAAGCTCTGAAAAAAGGGAATGTGATTCAGACATAACTCGAGGAACTAGGTATCTCCAATCCATTATATTTCCTAGTGAAGTTTCAGGGATTTTAATTCTTCCGTTTGTGGCTGAAAAACCAGCATAGTACCAAGAACCAAGGCCATACATTTATCTTCCTTGTAAAAAAGACACTTAAAATAAGCAGAAAAGTAGATTACCATGTCACCTGCTACAGAATCCTGTGACTGAAACGTGGAGATTTTGAAAATATCTAGTGGAAAGAATCAACAGCAAGAAAAGATGAGCTTTTTTTGATCTTCTAGCTGCTAGGTTCAAAAGCTACAGGACTCTAGCAGTGAATTCAGTCCTTGTAAAGTATAAGAAGGAAGAAAAAAGAAACCTTTCCCTCTCCCTCTCATAAATATGATAAGGAAAAGATATGTACCTTTGCATTTCAAAAGATATTTGCTTGTGGGTTCTTTTCTTTTTCTTTCTCATGCCTTATATGATATAGGATTTTTTGTAGGATTATTTTAAAATATGATCTGCTTGAAGGCAATGTGCTTAGTCCCTGGGTGGGAAATATGCTTCATTTAAGTCAACACCAATCTGTACTGCTGATTAAAAAACAAGTACTGATGGTCTTCACAGGGAGTCTCATCCATCAAGCCTTAGCTCAGAAGTTGGTAGACAAAATGATGTTGGGAGGAGGGGAAGGATGGTGGACAGTGTTCCATGAAACATGGAACAACAACAGAAACAACAAAAAGTCATTAATTCTCTGTTATTAAAAGTTCTATCAGTGTGGAAAACTGGCTTGGAAAAGAGAGTTTCAAACTGTTTGATGGTTGCATGTCCTGGGAATTCAAATGAACTTTGCCATCACTGCCAGTTTCATAAAAGAATGAAGTCTCCAGCAGGGCACAGATGGTAATTCTGAATGAACAGATGATTATGCCAAGAGAATATTATGCTTGGAAATACGTTTTATTGATATATGAGTAAAGCTGCTAGAAGGACTTCTAATGGAAAACAGGACCTGCCTATTTATTGAACACCTGAATGCAATAAGAAATTAGGGAGTGGCTAAAGGCTATTTCATGGATTCTTCAGTCCTGCTTACTGGGAATTAATTGGAAAATTATCTAGAAATACTGATGATTAAAATGGTACTATGATTTATGAGAACCACAAAAAGATGTGTAAACAACACAAATTAGATATTAAGCTGTATTTACCCAAACTGCAAAGAGATTATGGAATAGTTATTGGTTTTCCAAAGAGAGGAGCCAAATTCCCCATTGACTCTGAGTAGAGTTATTTCCAATTACACCTGTGTCATCCCACAGCCAAGTGTGATGGGTTCCCTGACTTCAGTGGAATTGCTGTGACAGTAAAACAAGGATCTGATATGATGAGGCATCAGAATAGGAGTGCATGATTTCTGCGTCACTGGCTTTGAAAATGTTGACTTTATAATTCATGTGACTATTACTAAGTGAAGGCTGGAAACAACAGATTTGGATTCCACATCAGTTTCAAATCCAAAGTTGCACCCTTGAGGTCTATAGGCTCTTCCCTGTGACTTCAGGACGGTTAATGCAAGGAAGAAATGCATCACTTGAGATTTTTTTCAGGGTGAAAAATACTCAGCAGTATGTCTTTCAGGGACACTTCAGAGGTGCAAGCCTCAGCTTTTTCCATACGTTTTCTTGAGCATAGAAGGCAAGTCTCAGTGACAGATCACACTGGTGAAATAGTACAATCTCTGTAGCTTGAAGAAAATTGTATTCATTACCAACATGCAAATCAAAAATAATACCTATCCTCAGAAACATTTATCCCAATGCCAGTGATGAAAATATATCAGGGGTTTCCTAACCCATTTAAAAACTATTCATATTCAGTTACAACATGATGTATGAAATTAGGAATAACCAAAGGTTTTGGGTTAAACTGGGGGGAAGGAGGAGGGGGAAGAGGAGGGGGCAGAAGCCAAAAAAAGAGAGAAACATAGTCTCTTAGGTTTCTTCTTCAATGTGAGACAAATACACAATTTACAAAAGGAGAAATTAGAAGGAAGAGATTACAGGAATTCCTTCTTTCCAGATGTCTTCTTGCTGTTGTAATTGAGGGGTTTGTGTCATTAAATGGAATCCATGGTCAGACTATAAATCCATTTTTGCAGTGGTGCAGGTTGATTTCTACGCCAACAAAGTCATATTAGTGCCAAGCAGTGAAACGTCATCCACAAAGCCATTTGTATGTGCAAGATGAATACATTAGCTTCCCAGCAGATGGCTGTGAATTCTTCCAGACAGAGCCTGTCTTGGGCTTTCATGAACCATTTATCAAAAGGAACACTGAATCATCTTCAGTTCTGAAGTAATCACCCCAGGGAAGTAAGTGCTAAATGGTTTAAAGATCAGAGTCAACCGTACTCGTACTGCATGGTCAGCTCCAGGTGCAGTGGCCACTGGGCTATGCCTTGCATCAGCTGGGGCTTCATGAGCACCCATTTCTTGCTGCTTTGTGATGCCAGAGATATATACCTTGAGTATTTCTTTAGAAAAATTTCTTTGAACCAGTGGGAGAAAGCATATAAATTATATTTTGAATATCCAGAACGATTCAGTAGCTGTATTTTTTATGATACTTCTGGATTCTGCCATTGTGAAGTGAGAAGTGACCAGTAGATATTTAGAAAAAGGAGATCTGCATTAGGTAAACATGGAAAATAATTACTAGATTATTAAATCTAGGAATTTTTAAATAGGATGCAGAAACCTATTTGGTATAAGGGCTTTAGATTTCAGCTAAAGAGATCCTGTGTAATATTGATGGAATAATAAGATTAACATTTATGGGTTTAGGACACCTTCCACTGAACAATGTCAATTCAGTGTGCAAACCAAACTTTACAAGGCTTCCCTTCAGCCCAATGATGTAGCTAAATTTTACCCTAGTGGACTACATATGTCCCATTTAAGCAGGATGAAGGCACACTGCACCTCAAGAGGTGAGTGCTGAAACTCAGGGAGCAAATAGTGATATTCTTACTGGGGATTTAGTAATATTATTATTGGCATGGAGTCATAACAGGATTTTCTAAGTGGCTGGTGTAATGCTATATCTTCTTAGGGATCCCATAGCAAACACACTATGTGGGGAATGTATAATGAGCCATTAGAAATTTGAAGCCTGTAAGTATCCAAAGGGGACTGGTCATGTTTATTGGCTGTCATTTAGGAAACAGGGGACAGCTGCTGTAATAGAAAGTGAAATATCAGACTCTTTCAATCAATATATTCTACATTTAGGACGGGTATGCAAAGTCTGGAACAGACAAAAATGACAACTTTCTCTAATCCTTACCAATCTCATCTACAGTGCTCTGTCACAGATTGCTTGTGTATTTGGTGAATATAGCAGACATCATTCCATAATGTACTACAAATGTTAAAAGGGCAAGTGATGGTTATAGTTTTTTCATGTGTATAAATTTCAATTATACTGTGCCATGTGTAAATCTTGGCAAAGATTAGACAAAAATTATCTAAGAATGGCATTACCAGAGAAGAGTGTAAATCCATATACTCAGAAATGTGCATTGTTCTACCAGATGGAAATGTCAGGATGTCGGCATTCAGAGAATTATGAAATTCCCAGCCCTTCCCAGGTTCTCTTTTGCCTGTGTGCAGGTCCATGGCATCAGCTGGTGACAAGAGTAGAATTAGTCCCCATATATTTGAAAAGAAAGAAATGGAAATTCAGTGGGTTTTTCAATATCAGATAATAGTATAAATTTCCTTTTTAGGCATAGCTTACTGTTTGTATTTATGTAGACAATTAATACATACCTTTTTTTAAATTGCATTATCATTGACAGAAATGTTCACCAAGATTTGACTATAGTGGTTTCAAATCCTAAAGAATGCATCAGGATTTGTATAGCTCCCACTGAAAGTAATATGACTGAATGTTCAAATAGCCACTAGAAGACAATATCATAAGTGATTGGAAAATTCTGCTAGTCACAAGGAATAATACCCTAATGAAGCAACAAAAACAGAGTTCAAGATGGGCAAGAGGACAAAGTTCATTTTCACACAGAGTTTTGTAAGCACAATTGTTTTATGCAGAAAGCATTTAATGATTATCTGTTTAGCTATATTAATGAACAAAGGTACAGAACCTAAAGCCAGATTTTTTTTAATGCAAGTGAATTAAAACCTTTGTATTAATTTCTTGACCATTCATTTCTCTCCACTTGGAGGAAACAAGACAAAACTTTTTCATTTTACATCGCTGTCCTGGTTTAGGGCAAATTTGTGGGAAGACCCCCAAAGGGGCCACTCCAGAAAACAAACCCACACAGCCCCTCCCCCCAGTAGGTTCAGGAAAAGATTTTCCTCAGAGAGAGAGATGGAAAGAACCTGTTTATTATCAGGCCTGGCACTCCCCAGCACACAGAATGAACAACACCAGAGGACAAAATTTGTTCACTGCTCTGAAAAGATCACACACTCCCAGAGTCTCTCCGGTGGGTGGTTGCTGTTTCAGTCCCTCCGGCGCTGGGAAAGGGGGACCCCCCGGCAGGCTGCAAGGGGTTCTGGATGCCTCCTTGGGTCCTGGCCTGGAGCAGGTTCAGATGGCTCCAAGGGAAGGAAAAGGGGGACAGTCCAGAGAAAATTGGACTGTACAGCTAAACTAGTTAGAAGGCAAGAGCAAAGCAGCAAAGCAAGAAGCAAAGCAAAGCAGAGAGAGAGAAGAAAACCAAAGCAGCACTGATATACTGCACTGTCTGTCCCACCAGCTGTGGGGGAGTGAGCAAGCTGATAACCAACCAAAACTTCACTGTTCAGGGCCAGTTTTGGAGGCACTGAGCACAACATCCAGCACACACAGGACAGACAACTGGGGATACAAGCATCATAATGTCACCCTAGGACAATCACACTATCAGAGAAATTGTGAGCACAGAAGTCTAATCCTTCATCCAAAGGAGTGAAAGTATGCAGAGCCACTCCATAGCAGAGAAAGAGCAAATGAAAACTTTGTCTCTTCACTTAGTGGAGAGGAACAGAAGTTTGTATCCCCTCCTAAACTTCTTCTTTCCTATAATGAAGCAAGAAGATTAAGTTTTTTTCCCATGCAGTTTCTTTTCTATAGGAGTGGAGTATTTGTAAAAATGTATCTCAGCAACTAGAGTAATTTTTTAATTCTTTGGCTTCATNCAGTGGAGAGGAACAGAATATTGTATCCCCTCCTGAACTTCTTCTTTCCTATCATGAAGCAAGAAGATTGTTTTCTTCCCATGTAGTTTCTTTTCTATAGGAGTGGAGTATTTGTAAAAATGTATCTCAGCAATTAGAGTAATTTTTTAATTCTTTGGCTTCATCTTTTCACCCTTCCAAAAAAATGATGTTGTAGGCAGGAGGAGATTGAACAGCTGGATTATCAGGCCAAGCACTGGTTGTTCTCAGGTCCTACTTAGCTCATGTGGTGCTGATTGACTGAACTTCTCGTAAGGGTGTCACAAATCAGGAAGCCTTGTAGGATCAATGACTTCATTATTTGGGAAACTCAGTAAGCCCAATGGATCTGGGTATATTTAGCTGGATTCTAGTTGACTAGTGTAACATCTGTGAGGTAAGAAACATAGCAATAAACACATTAGTTCCTTAGAAAATCAACACAGCTCAAATTAGGTGGGAACCACGCTGCTTATTACCCTTGGTTTGCCTATTTGTCTTCTTTCAACTGCTTATCAATAAAATGGACATTGATTTTTGAAATGCTGGTCTCTAAACCCAAAGAATATTAAAAAAAAGCCTTGTCCAAAAATCCAAAGTAAAATCCTAGTTTCTGATTTCTCTTGGAGCAACAAAATAATGTATTAAAATGTTGAATAAAGCAAAACATCTTCACAATTCAAATGCAGAAGATACAAATTATGTATGTGGAGAGAATGAAGATGTGACTGGAATTAGAATGAGACTGCCAGTATCTTCTCCATAGAATGAGGAAGATGGGGTGATGCATATTTTTTGCTCAGTTTACAGTCACCTAAGTATTAATTTGGTATTAGAAATCTGTTAGGCAGTAGACTGGAGAGCTGGGTTTGTAACTTCCCATGCATATTTCCTGAATGTTAATAGGTTACAAATGTTCTCAGATAACTTGGTGATTGCGGATTTTTTTTTTTTTTTTTACACCATAAATGACATTTTATTTACACTACATTGTGGAAATATAACAAATACTGTTCTTGAGAGATTAATGACATGCTGAATATGCTGCAAATATTTGTGATTAGAAAACTAACATCAACTGAGAAAAGAAAAATGGGAAAATATATAACACTAATATGTAGTTCTCATGTAAAAATCGGGGGTCTTGTTTGGGATTAAATGACTAACTAGAAAGGATGGTTTGCCTAATTTGTCTGCTAGGCCAAGACTTTTGGCAGGACAAATAATAAAGCAAAAGCATTGAGGCAAATATGTTAACGATTTGTGATGTTCATCCTCTACAGAGGATCACATACTAGTGATTGAGAATGAAAATTGAAAAAAAAACACCAAAGCAACGATTTTAGGAGAAAAATCACCTCATAAACATATCTGGACACATGCAAACATATATATATATAAGTGAAACATTACTGGCAGGGTATTTTGCTGGAAATATCAGCAAACAGTTCTGTAAACAAACAGTAAAATTTAGGTCCTGAAAAAAAAAATTAGCCTTGAACCAGTTGAAGAGGTAGAAAAATTGCAATCCTCCAGTGGACTCAAAATATAATTACAGGTGCATAATAAAAGATAATCAACCACAAATCTTACTTCCATAGGGATCTGCTCAGAGAATTGTCAATTCTTAAACAACAACAACAACAAAATTTCAGGGCAGCTGTACAGAAAAAATCACCTCTTCATCTTTTAAAACCACATTTCTAAAAAGGTCATATGTTATGGTCTATTTTGTTTGAATAGTTAATTTTATTTGAAAATACAACCTATTAAACTGTAATTTTTTATGTACTTTGTTTAATGTTTATTCTATACTTTGTTGGGTTTTAGTAATGGCCACATTAGATTCTGCCATTCTGCCTTGTATAAATGCTTCAGTGCTGACACCTTCTTAGGGAAATGAACTGGAATTTTTTTGGTTTTTCTTTTTTTAGTGAATCACCAAGTTTTTTATCTATTGCAAACACAGGTGACTTTATTAATACTTGTAACTGTTGGATGTATGTCACTGTAAATTTGACTTTCCCTTCTGAAAGGAGGCATTCTCTGTTATGGAAATCCCTGAAAGAGAATAGAACCCACAATGCTATTATTTGTAGCATTGCTTATGAGAGTAGAGCAGCATCTTAAAGGATCTGCTTCCCAGCAAGTCAAAGGACAGAGCTGTCATTCTTGCTTTCCTATTCAAACACATCTCTTTTTGGAATTGTCAACTAATGATGAAATAATTTTACTGTGAAGTCACCCCACTTACACTGCCAAAGTCACTATTCACAGTTTTTTGTAGGAAGCCTACTGAAGGAAACACCAGAAAAGGTATTTCTGTGAGGGTGTCAGGAATGCCTGGCACAATCTGCAGGTGCTATTCAGTCTTATAGCTGTGAGGGGAAGGGCAGCAAGGAGGGCAGGGAAGCCGTTTTCTTGGAGTTTTACATGTCTTGGGGCTCTTGGGATACTGTCAGTATTTTGGTGGATACTGGAAACAGCCAAGTCACAAGCAACAAGTAGAAACTATGCACTTCATGTAGGAGAATATAGGAAGCTTGTTCTGGGGACAAAGCTTTTAATAAAATTCTATCTACTTATCTAGATTTCAGGAATTGAAATTTCAGCCCTGAAATTCCAGGGGTGGGCTGGACCCTAACAGAGAGAAAGGAAGAAGAAGATTTCAGCTTTCTGAGTACAGTAAGACAAATATAGTTAAAATGGTTCATTTGCAGTCAAAACAATGGTCCTACCGTTCACCCTGGAGAAGACATGGTGGAGACCTTTAGAGAATCTTCCAGTAACTATAGAGGGCCTCAAGAGAGCTGGAGAGGCACTTTTTCCAAGGTTTTGTAGTGACAGGACAAGAGGCTTTAAACTGAATGAGGGTAGGTTAAATTAGACATTAAGAAAAAATTCTTTACTGTGGGTGAAATTAGGCACAGGAACAGGTTGCCCAGAGAAGTTGTGAATGCCTCACTCCTGTAAGTATTCAAGATCAGGTTGGATGAGGCTCTGAACAACCTGGTCTAGTGGAAGGTGTTTCTGCCCATGGCAGGGGGTTTGGAACTGGATGGTCTTTAAATCCTTTCCAACCCAAACTATTCTATGATTCCACCCCACAGTGCTCAACTGGGAAATCATAAAGCATGTTGGGCACACAGAATCATTTCCACAGCTATAAATAAGATGATGTGTGAAAATACAGATTTTAGGATTTGAGGAGTGTAGGTTCCAGGATAGAAGACATGCCTTAGTGCTGATCCTGAAGCTTAACAACACCATTAAATATTGAAGAGAAAAAGAAATCTCACTGGATTTTGCTTTGTGGAATGTTGTTAATCAATGATAGAATAAGTTTGAAGTTTTCAAGAATGAATCCTGAGCTACTTCTCAGAAATGCCAGTATCTCAGTTCTGAGCAAAAATTTGTAATTGAGGGAAAAAAAATTAAAATTTAAAGAGACAGCTCATGACAACAAAATCTAGGACTGTTTAGTGCAGACTTGTGCTCATTACCATTTCCTGAAATGTTTATACAGTCTTAAAAAGTGGTGAATCAAGCCTTGAAGTGACCTGGGGAGGTAAGCTGACATGGACACATATGGATTGGTTGTTGTGTCTTCAAGCAAATCCTTCATTGTTTTTATTCTATGTTAACAATGAAAGGCTATACGGAACTATGACTCTGACTCATTGGTAAATTATGTCATTTTGAAATAGGAATAATAGTATTTCAGTGATAATGACAGTAAAACTAAAGTAAATGAAAGAAAGGATTGACTCAAACTTCAGAAAAGTTATTAAAGCACAATATAATCCTTTTTAAAGGAAAACCAGAAATAAATTGACCACTGTGCCTTTATTTATATTTCCATAGAAGGCAAAATAAAGATCTTTGGAAGGAGATTATGTTCTTCTTTTCATTGCTTTCCTGTTCAAATTGTTAAGTAAAGTATTTTCTATTTTTCTATTTTTCTTCCTTGGCTAATATTTATTACTGTGCCATATAATCAGCTGCGTATGAGCAGTTTTCATTAATGAAAACTGTGATAAACTCAGTGTTTTGAAATTAATTCTGTGGGAAAAAATACTGATAGTCCCAAGCCAGTGATTTCTGTGTCTGTGATCTCCATCAAATGTCCAGATATTACTTAAAATAAGTAACAAAAAAGATCAGACATAGCAGTTCTGTGAACTCATGACAGAGCCTCACTAAGACTTGTGGCTGGCTCAAGGGCATTCTTAATAATTTGTCTGATGAGGATTTTAGTATTCTTAGTGCTTTTATTGAAGATGAGAGGCATTAATCATCAAGCCAGATGACCTGTTTTTGTTAAAGAGGTACTATGACTAATGCACACTTCAAACCAAAACAGATAAAGAAAGATGACAATAACTAGCTAAAGACAAAAGAGTAAAATTAAATTTGGATGTGAAGCAGACCAGATATACTCAAATACTACCAGCTGAATTTTTAAAATAACTTTGAAGCATTAGTTGACTCCTCTTGAGGTCCAAGTGCATAAGTAAATATGAAAGAACTGGAGGTGATATCTTGATCTCTTTTAAATCAAGGTTTCAATCCAAACTTATTTCCAGATCCTAAATGATGATCAGTAGTTATTAACAATGCTGTTATTCTTTCCTCTAAAAATTGCAAATATTTCCAATTACTGTAAAGCAAATATATTATTTAACTAACGTGAAGCTTTCCACATTGGTTTATGTTATTTATTTGAACCAAAGAAAATAGAGCTGGGAGAAACTGTGGAAACATATTCAATCCATCTTTGTACTCCACTCATACCTTGTCTAGGGTACTTGCCAGATCTACTCAAATAATTGCTGATGTTGACATTTTGTACTGTTTACATGAATTAAAAAACCCTGAAAAAACCTTCAAGTATTTCAATTTCAGAATTGTGAGTATTTCTAGTCCTATCTCTTTACAAGATAAGTTGTACTTAACTATACCTTTAACCAAAATCTGTAATAAGGGAAGCTGTGTAGGCAAATATGCTTATACACTTCATTCCAGCTACAGGAAATAGAGGATTTCCAGATCAAGGCAGTCAAGACCCTGCAAAGATGAAGAGTGGAATAATTTAAGATAAATGTCTCATAAATACTTTGAAATATTTGTTTTGCAAATTACAGGGACGGGGACGGGGGATGGTCGTTGGTTGCAACAAGTAGGGAAACTAACTGCATTGAACCAGCATAATGATAGAAAAACTACCCATGCCTCTAGTGAGTTGGATTTATCACATTATACATAATTTAAAACACAGTGAAATTAGGCTGTTAAATCAGAACATATCCTTAAAACAAGACCAAAACAAAGTAAGTCAGTACGCTTTTGTGAAGTTTTGTGAATTCCTGCAGTGTTCCTGTCTTGGCTTACTGGTTATGATTCACTTGTCCAGGCAAAAGTGTGTATTGTCATTTGAGATGTCACAGGTATTTTTCCTGTCTGCCTTTTATGTCTTCTGAAGGGTAGCTGGTCTGCTGTACCAGCTCCAGTGCAATTTCTGCCAGCCCCATGTAGTTATCTTGGAAAGCCTGCAGCATCTCAAATGGCTACAGACTGAATCCCACCAGTGGTGTTCAGTAGTAGCTGTAAACCACAACTCATGCTACAATAGTGACAAAACATCCAGAGACTGCCACTGGGAGTGGTGAAAGGGCAATTAAGCCCTTTTGCAGTGTAGGAGGTATGGAGATGTCTCACCTTTGCCTTGGATCTTGTCAAAATCTGATGTTTCTGGCAGCTGGGGAATCTTTTATTAGTGTGCTAGGAGCAGTCCCCAGCATTAATGAGTCAGTGAATTGTTCAGCTTCAAAAATATTACAAATCCAGGCCAGAGTTTGCCAATGCATATATGGTACTGCCTAAAAAGACAGAGGCTAATCAAAGCTGAAGCTTTATGACCTCTTTGATCATGAATGTGAGAAGAAAGGGAAAAGTCAACATTCCTATGAAATCTTTGAATACCAAAGGTAGCCACCCCCTCTTCAGATTTGAAAGGTATATTACTATTGTTTTGCTAGAGGGCTCCTTCAATTAATATTTTGTTTCACTGGGGATGGCTGAGTAAGGCCTTTGATCCTAAAATAACATAACTAATGTACCCTTTTCAAGTGCTAAGCTTTATTCAATGAAAAAAAGAAAGGGAAAAATAAACACACTCAGGACAGACATAGCTATCAGGTGCAGATTCATAGTTTACTGACTATCTTTAATATAAAAATTTCCTAAGGCTTATGGCCAAAGTTGAAAATATTTGTCATCACTGCAGTGGTAATAGAACAAAGTACCACAGAATATAGATCCTAATCCTAATGTCTGCTGAGGGCCTATCTAGTGAAGTGACCCACACAAAAAATGTTTTCAAAGGTTAAGCAAACATGTGCTCAGATCTGTATGATTCAGATCATGGACTTGAAATCACACCCTGGGTAAAGTACAGTAAGCCAAATATTTAGGACACTAAACTAGGTAAGTCTCAGATACGTGTATTTTTTTCTTATGTTTATGTGTTGCAACCCAACACCAATACTTGCACCCTCTAAAAGAGGTCTTAACTAATAAGATATAGCCTCTCACGTTCCCTCTTTTACCCCTATCTTCTGTCCTGCCCCTGGTGTAACATGTAATTTTCTATACAAAATTGTGCAGGTTTAATAGGTAAAAGAGAAGATGGTCCTCAGCACAGCCAATTCTCTTGGGCTATGGGGAACAGAGGCTCAAATGCTGTCTCTGAAATTGATATAATTGTAGCTAAACTTATCACTAGGAGATATATGTGATTGGGCATTAATGAAATTTAAAATAGTTAAATGAGGGAATGTCTTGTTTGAGGAAGTTTCAACTCAAGTTCCAGCTTAAGCCATGACTCTATGGTGATATTAGGTGCAGTAACATTTTGACAGCCTGAATGTAAGTTAATATACAAATAAAAAAAAAAAAAGTAAATTAAATGCTGCAGTACAAGATGTCTGAGTTACATGAGGAATGGGTAAGAACAGCAGAAGATNGAGGAAGTTTCAACTCAAATTCCAGCTTAAGCCATGACTCTATGGTGATATTAGGTGCAGTAACATTTTGACAGCCTGAATGTAAGTTAATATACAAATAAAAAAAAAAAAGTAAATTAAATGCTGCAGTACAAGATGTCTGAGTTACATGAGGAATGGGTAAGAACAGCAGAAGATTCAGAATAAGCCAAAAGAAGAGATATTAAGAGTTCTGAACAAATTATATCGTTAAGGGTGTGTGTAAAGTAAAGTGATGCTTACTGACTTGCAAAAATCTTTAATGAATATAGAACGTATTAGTAAGAATATATCCAGAAACTAAAAAAATGTGGATTTTTAGGATGGGATGATCAACAAAAAGTAAGTCTGTTTTTGAACCAAGCTGTTTCAAAAGATTGTGTCATCCTGAGCCCATAAGTCATAATGATAGACAGTGAATGCACAACTTACAAGGAGATATCTTAAACAATATGTCAAGTCTAAATGCAGCTTTATGCATGCTCAGAAATACCTTGAGTGTTAGAACATTTTGAGTAAGCTCAGCTGCTACAGCAATATTGCTCCAATCAGTGCTGTGCCATCCCATTGCACACCATAGCAGCACTTAGGTTAAGTTATACAAATGCAAAAGGAATGCAGAAAGAGAGCTGAAAATTCCTAATTCATAAGACAAGTGTAATTTAAGAAACAAGGTTTTGTTTGGGATGTAGAATGATCCCTACAGAGGGAAGACCATTTCCCTGTTGGCATACTCCAAGCTCTGTTTGCAAATAGATAATAACTGTAGAGTACTTTCAATTCAGTGCTGAAGACTTGAAAACTGCCATTTCAGAAGGCTTTTGGGAGTAACCTTTTCTACTTTGATCCCTCTGAATCCCTTCTATCCTTTTCTATTTGATCTGCCTTAGGCCTATATTTTTTTAAATAAGTGCTTAGGAACACTTGAAGAGATGAATCACTTACAAGTACAACTTTCAGTCAATACTCAGTAGGTAACTGTGCTGGTTTCATAATGCTTGTCAATGGAGGTGATCTAATCCAGCCTATACAACTCTAAAATGGAAAAGACATTTCTTTCTGGACTATGTCTGATAATGAAAGAAGGGCAAAGAAATAGAGATTTATGGGTCAACAAGAAATCCATCCTCAGAAATAATTGTCATCCAATTTTATGTCTTGAGTAATTTCAGTGATCACATATCAGCACTATCATTAGCACAACTGTTTGCACAAGACATTAACACAATATTATAACTATATTGCTGTTTGAATATGGGTTTGGTCCATGGACATCAATGATAAGGTTTCACTTTTACTAATTCAGGTTGTTAAACAGCCATGGACAAGGTGTTTGCATTGGACATTTTTTATTATTATTTTTATTTGTTTTATTTGCATCTAACTTATTTGCACATCTATGTTTCCAATGCAATGAGTGACTGGTTGCATCTCCAGAGTGTGCTTCATTTCATTCTCAGCTTATGTCTAAAAGAGGTGGGAGGAATCACCCACCCTCCATCCCCTGACTGTAGTGAAGGCTCGATCACTGCCTTGACTTGCTGCCTAAGTTTTAGATTACTAAAGATGAATGATTTCTGTAGAACATAAATCCAATTGCAACAGCATCACAGCCATGTCATTGTAACATTCATTTCTTCACACAGCACGTGCTGGTTTTGGTTGGCATAATGTCACTTTTCTTCATGGTAGCTGGTATGGGCCTGTGGTTTGGATTTGTGCAGGAAACTGTATTGATAATTCGGGGATGTTTTTGTTATTGCTGAACAGTGCTTGCACAAAGTCAAGACTTTTTCTTCTTCTCACCCCACTCCACCAGCAAGGTGTTTGGGGGAGGACAAGAATTTGGAAGGGAACACTGCTGGGACAGCTGACCCCATCTGACCAAAGGGATATCATATGACATTATGCTTGGCACATAAATCTGCGGAAGAAGGAGGAGAGGATGTTCAAAGTAATGTTGTTTTTTCTTCCCAAAACACCATTAAATGTGATGGAACCCTGCTTTTCTGGGGATGGTTGAACACCTGCCAGCTCATGGGAAGCAGTGAATGCATACCTTGTTTTGCTTTGCTTATATGCAGTTTTTGCTTCACTTTTTAAATTTTATCTCAACCCATGAGTTTGCTCACCTTTGCCCTTTCAGTTCTCTCCCCCATCCCACCAGGAGGGAGTCAGTCAGCAGCTGTGTGGGGCTGAGTTGCCAGGTGGGGTAAACTGCTACACAGTGGAAGGCACAGACAAGCAATTTTCATATTCTCTTTGGCTCACTCAAGTTAAAAGAGACTAATGGAGATTATTTGATGTGGCAAAGATACAAAGTCTGTGTTAGAAAAGCAACCAACAGTAAGAGAAATGTACCGTATTATGAATTATTTTCTTACTAAGAGGAAGATCTTCAGCTTATCCATTGATTGGCTCCTAGTGGTAACAATTATATTAACAGTATTTCTGATGATATGTAGTGTAGAGAGTTGTGTCAGTACATCTCACATCCATTACACTTGATAAAACTCTGTAGACAAAGAAAAGGTTGGTAATAAGTCAAGTTAGTAACTTTACATCAATAGCATATCTCTGATTAACTGCTGAATGACTTCCAAGCTCTGCAAGTGGAGTCAACACTAAAGGGATCTCTCCATCTCCCATCATTTATTTTATTATCAGATAGAACTAGCATAACATATGTCCCTGCAACTCTACAGTTGTGATAAAGTTCAAAGTAAAAGAGAACCTAAAAAAGGATAATAAGGTTTGCTTGGGATAGAAGAGTTGATCAATTTGTCTGTCAGACACATGCCAAAGTAAAGTGCTGTGATCAAGAGGTGATATATGAGGGACTTCTGTCATAGATTTATAGAGTCAAGTATAAATCTTTGAAATACAATCACAAATGCTTTATACATCTCTGGGGCAATTATTTTCTTAGCTCTGAAATGAATATCAATTAAAGCAATCAATTAAAGGGGAGGAGATGAAGAGGGAGCGGGAAAAGGAGTGGCTCATCACAGAGGTATGAGTTGGTGGAGAATCTAATGACAGGATTATCACACTGTGCTTTGCTTTCTCCAACAAACCCTAAGAAGACAAAGCCAAGCACAAAGTCTAAGCACAGACAATGGAGATTCTGCAAGAGTAGCAGCATCAAAAGCAAATGGAGCTGTTTGTAAATGTGTAGCTGGTTAAGCAGCTAACTAAGATTTTACAGTCTGTATTTAGAGAACTGGGTCTGATACCTTCACTGAGAATGTCCCATCCTGGGATGTTGTTCAAAATCACACTGGATGGGACTTTGTGCCACCTGGTCTAATGAAAGGTGTTCTTGCCCTCTGCAGGGGAGTTGTGAATAGACGATCTTTAATGGTCCCTTCCAACCCAAACCATTCTGTGGTTCCATGATTATGGCCATGTTGGAGGTTTTAAATTGTTTTGGATGGTCAATAATTGAAAAATATATGTCCTTTAGCAAGGAAAGGTAGGAAAAAAGGAAGGTTGAATCATTGTGTGGACTATTTTTTTCACAATCTAAGGTATTTTTCATTAATGCATGTATGTATCATGTTCAGCATTCATTTTCATATTTTTGTAAATGGAAATACTTTGTAATTTCTTCAAGTATATCACTACAATGAAGAGGGAGATTTTGCTAGGAGCTGCATTAGCCATGGAGCCTACTGAAAGGAATGTACATCTCCTACCAATCCAGAAAAATTTGGATGTGCCAAAAGAGAGAAACAGTGTAACACCAAGAGAATTAAAATTAGCTTACTGCTAATAAAATTAGCTTACCTTGCTGGTAATGATTAGCGATTTTCTTGTTCTGATACAGAAGTTAACTTACCAAAATGAGATGGGAAAAAAATGGCTACATGACAGTGAAAAGTAAATAGTATGTTTTCTTCAACACTAGTATTTTTGATCTGTAAAACACATGGTCTCATCACTAGATGCACTCAACATCAGCCACAACTACTTCCCAATCCATGCTCCCATAACACAAACCAATGTTAGTACTGACACTTTAAAATTGCCATTGTGTATTTTTCCTCTCAGTAAACACCTTTTTTTGATGTAACTTTATATTAAAACAACACTTTAGGGCCTCTGCTCAATATTCTAAAAAATTATCTGTACATCTTTATTTTGGTTTTGGAACAGTACAAGAGTAACTTAGAGTCTCTGAAGCATAATGCTCTTTACCCAAGTCCCTAGGGATAAAAATGCTTAATTCATGATCAAAATCAAGTTTTATTTTTTAAAGTGTGCATTCCACTTTTGATGTAATCTACAGAGAGAGCAGGCTTTGAGAAATGACGCAAGCTGACAATTAATGTTTAGCTTATTGACATTTAGAAAGGTAATTGTTTGCTGGCAGCTTGTCCAGAAGAAGTTTCCAAAGCCTCAGTGTACACATCACCCAAAGCTCTCACTGAAGGCCAATCTTCAAATGTCACTGTAGAACATAAACAGACAAAAGGTTATCCTAATTAAAGCTGTGATGAGATAGTTCAAGACTATTAAAAAGCGGAAAAGAATTATTACAAAAGTAGTCTAAATAAAATCTTTAGTAAGAGAGAAGGCTTTTGTTGCTGGTTTGTTATGTTGGGTTTTTTTAATTTGCAAACAAAATATTGAAGAGATACTATATATAAAAGATATTTTAATCAAGTACATTCATTTTAATTTGTATCAATTCTCATTTTAAATAGCTCTTCCTTATCTTTTAGAAAAGGAATTTTCTTTTTGTAAAATTTTGTCAGGTCTTGCAGGAATAAGTGAGATCATGGAGAGCACCAGAAGAAGCTACATGAAGGGCCATGTGGAGGATTAAAATAGTGCCAAGTTGAGTACTGGCAGCCTCTCTCCTTATTCACTGCTGTGATGAATCCCTATTTTGTGTGAAATAAAATCTCACTACTGTGTACAAAGATACATCTGCCTTATAGTTGCCATCTTGTCACAAATACTACTCCTTTTTTCAGCCCTCAGGAACTGTGTGAAAGAAGCTGTTGTGTTATGATATGAGGGTACTGTATGTGAGTTATGCCAACTTGAAAATTCAACATATACCTAGCGACTTAAAGAGGCATGGCCTGAACAATAAGAAGCACTGGGGAAGATCCATTGTTAGTGAATCCACCATCTCCTCAAGTTCCCCACTATGGACAGCAACATTTGACTACTTTTCTCTTTGTGTCCGAGCAGCTCTACAGAAAAGAGTTAGAAAACATCCTGTATGAATCTATGGTTTTTTTTTTTTTTTAAATCTTGTGTTTTAAAAGAAATCTTATGCAGATCTATGAGAATTACTATAAATTCTGTGATACATCTTTTCATGGTAGTCTCTTCCCCCTCACCACTCCCCAGTGAGTTTCTGTATGTCCCATCACACATTGTTGCACTGCCACCAAAGGCTGCTATTGCAAGAACTGAAGGTTTGGGGTTTTTGTTTTCATATAATTGGCATGTTGGTGTAAGCCCTGATCAAGCCATAGGAGAAATTAAGAAGTTCACAGGATAATGCCTAGCAACTCAAAAAGGGAAAAAAGATGACAACACTCACTACACCAAATTTTCACATGAGGGTAGTTGCTGTCAATCCCTCAGCATGAGTGACTGGTGTAGCACCCACATTTAGAAGAATTAGAAATGTAAATGTAAGTAGCTTTCCTTTCATATACCATGATTAGCTGAAAAATTGCAGTTGAAATACCAGGCAGGTCAGCAGTGCATAGACTAATTAATTCCTCATCACTACAACCTCACCATGTGGTGACTCAACAAGAAATTCTTTCTGCACTACAGCCATTTCCCCCAAGGACAGTGCAAGAGCAGAACATTGCTCTGTGTTGAGTTAGAGAACAGGATGCAAATACATGTACAGTTTCTGCTGGTATTTTAGCTCTTGAACACATTCCTCAGTGTATACCCTTGAACAGAATGGAAAAGATTACTTCAAAGGAGCAGAAGCTGAAAAAATAATTCATGAAATGACCTGAACTTAGGCTTCAAAATTGACATGCTCCATCCATGCGAGCTCTAGTTGCATTCTGAAGAGTGTGTTCTTAGGAACAGAGTGCCAGTTCCCAATCTTTGATTAATTCTTTTAAACATATCCACAGTGTAGGACAAACTGTCCTTCCCATTCTCAGCATATGATACTGTGAGCAAATATGTCAATACTTACTTTCCCTGACTCCCTCTGTCTGCATTCTGTCAAGACTTCCTCCTCCAGAATTGTCATCCATATCCTGCCCCATACATTTTCCCATTCTGTTCCCCGAGATGTGATTGAAATCTCCCACAGTTTTACCTCTCCTCCACAGAATGCTGCTGCAATGGTTTCTTTTTACACTCCACAAACCCTACCAAAGTGCCAATGGCGTCCTTTCCCTGTAGGCTGCTGATTACAGGGGTGCCTTGTGCCTCTTTAGCCTGCTGCTCGCTGAACCTGGTACTGCTGCTCTGTCTCTTCCCTTTGGAACACCTTCATCTCTTGGTCACCCACCTGCAGCATCAAGGCGGGGAGTGCTCAGCAGTAGCAAGAGTGCAGTGCCACTCTGTGGAGCCATCCCTAAACCAAGTTCTCTCAGTCTTCCTTAAAAGTACATATTCACAAAATCCTTCTTCATCTATGAGGCAAATCCATGGCATTAAGTAAGAATGAACATTACAGATTTGTAGCCATCTTGCTTTGCAGATACTCAAACTGAAAACTGATTTCAGAATTTTGTCTTCATGCTGAAAACTCTTCATCCTCTCCCCCAAAATGCAGGCTTGCTTCAGATCTGTCAGCTATGTTTTTATGGACATTTCTGTATCCTGTTTTGGATCCAGGATGCACAACCCTTTTTTGCCAAATATAGGTCTGCTGCCTACACAGCAAGAAAACATTTGGAGATGTGACATAAGAGTCAAGATAGGAAGGTGTTTAAAAAGGCTATGAAATTATGAAGGGAAAATATGGCCAACAAGACCTGTTTATGTAAATTGGTGTGTTGGATTGTGCTGGATTAGACAGCCTACAATGAAGGTTAATTGCTCATCTACTATCTTCCATTTCCACATAAAGATAGCACAAATATAGCAGCAGGAATTCTGTGCTATCAGATAAGCAGCCAATCTCACAATAAATGTAAGACAGCATTCCTGCACCTCTTATTTAGAAAAAAATAAAAGCAGTAGTGAGATTATGTCAGTGATAAGTGCAGAAATTAGTGCAAAGCAGGTTTGCACCTTGGTTTCTCTGCAGATTTTGCCACAAGTCTGAATTAAAGCAGAGCATTACCACTGCCACAGTTTTAACTGGGTTTTGTGTGTGTATGTGTGTGCGTAGTTTCTTCTCAGAAGCTGGTCTAAAAATATTTACAACTGCTTCTGAAGAATGACTCAATTATTCATGGAATTCAGACTTTCACAAATTGTAAGAACAGTTTAGGGACTGACTCCAAACCTGTTGAAAGTAGTGACTAGTTTCCAACTAGTTTCAAAAGGACCAGGATAAGTATAGAAAGATCCACTTTAAAATATATATTGCTATTGGTTTTATGAAACACTTCAGAAGAGGTAAAATCCTTCCCTTAATCCCCTACCAAACTGAAGTGACAACTCTTTCATATATTACATGGAAATTACTGACATTCACAGAAGGGCAGAAAGGTGCCTTTCAAAAAGCCCCTCTTTTGGATGTCATTTCTCCTGTCAGATTAGAATACATTAGAATGTGGAAGAGGATGAGGTAGATCTACAGTGCTATTAAAAAGCTAGGTATAAAAGAGGTCAGAGAAATGGCAGAATAATTAGTATGAACATTATCTGTATTTAATTTGGCTAGCCTAACACCTTAATTAATAATTCAAATTAATTTCTTCTTCTGTGATATTTCTCAGGAAATATTTATTCTGCACGTGCTAAAATCTGCCACCTACACAACTTCAGCTAAACCAATGTCATGAATAAAAATATTCCATTCTCCCATAGAGGGTTAGCAACACAGGCTGTTATTAAGCTTGCCTGGCATTTTGCATTATAATACTCTTCTTCCAATTACTTATAACTATGTTAGACTCTCATTTTCATGGTTGCCTGCTACTTCAAGATGATATTTGGAAAGTTTCATCAAAACAGTCAATTATGAAATTAGGATGGGAAAAGAAGATTTCCTTTACTGAAAGTTTTACAGGAATATTGTTCTAAGTCCTTTTAAATGAGGACTTCAGTTAGCAGAAAGTAAATTGAGCAGATTTGCATACAAAGTTGATGGAGTCAGTCTGATACTATGGTTGAGTGCTACAGCAGTGAGAGACCATTTCTTAAAACAATCTTTAGGCTGTCAGACCAGAGATTGTGTGGTCTGCCATAAGATCTTTATTACAATGGGGTATTTTTTGTCCACAGAGACCATATTCCCTGACCATTTATACTTCTTTCATTTTACAACTAGCTGCCCTTCCATGCACAGGTGAAATGAGAGCAGTCTGGATGAACTGACTGGGCAATAGCTCTTGCTAAAATCAAACACTGGGTGTTTGGTTTTCAAATGTGTCCCTTTCCTCAGGGCCACTGCAGGGTTCTGGCCAAACATTTGTAGTTGAGAAGTACAAACATCATTGCTAAGCAACCCAAATTACCTCATAAACAGTTGTATATGAGCCTGGTCAACAGGAAAAACTGTGGCATGTTTTCATGGTGTATATGTGCACACTGCAACTGCTCAGATGCCCTGCATGCCTCTTTTATCAGTCAGCCTACACTGGCCTTTTGGAGTAGGTCACCATGCTCTCATGGCCAATTCATAACAATGAATAACACAGAAAGATAAAAACCCATGGAAATTAACCTTATCTGGATACCAGGCATTTTCACAAGTATATTCATCTTCCCATACCAACCCTCAAAAGCAGTTGTATTTACAGGTCCAACCCTGGCTGTGCCCTGCTCATGTCTTGGCCTTTCCAGTCCTGAGGTTTCACTTTTCTCTCCATGTATCCTGGGCAGTGCAAAGCTCCTGCTGTGGTCAAGGCTGGCAGGCTGGGCAGCTGCGAGGGAGGACCACGTGGGGAGGAAGGAAAAGCAAGGAAGTCTTGTCACTGGCTTCACACTGAGGACATCTGCTTTGTCCCCTTCCTAATCACCAGTATCTGGCAAGGACCCTTGCCTCCCCCTCTCACAGCCACAGCTGAGGCATAATGGCCCACACCCTGTAACATCTTCTCCATCTGCAGAGCTGCAGTATATCCTACTCTGGTGCTGTTTTGTGCTGTTCAGAAGCAACAGCTCTTGAAATTAGGTGGAGTTATTCTACAGGGCTTTTCTTTGGCACCATGGACAAAGAGGATCTTCATGGCAGTTCCTGCCTTTCACAGTCCTTGTTTCAGGCCTCTGGGATAGCTCTGCCTGCTGTCTGGTTTCATAGTATTTCAGGAAGGCCAGGAGATGGTGGATATGAGAAACCAGCAAGGTTCTAATGGCAGATTCTAAATAATAACAGCAGGTTCTAAATTGCAGATCCCTAATATCAGGTTCTAGGAGGAATTTTAGATACCCATGCACAAAAGTGTGAAAACATCTAACACACAATACTCTTTTTTAAAAGTGCTCTTCACTCTTTCCTGTCCCTGAGAGAACCATTGGAACAGCCCTGACTGGCCTGACCGAGAGTGTCACCATCAGTGTCTGAGGGTAGGGGCAGCACAGTGCCTGCCCCCTGTACTGGCCAGCTGTGCAGAAGATGTCTCCCTCCTAGAGAAACTTCCTCTACAGAGAATGAGCACTAAACATCTTGGATCCTCCCAAAGCAGTGGCCATTGCACATATATGCATATGATAACCAGTGTGTGTGAAAGATAAACAAGTTACGGGGATGGAAGGTCTGACAAGGAGGGGATATGCTGGGAGCTGCAGGTGGGGAAAGCTTGTGAACATCAGGGCTTGTCCACACTTCCACTCAAATGCAGTCACAGATTATTCTGAGTTGGAAGGGATCACAAGGACCATCAAGTCCAACTCTTAAGTGAATGGCCTGTGCAAGGACCAAGCCCACGACCTTGGCATTATCAGCACCGTGCTCTGACTGACTGGCAGCTGCACTGCCAACGTGCACTTGCTGTCAGGCTGACATCTGCCTCCCAGCCAGGCTGCACTTGTGATTTCATGGATGCTGCACTGTCCTGCCCCCTGGCCAAGCCTGCCTGCTGCTGCTGCTGGTGGGGCAGGGGCAGCACGAGGACACTGCAGGGCTGAGGCCACAGGTCCTCCTCACACAGTGCAGCTCACACAGCGTATTGCACGTAGGGAAAAGCTACCCCTGTTTCTCTAATGATATCTTAGAGCACCTGTAAGTTGGCTGCAGGCTGCATTACTCCCTGTAAGAGGCTGCAAGGCTGGTTGGGCCATGTCTCCTGGCTGGTGGGGAGGCAAGGAGGTGTGTGGGCAGCCACCACCATGCACAGCAGCTGCTCTGGGACACAGAGGCACCTGGCAGAGCTCTGCTCTGCAGGCAGATGCTGTCTGCATCAGGAGGAGCTTGTCAAATCTAGGTCAGCCCAAAGCTGATCTGCAGGCAGGGGAGGAGGAAGAGGACCTGAAACCCAGGTGACTTTCTGACATTGGGATGGTCCTTGGAGCAAAGCAGGGCAGAAGCCTTTGTGTGATGAACATTGGTGGGCTCTGGTCTTGCTTTTGGTTGTGCAGCTTTCTCAACAGCATGGGAATCTCCATGGGGAGCACGTCAGGAGCATGGCAAAGGTGAGACCCCCACAGGTGACCTTCTCCACTCAGGTTAGGGTTAAGTTTAGGAATAGTGTTAGGATTATATCTACTGAGGGAAGAGGATCCTTCAGGAGATATCTCTGCAATTTTTTAAGTGTAGAGAAGTCAGAGTTTAGGAGAAAATGAAGATTATGGATAAACCAATAAAATTGCAACGGCAGGAAGGAGGTTGTGCCTCTGTCTTCTGAGAACTGAATGCTGAATCCTTTTTGAACCAGTTAAGAAACTATTGTCTTGTTAGCCATGTTCCTCAGATCTTTATGTGCTCCTGAACAGACTGTAAGGAATAACTTAAATAACTGCATTGCTGATGACTGGGTTGTTGCTAGTGTTGAGTTATTTTTAGGGTTAATGACAGGCAAAAAAAGAGGGATGTTGGGGGGAATTTCTGAAGTGTGCGCTTCTGGACTGTGCCCACTTTTTTTTTTAACCTGACATGTAGACAGTATACATCACTAAGCTTTTCTATAACTAGAAAATGAGACACTAGGACAGAACCTAGTGTGTCTGATAACACATATGTTCAAATGTTTTCACCTGTGCTAGATGTGTCTAAATTCAAATTTTCACACCAGGGGCTTAATGGAATAATTTTTCCCTGTCACATGTACATGTAGTGAAGTGAGTTGAAAATATCTGTAAACTGATCCTCATTCTGAGATACATTAATTTTTAAGATATTGGGTAAGTTAGTAGGAGGGAAGGGAAAACAGTCTGCAGGCAGAATCAGCTGGTGCCTGTGGAAAGCCCAAACTGTGCTGGCTCCCTCTTATCTTCCAGAAGCAGAAGGCACCAGCAAGGAGTGGCTGTCCTTGCCTGCCCACCATGGGCTTTAGGAGTGTGAGAATAAAAGTGCATTCAGTGGATACAGAGCTGAGAGGAAAGAACCTGAGCTTTTTGGTGGGAAATCTACACACTGATGGTGCTGTTTCAGCTGCATGGTCAACCTGAAAATGGGGGAAGGGGTATGTGCTAAAACTGGAAAACCCACAGGGAAAGCAGTGTAAAGTCACTTTACAATTCTCCCTTTTTCATATTGTTCCTTGAAGTTATAGGTTTTCTGGTCTTTACATCATTTTAATGTAATAACTTGGTAATGACTATACACATGGATTTCAATAATCAAATAAAAAATCCATGCCAGAGGAAAAGTTATTTAAAAGCTTCTTAAAGCAATATTGGCCATACCTAATCATTGTTACTTTTAGTTTCTTCACTTACACTTTCTCTAATATTTTCTATTTTGATTTATGTGGGATTTTTACACTGCTTTCAGCTGCTTTTCTGTATATGCAAAGCTCAATCATTGTCTCACACCAAAGACTCTTTGTTACAGCAACATCTCCATTCAGATGCATTCAATGATAATGCCATCCTATGGCTGGCATTTGCAGTGCTCTCACAACCACACTACTGTGCTTAGATTGAAACTACACCTCATGAAGGAAAGAACATGTGGTAGATGTGATTGTAAGTGTAAGCAGAAGTTGGAAACTAGTTGTTTAACAAGTCTCCACAATCTCATTTTAAAGGAACCAACAGATGTTAAAACAGTCTTATACCTAATATTGATTTGTTTTCCAGATGGTTCTTACTTAACTGTGTCTTATGATACATCAGTGAGTCACCAATATATTATTTATGAAAGCAGGATGCATTTAAGTTATCTTTAGAATGCAAGAGTACCTTACTAGAAATATAATATTTAGCAGCTTGTGCAAGGAATACAGAGTAGAGCAATTGCTGCTTATGAACCTCATTTTTGCAAGGTAGAAAAGAGGGTAGTCATTTATATGCTTGTATAGAGAGTGCAAAACACTGCTAGAGCAAAGACTGTGCTTTATCTATGCTGGTGTTTGTGGCTAAAGAAAGTGCAAATGTTAATTTTTATTTTTTGGTTTAGAAATGATTAATAGTGAGACAAGGTCTCTGAGTCATAGAACAACCAAAGAACTATGGCACATGGTGAATTATAATACAACATTAATGTGCATTACAGGAAAACTATGCAATTTGGGGCATTTGTGTTACAGGATGTTTAACAGTGGCCTGTGGTGACTTGCAATGTCTCATGACCTGATAGTTGGAAGCACTACACAAACTGTGCTGGAAAAATTATTCTTGTGTTCTTCCCACATAAACTACAAATCTGGCAGGATGTTGCATGTTCTGAAATATATTTTAATGCAAAATGAAATACATTAACCATGGAAAGGCAGGTAAAATGTGTGTAATTCTGGTAGTGTACTTCAAGAGTTACAGGGAGTTGAAACTCTTCTTAAATAGTAGAACAGCCTTGAAGTAAGGCACAAGATGAAGAGTTAAATAAGGGGAAATTGGAAATCCAAAATAGATTAAATAAGAGTTAAATAAGGGGAAATCCAAAGTGTCTTCCTATACACGGGACTGAGGATGAGTGGGAGGAAGGAAAAGTTGGTTGATTCTTTTTTATTGCCAGTGACGAAATAAAACCTGAGAGAAAAACAGTTTTGGAAGGAATACTTCTATAACTTAAAATCTCAAGAGGTGCTCAGCAATATGATTTTGTCTTCACGTATTTGAAACCTACAGAGCTGGCAGGGATGATTCTACGTTGGGAGGTAATATTTCTGCCTTTAAGCTGCATCTTGTTACTTGGAGGAATGTGAGTCTGAATGAATGAGAGCTGGTCTGGTGTGCATTGTATGGGAACAGTGCAAATGTATCTTTCCTTCTAAGTGGTTACCTCTGACAAGACTAAAGAAAAAAGAAATCCTTAGTGTTACCAGAACATTTTCCTCCCTATATATTTCTATGAAGATTAACACAAGAATATCATGCTTGTTTGAAATTTGTGTAAAGGAGGTTTAAATATATTTTCTCTTGGCATGTGTCAAGTAGTTCCCGTTACTGAAAAGACTTAGAGCTGCATGGATATTATAGAACAGACAGATTTATTGGAAATTATTGGTGTTTAGTAAATTCCAGTATGAATTATTCACTAATATAGTACCTATGTAAAGTAACTTTACATACTGTTTCCACTGATCAAAACACTATGAAATCAGTCTTACAAGAGTAAAATTTGTTATTCATTTAAGGGGCCACTAGAGCTGTGATTCTATGACAATATATGAAATTGTAATCCTTTAAAGTAGTGCCCTCAATAATTAAAAGTCATACTGTACAACAATCTGTTCACAGTATGTTGCTAGCAACTGTGTACCATGTTGTTTTCAGTTTGTACCATTTGCCAAACTTTAACTTTGGTCTGGCACAATGTAGTAAGATTTAGAGGGAGGTTGCTTTCTTTTCAAATTAGATGAGATAATTTATCTGCTCTTGAGAACAAGGCAAGACAAAAGTATATGTTTTCACACATGAAGAAATCTGTATCTAGAATTTAAAAATGGATCTGAAATTCATCCCAGAAACCTTTGCATTAGGAACAGAATTTTGAAAAGCAGCCCACACCTGTCCTAGTTACAAACTACTCAAAAATGTATATCTCATATATTCTCTGACTGCCAGAGCTACCCATAAATTGTCCAAGTATTTAATATCACCAGGTGCACTGTAAGGGCAACAACTCATATGAAATTTCTCAGATTCCAAACTCTTGGTGCTACCGCCTGTTCGGACTCCAGGGAGACAACTGGGAGCAAGGGACTTCACATCTCATCTTTTTCAGCAAGATCTAGAATGCCATCAAAGGATGCTGCCTTAGAGAACCATAGATAGGACATGAGTAGGAACTGCAGAATAGGGAAAAGGAGCAACTGTAAACTGGAGAAACAGCTCTGGCATCTGCATGTGAGAACTTCTAGAAAAAAGCCTTTTGAGGAGGAAGAGGAAACAATTCAACAAATGGTGTCTCCCACTTCTTTCATGTGAATGAATGAGGAATTTAGTGTTCAATATTTTTATGTTCTCCTTGAAGGAAAGATATATATATATATGTTCATACATTCTGTGAAATATTATTTATTTATGTCTCTTGCCATTCTTAGAAAGAGAAAACAAAACATGTTGGGCTGACATTTACTTGACATGCACAAAGAGTTAAAACCTAAGTTGTCACTAAGTAGGAGACTGTCATACTTCCTTCAGGGTTGAATCTGGGAATGTGCTGGGCTTTGTGCCACTGTCTGTACTGAGAAGGGGGAGAACAAGGCTTGCAACATTTGCTGTGAGACGTCACTAAATAGTGCAGTGGATTAGATTCATGCTTCAACTCCATGATTACCTTCATGTATGACATGAAAAAAGCATGATATTGCATGAAAGGTGTAAAGTACTGAGACCTCAGCTTTAAAACAGGCACTGGATAAAGATACAAGTGTAACCACTGCAAAGATGCTTTGAATTAAGTGTCTCAGTACTGGCATTTTGTTAGCATTAATAGAATTTTAGCTTACAGTAGATATCATCTTCGTACTGATGTTCCTTATTGCCCATACATAGCTTATCACTATGCAAGTTTTGCATTTATGCTACAAAGCTTACTAAGCTTTTAAAAAGGCAGGAATCTTCTTGATGATAATGTAAACAAGATCTTCCAACTCTGACTCTGAACTGCTAGCTTTGCAATGTCCGTTCTCATATTTTAGGTGTGCTTGATGAAGCTGAATGATACTGAATAAACTGCTGATCTTTCATCTTTGGTTCACTGATTCAAGCCTGCAATGAATTGCTGAGTAAAGTGAAGGGTTTTTCAGGTCAGGCCATATTGCATAACAATGGAAAGTTGCTCATGCCAGAATCTCTGCATGTAAACTGTCTAGACAGAGTAAACACAGAGGGTCCCCACAGGTTTTGTTTTCTCGTTATTTGTCAGCACTGAAGTCTTGTTCTCCCCGCTTTCAGCGCTGCTGTCTACGGCAGCGGTATCACAGCTATCACAGCTACATTGATTCCTTCATCCTGCTGTCATCAGGGTATAGCAATACTTTCCTTCATAGCAGTATTTGAGTTCTTAGAGGAGTGACTTCTTTTTGTTAATAGTGTTAAGGCTTAGGGGTATCTTGAGAGTGTATCAGACAAGCTCTTGCTGAAAGCCGATGTAATGACAAAATTATACACGGGAATTGCTCCATGTAAATTTGCAACTGAACAGTGAAATGTCTTACATGCACCTGCTCTCCTCCCAGGTCACTCACAGGATGCACCAGCCCACTCTCAGAATGCTCTCTATAACTCTTCAGCAGTTTTGGATCTTTGCAATATCATTGCCATCCTGTAAGGCAAACCCAGATGAAGTAGGAGACAGCGCCCTTAGTTCCTACACCTACACTGCTGGGATAAATTAATCATGCTGACTGAGAAATCAACTTCTTCCTTCTCTCTTTCCTAAAGTACTGGTTTAGAGCCAGGATATTGGTAAAAATGTAGCTGTTTTGAAAGAAGGAGATGCAAGGTCAAAGCAAATGCATGCTCTGCAGTGAGTTTACAGACTGTAGGTGTAAGTAAAGCTTGACTATGAAGGGTCATCTCAGTGTCTTCCTCCAAGAGCCTCACCCTGCCATGCCATCTTACTCATCCTCATGCCCAGATGTGCAGCAACCACCTGCAACCTGGATTTTGGCTATCTTCACCAGGACAGTGGCTCGAGACAGGGAAATTCACTCCTCAGATCAGACTAGGACACCTTTATTCTAGTTACCTACAATATCTTGTTCTTTTCAAGGCAGTTCCTGGGCCATTGGAAGTGGCAAGTTGATCAGCAAAGTCTGTATACCTGAAACTTCTTCCACTATGCCTCCATGGTGTATTGCTAATGCAGGTCCTCCTAGATCACAGCAGATTTGTGGGCACTGGGTGACTGTACAGTGTTTGCCACCTCAGATAGACAACAGTAGGCTCTGCATTATCTATCTCCTCAGAGATACAAAGTTAGCAGCATTAAAGAATCATAGAATTGCCTGCATTGGAAAGGACTTCTAAGATTGAATCCTACTCCATCGTGATCACTTCCAAGTCAACCTCTAACCCGTGTCTCTAAACAGCACATCTGCACATCTTTTAAATACCATCGTGATGGTAACTCAACCACTTCCCTGGACAGACTGTTACAATTCCTAACTATGAAGAAGTTTTTCCATTCCAAACCTCATGTGACTTGAGGCCATAGCCTCTTGTTCTATAGCTTATTACTTGGGAAAAGAGACCCAACACTCACCTTGCTATAACCTCCTTTCAGGCAGATTTAGACCATGCTCAGGTGTTCCCTGAGCCTCCTTTTCTCCAGGATAAAGCACTCCAGATCTGTTAGGAACTCCTTGTTAAGACTTGTATCTGAGCTGATGGTGCTTGTCTTCTCTAGGACTTTATCATCCTTATGCAGATGACCACAGGCCACACAGAAGTTCAGGGTTAATAAGTATGTGAAGCATCTGGACTGTAGACTTCACCCAAGGGAAGACTTGACAATTTCTGCTTCACTACAGTCTTGTGGGAACAGATCAAGTAGCAGTTCTTCTGAAGCTCAAGGACCTCACAGTGTGCTTTGCATTCAAATGCACATATCACTGTTCAACAGGTTAGAACAAAAGCTGTTCTGAACAGATAGGGATGCAACAAAGAAGGGAAATAGCTGTAGGCTCTCTGAGAAAACACTCATAAGCTTACTTATGCTGCCCTATTTAAGGTGTATTTTGTTGCTTGTGAGAACACCCAACTTGCTCACACTTACCAACACTGTTCAAGGACAGGTGTGTGTGACCCATTGTAACACCTCAAAACATTTAAATGCAAGGGGTTTACTGAAGTTTCTTTACTCTGGGTTAAGTACACAGGAGAAATATCTACCAGATATTCTCAAGAGGTCAAAATTATACAAAAGTTTACTGGCAAAATATAGGAAGTTAAGGAACTTTGGCAAGGGATTTAATACAACATCAAATTAACAAAAACCACTTATCATAGCATTAATTTAGTCTATTCAACTTAGCAAATTTTAAATCCATTCGATGCTAAGTTACCCAAAATTTTCCATGAAAAGAGAACTAGAAGAAAGGAAGCAAAAAATATTGAAAAATACACACATAGCTACCAACTCCTGTCTTCCAGCAGAAATAAACTCCAAGAGGGGCAGGATCAAGACATGTGCTTATTTCTCAGTCACTTATTAAACTTCAGGCCCATGTGGGCCCTCCCCCCAGCTGGGACTCCGGTCACTGAGCCTCTAAGGAGCTGGGTTAGCACTGCCTCTGGTGTGTGATTGATTGATTGATTGATTGATTGATTGACAGACACTGTGGGGTGGGATGCTCTAGCTCTGGGCTGGGGGTGTGGTGTGTGGAGCAGAGCTCTGCCTTGCCAGAGCAAGGTCTGACCTTCCCCTTTCCCCCACACATCCTGAAATACCTCAAGACATCAACCTTTCCCTACCTCCTCCACCTGTGAATATCCTGTAGTCCTCAGTCCCCTCTCTGGTGGGAAGGAGGAAGGGGGAGTCTGTGCCTTGCTGTACCCAGAGTGGGCCCAGGGGACAGCGTCTGTCTTTGCAGAATTCAGCAGCACAATTCAGCAGCACGCGGGTATCCGTGTGCTCACCACAGCTCCGACCTTCCCCTCTCTGGTGCACACACATCCCTGCCTCTCTGCATGATGCTACTCACATGCATGGGCTGATCACACTGAAATCCAAATTACTTACTTTTGGGAAGTTACTAAACTAACCTAGTCACTCTTCATTGGTGCCTATTCATTTACCTTTAAGAAAACTTTGGTGATATTCATTAATAGTCCTAATAATTTTGTTTTTCATCATTTATTCTTTAAGAAAAATGTTAAATAGATTAGGTATAAATAATATAGATTTCAAATCAATCTTTGTAGGAAACCTCTATTACACATTACCATTTTCTCTTTGCAACCCCGTTTTAAAAGCTTTGAATCCATTTAATGTTTTCAGGCTAAGTTAATAACTGAGATCCTTGTTTCCTAATAAAAATGTGAAATACTATTAGGGCAAATGCCTTACAGAGTTATTTAAAAAGAAAAAAGAAAACATTACTTGTATTATTCATCAATGAGATTCATAATCCAGGAAAAATATCAAGTTTGAAAAATTCTGTTTTTCATAAAAGAAAGCTGATATTAAGAAGAGGGGAATAAAATTATTTATTAATGATGATGTCAAACATTCTATTATTTGGCAAGGATTGAGATTTGATGGGTAGTTTGCCCTTTTAAAATATTGGCTTAAGATTTTTTCCAGTTCTCTGTAATTTCCCCTGTGTTTTAAACTTTATTAAAAGTCAACATATATGGCTGAGAAAGATTATTTAATGATTCCCTTTTGGTGGTTTTAAATGCACATGGTTCAGGTCTCTTGTTAAAAAAAAAAGAAGACAAGAGAAAAAAAGAGATTTGCTGGTTGCTTCTTTCACATTTTTCGGGAGACTGCTGGAATGGAATCTTTCAATTCCACTCTTTAATCAGCTCAGTCTTCTCTCTTACTTGTGATATTGGGGTATACTTGCTAAAATCAGCTCTAGCTCTTCTCTCTTATTATAAACACTTTCTGCACCATCCAACAAGACAGTCTACCAGTTAAGGGGGTTCAAAACTAATTGTTGAGTAATTTGTTCAGATAACACCACTATTGTGTCACTTCATTCTTTGTATTCAAATAATCAAAAAATATCCATATACCTGTATTAAATATTATGTATTATACAGTATACCTGTATTTCTGTATTCTAGAAAAGGAACAAGGCTCAAACAGGAGGGGATCTATAAGTGACTTTTTAAGAGAGAGCACAACACTCTTCACATAGTCATGAAAAGGGATAGTTTTGTGTAGAAAAAAAAGCCACAGGTGATCTTCCTCAAACAAATTTTACATCTGAATCCTATTTCCTTTTTTAGACAATGTAAGACCAACTCTTGAGACTTTTCTATAGCATTCTACATTATCTGAGTAACCTCCCACTAAAATGGCACATCCATCCACAGCACAGAAATCTGACAGCTTACTGCAATGCAATGCTATTAACTCTTCTTGCATGTGCATCAGTCACACCAAATAGCATTACCTGAGACTACTATTATATGCTTTAATTTGGAAGTATCATGCTGAGCTCCATCTTCCACTACATTTCTACCCAGGCTTCTGATAAAACAATCTAATCAGCTAAAACAAGATTACATGGTAACAGTAGATGCATAGCATGAACATTTTATCCCTAAAGAATTTCTTTATTAAACTAATTTTGTTTCTCTCATTAATCTCATTGGAGATTGTTCTGCAATAAAGAAAGGATGTAATCTGCCACTGACTAATTGCTTCAGACTCTTCAGTCGCCATATCTTCATTTTCAAAAGGCTTTCCCTCTGTGTTCCTTCTGGCTACTTAAATAGAAGGCAAGCTGAGAGAAAACAGGTTTTCTACATCTTATCTTAAGCTTTTTTAAAATATGCAATAAAGAGAATTTAAGTATTTTTCACACATCCTCAGCCCTGGTCTTTAAGGTTTTAATTTGCAAGCTTAAGGCTCCTCCCATTATGTGTGTTTTGGTCCCATCAGTAATTTCTTGGATAGCAGTTTCTTTGCATTATCTGTACCTCCTGGCAATGAGACAAGCCTCAAACTATAGACTTTCAGTTGCCTGACTATTGAATGAAGTCTGAGACCTGAACTGTGAAGAAGACAGGGCAAAATAGAATTTATTGAGCCCAAAATGTTAAGAGGTAATTTGTTTAAAATAGCTAAGATAAGAAATACTTAATGTCACAGCTGAATGTTCCTCTGTACACCCATCACTCTTTCTGAATAGATGGGAACCTCTTCCCCACCTCTCAGAAGAGTGCCCTGAGCAGCAGAGGCAGCCTGGTGCTCCGCAGTAAGATTCCTGTGCAAGACTATTTTGCTTGCAAATATTAATTAAATACTCATCTTGTGTTGAAGAGAGCAAGTAGATGTGAGTTTTCCTCCAGCCTGTTGATAAGGAAATTTGTGCAGAAAGGAGAGAAACTCGTGTTGTGCACTTTTCCCCAGTACTTATTTAATCTGAAATACTTGTGGATTGCTCAGCTGCAAGTATGCCCCTTCCCAGCTGAATACCATCGTTAGAGCAGTGAGCGACATTCGACATTGGCGTCCTCACTCAACAGTCCATTGAGCCGCTGCTTTTTTCATGCAAAATGAAACAGCTTCTGCAAAAGAGACAAACATAGCACTTCACCTTAGACTGCTCAGTAGTCTGATTGCTGGATATCCTACAGGGAAGTGGGAGACAGGGATTTAAGGTCTGTCAGGCAGAGGAGGCAATTAGATCATGGATTCTTGGGTGAACGCTCAAGCTGTTTGAAAACAACTTGATAGATGACAACACCTCTTTCTCTTCTAGATGTATTCTTGTGTAAACCTAATCTGTTCAGGTTTTAAATTGTTTCTTCACCCAAATAAAAGAAACATGCTACGTCTGTGAATCCTGGGAGGATTTGTGTAAGAGAAACTCATCACTGCAGTGGCTGAAAAACATTTATATTCATTTCCAGAACAGATCTGTAGGTATAAGGACCACTACTATAAAAGCCTTTGATAATGAGGGAGTTTGGTCATGATCAGGATTTGACAGTAGCATAGTGAAAATTATTAAGAACTAGATTTTTACAAGCTCTTATCACAAGCCTGCCTTCATTTTGCTGCACTCCAAACTCTAAACTTAGAAACAAAGTAAGAAAATGCTGTTTATTCCTATAGAGTTATTGTGAAGTACTGGAATACTTTACAGTAATGAAATTCCATAATGAATATTGTAAATAAAATATTCTAAAGTAACTGCCTGTAGATATCATGTCCTATTCAGTGCAGTGCATACTGTGGTGCTTGTTTCTTTAATGATGTTTCAGAACCACCCCTTATAGAGTGCCTTAAGTTTATTATGAAGTTTCCTCAATAAATTTGTATTGACACCCTGTAAATCTTTAACTTAATTTTTCTTTATGGAGCTAGTTCTAAAAGCTGTAGAATTCATTATAACTGTCAATACATTTGTTGTAAAGTTCAACCACACGTATTATTAACTGTCTGACACGTATTACTAAACATCTGAAACAGTTCTATAGGTTTGTGACTTTCAAGAGTAATACTAAACATTTAAATCTCTATTAACCAGTGGGCAGCATGAGAGGCTGTTGAGAATGACATTGAGAACAATATTTTCAGAGGTTTACAAAACCTTATAGTATGTTAGCTTGTTCTCTATGTTTTAAGGCAGATAAATCTTCCTCTTGCCATCTGTTAGTGGGTGAGGGGATCAGGCAATGGGCCATGAATTCTTTGTACTTCAGCTACCAAACCACCTCCCCAGTCTCCTCTTACCAACCACGAGTCATTCTGCTTCTGTGCTGCAAACATGCTACAGGCCTGAGTGCAGCACTGGAAGGGGGAAACAAGTTTATGTGGCCATATTCTTTGTTCCCACCATTGAGGGTGTGCTGCATCCCACAGTTCTAAAACAATGTGTTAGCTTCACTGTAGGAAGTGAAGCTTTTTTTACATAGCAAAAAAAAATTCCAAACTATGTAAGTGCAGAGGTACATCAAAGGTAACCCTCAAAATAATTATACCCTTTCTGTGACTTATCCTCTTAGACAGCATTTGTCCTCACTCCATCATGTTTGTCTGATTCACATTCCTGTACCAAAAGGGTATCTACTGACTGCACTGTGTTCAAGTTCATACTTGTAAATCAGTCACTGGGAAATGTTGTCTTGAAGTGTACATATCTTTAAAATACACCAGGCTCCTGTCAGTAATCTGATAAACTGTCATTGATTATATTCAGGGGAATATGTTATTTTAGACAGTATAATCACCCAGTCCTTGTGAAAACCATCATCTTTCTTTCCAGAAACATTGAAGGATATGGCATCGAAACATAAGGAATATCTGATTTATTCTCTGGTTCCCTGAAAATCTTGAATAGCAATTTTTATTTTCAGGTGGGTGATAGAGTTGGGGATTAAGTTTGGATGTAATCTCTATTTTACCTGTTGTCCACGGGCAAGAAATCTATATTGCCACAAGAATCCAGCATTACATACAGAGGTGTTAAAATTATATTTCTGCTGCAGAAGTGAAGGTCTAGGTGCCCTTGTGTTTCCTCCCAATTTGTTTTGTAAATGAAATTTATTCAATTGCAGCCTTGCTCTGTCCATTCCTCTCTGTCTGTGCTTTTTGAAAACTTCCAAGGCATGAAAATAGCACTAGTTTAAGAAAGGTGATTTTTATCTAAGCAGAATGACTAAGGAGAAAAAAAATGGCTATAGTGCTACTCCATGATTTACCAAATGTCAGGATATCCAGAAATGAGAGCATAGTTACAAATTCTGCATATGATAGCAAATGCTTCACTCAGATCTCATTCCTTAATTCACAGTAGACAGAAATCCATAGGAAATCAGGCTTTGGATTTTTCTTCAGGACTATTTGCTTGGATTACTTTGAATTTTTAAGTCTATCAAAAAAGCCCAAGAACTTTAGATACTTAAAGAAAGTTGGGAAATAAATTACAAGAAAGTACTAATTTCCATTTTAATTTTGTCTAAAAATTATAATTAATATTAAACCTCCACTCATTGTGGTCTTTACTGTCATCCACACACAGTATTCAAGGCACGCTGGGATCTGCAGATGTGGGGTTAGATTATCTCAGTCACAATGAGCTGCTTTAAAGACACTGGACATCCATTCATGTAGTGTTTATTATCCGAATTTGGACAATCCTGGAGGAAACACTGATGAAAGAAACTCTGAAATCACCAATATATATTAACTGGAAATTTAAACCTTTTTTTAAATTTTGCATTTTGCCATCAGGGGAAAAAATTATAGTTCCAGGGAACATTTATCAGTTGGTTTAAATATAGAAAATGTTAAAGGAAATACCCTTAGCTTTTAACCCTAAAAAACCCCACAAGCTATAATTAAGTTTTCAAGAAATGTTCTAAGGAAATATTTCCTCATCATTCAACACATCACAAAAAAAAAAAGAGTAAATTTGGCAAGAAGGCATTCAAACAGCTATGCCTCAGTACTTATACCAGCATACTCTGTATCTCTTGATAGCTCCTGTAAGGACCCCACTAATTGGTAGGAGAGTCCCCCACAGCTAACTACATTCATCCATAGTTCCCATACACCTGGGAAATTGAGAACTGACCAAACACTGCCACGTCTGCCTCTTTGGCAGGTGTGAACAACAGGCATGGTAACTGCCACATCCAAATGAAACCTTCGAATTTTCACTTCAAAGGAAAAATCAGGAAAGTTCTTACCTGGACTCTTTCCATTATCTATCATTAAAGGTCCTTCTAGGCTTACAGCCTTTTGCTTCACCTGTGCTTGAATCCCAAGCCATGGGCAACAAACCAGCCCTGCCTCAAAATACTTTGTTTCTGTGGTATTTTTAACTCAGAGACAGCAGCTTTTGAATGCAGCATGCTTGCATCTGTATGGCTTGGAACCCACATGGGTAAAGAGCAGATCTGTACAAATCCTGGGTGGGGAGCTGTTTCTCGAATAAATAGACCCTTGTGTAAGATTTATGAAGGAGAAAAACCCCAAAAGTCACGTAAATATTGTGTTAACATAGTGTATCTTTGCTTTAGTAAGAAAACACTGAGATTATTCCTTAACTAGCTCATTCTAGAAGAAAGTTTACCATTCTAGAAAAGAGTTCACCATACTGCACAGAACATCACCCTACCTCATAGAACTGCTGTGAGGAATACAGTTCCCTCCTGATATCCCTCCCTGGAGCTTCTCACTGGTTTGCTTAAGTGGTTCCCCTCATTTGTGATCATCATCCTCAGGCTGCAAACTCTTCCAGTGGGGAACTCGCTATGGGAATTATGAGCATCTAACACAGGGCTATGAATTCTGGAGGACATCTTAAGACTGGTGGTGTACAATATGGGTGTTACACACACATTGAAATAGGCCTCAGCAGCCTAGTTGAAAACATAGAGGAAGCCCATGTTGCAAAAGGAGTTTGAATCCAAATCATCAGAATGCCCCATAATTCTGGGGTTGCTATTGCTGGTTTTTTGGTTTGTTTTGGTTTTTTTTTTACTGTCAGTCAGTATATTCTGATCCATCTGATCAAGGTGTTGTATCGTTGATGTCTCATGTCCCTTAATCTGTCTGGTTTTAGTTTTAAGTCACTTCCAAAGTATTTGGCACCCAGTGGGATTGTCAGAGCCCAGCTCTCACATGCATTAATTAAATAGCAAACAGGAATAGGCCGTGACAGCATATTCAGCTGAGTTACTTTCTGTTGAAGGCTGATGAAGATTTCACTTCAATAAAAATAACTGAACTCAATCATAATAGAATTTAAGTTTGAATTTGCAAATAGTTGGGATAGTAAATAAACTACTTGCAGGAAGAAAAAAAAAATTACTCACCAGTTACTATGTGTGTGCTATTTTCAACCCCTTTTCAGAGTTCACAGGTTCTTTCAAGTTGTATATATCCTTTCATTTTCTTCACAAAGGAGCAAAAAAAGCAAACCAAGAAATTATACCCAGAGGCAGAAAAATATAACCCTAATGAGAGTTAGAGGCTTAAGATGAAAATGTGCAGAGATTCTAGCATGCTTTATAATTTATAGGAATGTTCTGATTTACAATATTAGTATCATATATAAAATTTTAATCAAAAATTGATTTGGTTCACAATCTCTTCTCCATGTTGACCAGTCTCTCAGGAACTTAAATAATGCAATTTTTGACCAGGGCTGCCTAGAGGTCAGAAACAGAGGAAAGGAAAGACCTCTCCAGTCATTGGTATCCAACCTTGGCTTTATAAGCAGACAGGTTGTGTAATCCTGTCCATGAAATTTCCTGAATCTTGTTGTTTTGTCATACAAGGATCCACTTCTCTTTTCATTGTGTATATATGTATAGCTGATATGTAGTGATTTATTCCTCTACCAACATTTGCCCTCAGAGAAAGAAGTTGTTCTTCCTCTTGCCAATGACCATTCCTCTTGTATATTTAGGGAAAACAAAATCTCTCCTCTGAGCCTCTGCTTTACAAAGCTAAACGAGCTAAACTGTTCTTTGTTTTCTCACTCAGTGAACATTCCATGTCCCTGGTAAAAATTGCAATACCTGTTCCACTTTACATCACTAATTAATATCAAAGAGTGAGTTGGTTATATTTATGAATTTAGGTGAGGACACGCAAAAATCAGAAATAGAGAAGATCTATTAGATCTATATTTGCATCACATTTCAGGTTTTTGCCCCTGGGATGTTTCCTACTAATATGTCTTTTCTGAAATATCTCCAAACATAATAGTTATTCAATTAAAAGCTCAATCAAAATATACAAATTAGAAATAAACCTGTAATCAGGAGGCAATCCCCCATGGTCATCAATTTACAGATAAAATTTATGTTTTGTTTTTGGAATTCACAAGTGAGCAAGGATTTAAGACAAACCTGAATAGAATTGATGATTTTCTAAAAACGTTTATAATTTTGTGGAATTTAAACTTTATTTTGCCTGTAAGAGCAGAAATTATACTTCAGCCTCTTGTACAGAAACCTTCTTTGAGTCAAAAATAAATAGTATATGATGTTTTAGGATATAAAAGAACAGTAGTAACACAGGTATTTATTTTACAAAGCCCCACAAATTTTCTATCAGCTGCCTTTTTGGAATTTACAACAATACAATTGATAATTGTATATCACACATTATACATCCAAAAATGTAAATAAAGAGATTTCTGTCCTAAGACATAGAAGGAATATCCCTTTTAAAATGCAAGCTAAATGGTACAGGAATCAGGTAACTAGAGTTCTGTGTATTGAAAGAAATTTGAGAAATTTACTTGTTTGACAAAGGATCTAAATGCAAATGAGCACCAAGATCAAACTGCTATTAAAATAATTTCCATCTAGGCAATGTAGCAGAAATTACGCCTAAAAGCACTAAAAAGCTAAAAGTATCTACTATGACTCAGAATCTTTGAAAATCCGAAATCAAAACAGCCAGTAATGTGCACCTGTGACCCTTTTACTTGTTTTTGCAAATGCTTTATCTTCATTTCTAAAACTATTTGCGAAGCAGGACCTGAAAGCAGAAGATGCCAGAAGTGTAAAGCCTGCTGAGAAACAGCAGGTTTTTGCTGTATCAGGAACACCAACAGAGCCCCTGTTTGCATTGGCTTAAATACTACTTAAAAATATGATATGGGTTGTTTGCTGCCATTTACCTCTGAATTATTCAGCAAAGAAAAGATAATGGGGACCAGAAATTCACAGTGGCAGCAAAAAGTGATATGGACATTCAGGTCTTAAGTATGGGAAAATTTATTGTGAGTATTTAAACAAAAAACAATGGTACAGAATTAAAACCTTTAAAAATTGGGTTCAATAAAGGAAATACTTCTGTATTTTTCCACCTTTCTCTCTGACATGGAATTGAAAAATTCTGAAATATTTCACTTTCATAACTTTGAAAAATTTTTTTCTAATTCTGAAACGAATTTTTTTAAAAATTATCCATACATATTTTAAAGGAAAGGAAAACAGTTTTTGTAATTTCAAGGTCAAATTGTGGAGCAGAGATTTTTTTCTTCTTTTTATTTCATATAAAAGGAAACACTAGGGGTTTTTTCCTAAAAAATCCCCATTTCCTCCTTTTTTAAAATTTAATTTGGTGTGTTCTTTTGTGGTTTCTATTGAAATATAGAAAATTTTAATTTTGATTTCAGCTAGTTCAGCATTTTTATGGTAGCTGGAGAATTTGCTTGACTATTTATTAGTTTTTCTAGTCTAGCTTCAAACAAAGCTGGAGTTGAGTAAGAAATTTTCAGCAGCTGGGATATGTTTGCATTGTCTGAGATCAGCCATGTCAGTTCTGCAATCCAGTCATTCCTTTTTTTACCTCCAGACAGAAGTACATGAACATAATGATGCTGCTTTCACCAGACAAGCACGGCTGTGGTCCTCCTGATCCTAAAACACACATTTGATTTTCAGTAGCATCAACAGCAAAACTTCCATCACCTTGATATTTTGTCAGCAAACTCCCAAGGACACCTGTGACAGCTAGCAGTTGCAGTTAATGTTTCATTCTAGGTAGTATTTCTTAAAGCTTACACAAAACACGCAAAAGAAATTTTGCCGGTTATGCCCAAGGTGAAATTACCAAATCTCAAGGCAATTTTTTCACAGTGATTTCATGAGTGAAGCCCTTAAGGGGCACATTCAATCAGGTAGTCAAGATCAAGATTCCTTCATCTTCATTAATACCTCAGCAAACTCCATGATGCATGAATGCTTCATGGTCTTTTTGTGTCTTCCTTGCCTTATAACATGCTCCATGCTCCTTAACATTGCTTTTGCTGGATGCCAACCCTGCATGATGCCTGAATACAAATACTGAAATGCCACTTCAAGTACGTACCCTGACCAGCTATTTTTGGGCAGCCTATATGTCATTATATAACAGCACATATGCTATAGATCTAGATTTTGGTTTAGCTAAAATAATTTTCTCCAGTGGCTTGAATTTAAATTTTGCATTTATCCTTTAACAAGCTCAGAAGTAGTTTACGTTTTGGCTTACTGCAACTCTGTGTTTTTCTGCCAGAGGAAGAATAACAGGGATAACATGTAGTATTTAAGAAGTGAGATTTCACATTTATTTTTCAATTGGTTCTAGTTTGCATTCTTTGTTGAGATTTATATTAAATGGTGGCACCAGTTTTCTAGGTGGTTAAAAGCTATGCATTCCAGAGCTTATTGAAAATTCATAAGGCTTTATGAAACACTGTCATGTCTTTATTTTTTAAGCATATAACTAATTCTCCTTAGAATGGTATCTGTATAATATTGCCACTTTCAGCAAGTTTTATTTTTTAATAAAGGTTACTGAAAACCTTAATTTTTCTTTATTTGGTTTTGTTGTTTGTTTTCTTTATTAGTGGGTTTTGCTTTATAAATCCACATGGAAATTGCATGGAAGGAAAGTTTTTAATTAGTTCCAAAGCTGTTCCCTTTCTGTTAGTTATTAAAGGCCGTCCTTTTAAAGATGATCATACCTTGACTGCTATTAGCTTTTACAATAGTGGAATATATGATTTCTGTGAAATAATATATTATCTCAGCATATTTCTAGTCTTTGTACTGATTTACAGAAGACAACCAATGGCTCAGTCATGTTGGTGCATGCCACTGGCCAGGCTCTGCTGACTGCCTCATCTTCCTTTGTAAACAAGCATGTGACTTGTAAGAGATTACTGAGGGACAGCAAGGGACCATATTAGATTGAATATTGATCTCAAAGTAGTGTGCTGCACTTCTCTCCTTAGTTTTTAATAGCAGCACTAATAGCACACTGCTTTTACTGCTGCAATCTGAGGCAGACGCTTCCAGCAGCTTCCTGGGGCAGAGTACTTCACACATGCATTTCTTCCTACATTAAAAATCTCATATTCTCTATTCATTTTGGGTATGCCCCACAATAATTAAATAACAGAAAAGATATGATTTTCTATTTCACAGGGGCTCAGCTTGAGTGATGTTGAAGGAAGCCTGGAACTGATCTACGTCTAATTTTGTTACTGAAGAGAACTAAGAAAACCTTTCTGAAGCATTTAATAAATTTCTATAGTAATATAAGTCTGTGACTGTTTTTATAACATCTTGTTCAATTATTGATGTCTTTGAAAACAAATAAAATTAATCTCATATATACAAATTTGCATAACATGTGAAAGTAATGCAAGAACTGAAAAAGTTTCCTATACACTACTGAGAGTAGCTCACAAAAAATTTAGCAGTAAAATGTTCACTTCCAAGCTCCCAACTGCCTGGCAGAACTTTAAGTTAAAGAAGTCAAGGATGGATATTTAAATTCAATGTCTAAGGGAAAAAACCTTCAAAGCCCACAAAGGGCATAAAAAGTAGATAACTTCAGATTGATTGGGAGAAAAGTATTGATTACAATAAAGAAAATGTCTGAGATGATGATCATCAACAAATTTCAAATGCTGGAAATTCTGAACTTACTCTGAGTAAAAACAAGTTCCATGTTCTTCCTATATTAGTATATAAAGCTATTTTCCTTTCACTTTAATAAGGAATTAATATGAAATTTGTTGCTTGAAATCCAGCTATATTTTGAGTTGTTTCTTCTAACAATTCTATTTCTTACATGCAAAACCTTTCTGCAATAAAGAATGTAGACCTGTTCACTGGGCAACACTTGAATTGGCATCAATGTATGTTCCTTGTAACAATGGCAGGACAAACCCTTACAGCTGTGCTCTTATCCAACTCCTCTGTCAGGAGTCTGTAGAAAATCTGTGGGTTGTCACTGCTTTTCTCTCATGGGCCAAAAACTGCTGCTCTGAGCTGTTAGCAACAAAAATGGATGTTTGACATGGTCAGGGAAGGAGAAAGCATATCATAAAGATAATGAATTATAGAAGGGTGCATTTCCAAGGGTTTCAAACCACTCAAGTCCACTGGCCATTTCTTACAGAGCAAAACCCCTTGGGTGCTAAATGGGAGGTACAGTCACTGATAGCAACCACCAATTATCAAGCATGGTGGGATATGGTTAGACCTTCTATAAAAATCTTCTGAATGGCTCCTGCAAGATATTTATGTATTCAGGACTTAGATGGGAGATAGGATTTTGGCCACTGTGAATTCCAGTTCAGGGAAAGCTATTTATACCAAGTCTCCAAAGGTTTAATGCTTCATGAATATTAATAGTGGAAGTGGGAATTTTTATATAACATCTTGGTTTACCAAACGTAAAGAAAGTTTTTTGCAGCACAACCCTTAAATTCTAAAAGGCAGCATCACACCTTCAGCTACCTGCAGAGTTAACAGAGATCACACTCATGGTTGAAAGCAGGAATATGATCCATCCTGAGGATCACACATAATATGCTACAACTGAATATGTCCTAGGTATTATCTAGCCCAGCATACTGTCCCAGCAGTAACAGAAGGAGATACTGTTAGAAGACAGTATATGAGACTAAAATTTTGAAGTCTGTTCCCCTAGTACTGGCCTAAAATTCACAGCCCTTGGGTTCCAGGTACTGAAGGCATTCCCTGGCCTTTCACACATGGTTTTGCTGATCCTTTTTTGAACCTGCTGGTCTGCCTACAGAACTTCTTGGAGTTATACTTTCCAGAGGACCACTGTCCACCATGTTGTCCAGGTGAGGGAGTGAAAGTGCTTTCTTTCATCAGTATTTCAGTATTTTCACTGAGTTTATGCAGTACTGTGGGATTTGGTGAAAAATCACCCTCATCCACTTTTTGCCATATGTACTGCTTTCACAATTTTGTAAATCCCGGCCACATGGCACTTCATGCTTCTCTTAACATGAAAGAATCCCAACCATTTCATTCTCTCCTCATGAGGCAGTTGCCTGCTCATGCCAGTTGTCTTTCTCTGGATCTTTTCCAGCTCTGTCCTTCACAGTCACAGATGAAGCCCAGCCTCTGCTCCCAAGGATGCCTAACCCTTCACTGGCTTTTTTGGCCACTGCTACACATCGAACTGGGAACTCCAGAGAGTGGTCAACAATGACTCCGAGAGATCATTACTGAATTGTAGCTGAACACTATTTAGACTATTTCCTCTAAGCCTATTATCATATGCCTTGTGAATCCTTCTGTTTCCCCTTCATTCCAGGGAATCCATGTAATAATCTCAGTTATTCCTTATGGAAATCCCACATTTCTCTATCCCTATGTCTTATTTTTCTGTCCTAACAAAAATGTTCTCTGCTTTCTGTTCTCATTCCCTCCAAAAACAGTCTCCACAGCAGGGAGATTTATGTGCCCCACATTCATGTGCCAGAGCTCTCTGCTTTATTACCCATACCACCACTGCTATTCCCACCTGTACTATTTCTGTATTTTCAGCTTGTTGGGAGCTGGTCCCCTTTCCAATCCAAATGCACTATGAAACATCAGTCATTTGGTTTTGTTTTGGGCTTCCTCACTCTAACCCAAAATCTCTTGCCTCAAGCACAACTTTACACATATTGATCACACAGTCTTTTCTGCTACTCTGAAGAGCATGTCCCATTTGGACCACAGACTGATAGCTGGATTGTCTCTGTGATGCCACATCCTGGTCTGCATCAAAAAGCAGCATGGCCAGTAGACCGAGGGAGGTGATTTTGCCTCTCTACTCAACTCTGGTGAGAGCAGCACCTGGAGTAGTGCATCCAGTTCTGGGGACCCCAACATAAGAGGTATGTGAATGCCTTGGACTGAATCCAGAGAAGTGCTACAAAGGGGATCAGAGGGCTGGAGTACTTCTCCTCTGAAGGCAGGCTGAGAGGGTTGAGGTTGTTCAGCCTGGAGAAGAAAAAGCTCTAGGGAGAACTTAGGGCAACCTGCCAGTACCTAAAAAAGGGCCTGCAAGAGTGTTGGAGAGGGTCTTTACAGGGACAGGCAGGGGAAGAGGTAATAGCTTTAACTGAAAGAGAGTGGGGTTTAGATTACATACAAGGAAGCAATTTTTCCTTCTGAGAGTGGTGAGACACTGGAACAAGCTGCCCAGAGAAGCTGTGTGCATGTCCCATCTCTGGAAGTGTTGGAGAGGCCAGGCTGGGTGGAGCTTTGAGTGACCTGGTGTAGTTGAAGATGTCCCTGCCCATGGCAGCTGGATTGAACTGCATGACCTCCTAGGTGCCTTCCAACTTATCCCATTCTATGATTCTATGATCAGTCTATGATACTCAAACATCCAAGTTCTATCCCCTGAAAATAAGCTTTGTCCTATAAGCAAAAGAAGAAAAGAAAAAAAAAACAAAAAAAAGAAAAAAAAACAAAAAAAAGAAAAAAAAAAGAAAAAAAAAAGAGGAATATTCTATCTACTGCACAGGAAACATGGTTACTACTCTATGTGGAAAGATTCCTTAGGACAGTGAACTCAAAAGGTAAGGATGCTAGAATGTACCTTTGAGTTACATAAGGAGACAGTAGAGAATCTGAATATTGCTGTCAAGGAGAAGGGTGAAAAAAACAATGAGAGGAGACAGCTGGGAGGGCTGAGGTGAAAGTCTGAGAGCCAGAAGCAATCATGGTATGTCAGAGCCTCAGTTCATCAGCAGTATGGAATTATAGGGGATATATTTGAAAAATAAAGATTCACTGCAGCCTCCTCAAACAATATGAAGAGAGATTGATGAAGCACTGTGCTTTGCATGGTTTCTGTGCACGTTTTCTGTGCAATGAGGAATTGTTCCCCTTCTGTCTCATGGGGCACAGCAGCACAGCAGATATTTAAATCTTTGCTGCTGCATAGGTACAAGATGCAACTCAGTTTCTGCTGAGCAAAACTAGAAGAAAAAAAGAACAGCTTTCAATATTCAGATGGGTGTCTACGTCTAAATATAGTTCACTGGCTGGTACAGCAGATGCAGCCACCACTTACTTACTAATGTCCAATTTGGTAATCTGCATCTGGGTGATTATGGTCTTTTGAATGCTGGAGCTTGCTATCTTAGGCTTTGTATATGTATATTTATGTGTATATATATATATTTATATTTATATAAATTTCATGCAATTTACGACAGTGTGGTTGGGGGAGGAAAGTCCATATATGTTGGTCTCTTGTTGTGAAAAGCAACTAAATTTGACAAGTTCTAAAAAGATTCCTTATAAACAAAGAAAAGTGTGAGAATTATAGTATAATTACCCATATAGGGTAGGTATGAGGAGAATGATGATGCAGACTGCAGAAAAACCCATATTTTCTTCCCCAGTATTTTAAGATTTGTTCTCATTATGAAGAGACAGTAAGAATCCCCTGTTGGAAGCTACTCTCCTGAGACTCAGGACATCTTTCAGTCTCCTGATTTACCCAGAGTTGTATGATGGTAAAGGTGCAAACTGTTCTAGGAAATTCTCCAGAGGCAGCCTACTGTTCCTGCAGAGATCCAGATGCAGCCAGAAATACATTATCCCACTGTTATCCCAAATCTGAGTCTGAGTTCAGAAAACTGCTTTTTCTGTTTCCCCTGCTGTCTATCTCAAGATCAATAGCTTCAGTTGAAAGAATTACATAACTCCTCCCCCCCCCACTTTGTATAGTTATGCCTCCTGCATAGCTTCCAACTTTTTATAATACAGAGTGTAATGGTGGCTGTTAGACATGGACTAGAGAATATAGTGTATCTCAGGTCTTAGTAGAACAGAGAATGAGGAGAATGAGGAGATTGAGTGAACATGTGTAGTGGGCTGACCCTGGCTGGATGCCAGGCACCCACTAAAGCTGCTCTCTCTCACTCCCCTCTGCAGCTGGACAAGGAAGATATATATATAAAAGGGTTCATGAGTTTACACAATAAGGACTGGGAGAGATCTCTTATCAAATACCATCATGGGGACAACAGGCTCGAGTTAGAGACATTAATTGAATTTATTGTTAACAAAAATCAGAGCAGGATAATGAGAAGTAAAAAAACCTTGAAAACATCTTGTCCTCACTCCTTCCTCCTTCCCAGATCTACCTCATCCCCCAGAAGCTCAAGGATGCAGGGAATGGGGGCTATTCCTGAATTCATGACCTGAGGCTTCTCTTGCTGCTCAGGGAGAAGAGGGGGGAGAACTCTCACAGGAGACAGTTCTCCATGAACTTCTCCAGTGTGAGCCCATCTCACGAGCAACAGCTCCCTGTGAACAGCTGCAGTGTGGGTCCATCCCATGGGCAACTGTCCTCCCAACACTGCTGCAGCGTGGGTCACTCTTCCATGGGAGCAATCCTCCAAGAACAGGCTGCTCCAGCCTGGGGGCAGGGCCCTCTCTCCACTGGCTCTTCCACAGGGTCACAGCCTCCTCCAGGCAGCCACAGTTCCAGTGTGGGTCTCATCCACAGGTGCAGGTGGATCTCTGCATCCCTTTGGGCCTCAACAGGCTGCAGGGGCACGGCTGCTT
>VZRH01005335.1:1575487-1648340 GCA_013397555.1 Urocynchramus pylzowi
GGTTGCGCTGGCCCCGCGGAGAGGGTGCGATGCGAAAATACCGAGCGAGTGTCGGCGCAGCCCGCGCACCGTAAGAGTCAGCGAGGCTGCGGTGTTCAAAGGAGTTTCTGATTTAACAGATGGTACCGCAGGAAAGGAACAGTTTGCGAGAGAAACTGGTTTTTTGCTCTCTCGTGTGACAATTTATTCTAGGTGTTCTTTCAGTATAGAAGAGTTACAGTGTTTTAACTTATCGTCAGTAACCAACAAATACCGAAGTGTGCCCCGGGATTTTTGCCTCTGAAAATGGGATTTTTATATTAATTTTAAAAATGCTTGTTTTGTTGTTCCGTTTACCTGTAAATGGATTTAACGCTACGTCTTCCTAATACTAGGGAATGTAAAGTTTTTCACTTAAGGTTGAAAGCGGCATGGTGTAGCTAGTTTCTTTTCCTGCGCTCTAAACCGAGGAAAGGTGTCAGAAGCTGCTTCCCTATTCAAAGGAAGCTTTTTGATGTTTGCAAAGTTGTATTAAGATAGTTTTCTAATTAAAATCATAATAGGGGAAGGGGAATTTGAGGAGCTTAGCATGTCCCTGGTGAAAGAATTGGACGGAAGGCCAGTAAGATGCTCTTGGTGGACAGCCTGTCTTAATTTTCTGATGACCCGACTTTTAACACTTTTAAGCCATGCTTATTTTTGCACAATGATTTAGTGATTTGGTATAGTACTCAGACATGAATATTCATATAAACTTAAATGTCCGTATGTTAAGCCACGTCAGAATTTAGGTGCATTTAAAAATAGTTACAGACGCAGAAGATGCCATTCCTACTGTGTATACACTTGAGTCTGTTAATTAGCTTTTTGCAGTGGAGACGGGAAGGCTGGTGGATTCCGTACCTCTGCGACTCTTCAACTTTTCCCTTCTCCCAAATGAAACTCCCTCACCTCCGCCCGCCGAGGCAGCGCTCCCAGAGAGGGACAATTGATCCGTGGGCTTCTGAAAGCCAGTTTGTGTGGTTCGGCTCTGGTTTGAGCACAAATAAACTGCTGTCCTGTCAGTTCCGTTTTTATGAGTATGCAATAATGGGGGAAAATTGAATTCTTGAGTTGATGCTTTTTGCCTGCTGTAAAAGACCACAAGAAAATGCTGCAAGAAAGAACAGCCTATGTTGACAGCACAGTGAGAAATAAGAAGAGAAATTCTTGTGCATGGCAACCTGCCATTTTCCTCATGTGATTAGATTTGATCTGAAATAATAACCGGTATTTTAAAGAATAAATTTATTTAAAATATGAGAAACAGTGAAAGTTGGAATGTTAATGTTGGAAAGTTGGAATGCCTTTCCTTATGTTCCTCGAGTAATAATTTGTTTAATTATTTGGGTTGTATTTTACTGTTAGGATGTTTTAATACTATTTATTTTAGTTCCAGAGCTCATACATATTAATAGAATTATTTCAGCATCCTAACGAGATAAGGATTCTTTGATAGTCAAGCATATGCTAATAGAGCATATAAGGATATCCTTAAAATATATGCTGTGAATTATAATTCCTGTGCAGTCTCAGTTGATTATTTTTTCTTGTCCAGGTTTGAGCCCAACTAGTGGAGATGAGAAAATTATTACAGTAACAATGGGGTTATATATTAGTTGTTTGAGTATATCTAGTTAGCAGCTGCAGTGTTTGCACAGGTATGTTTCCCTTTAAGTAGAAAAAAAAAAAGGTAACTAATCTCCTTTCACAGTGCATATCTTTCCGTGAAAACTTTTTCTCCACTGTTTGCTTAATCTAAAGAAATATCTTCCATGGGTTTGTTTGTTTTTAAAAAGTGTGTCATCTTGCATTGTAGGAAATGTACATACTTACTCCTCCTGGATTTGGGGGAATAACAGAACTATTAAAAGAAAAGTAAAATACCCTTTTTTTAGTTGAACTTCACTTAAAAACTGCACCACTCTTGGTCCTCCTCCCTCACACCCCAAATCCCCAAACCCTGATAATAATGACATAAATCTTTTTCGTAGGGACATGATGATTATTTAAGGCTGGCAGCAGAAGGCAATAGTCTAGGATTGTCAGAACTAATGATCATGTGTTAATTCACAAGGTCTCTGCGCACTTGTTTTTGTTGATGAGCTATTGTGACTTACTTCTTCTTCACCCTTTAGTGAGTTGCTGTTGTTTCTTAAGTTACTGTAGCAAAAACATTAAACTATGTGTACTATTGAAACATATGGGAGGTGACAACCTTGCAGAAGCAAACAGTTACTACTGGCAAGCATGGTCGGGTGTCAGATTAGCACAAGATTGTTACATGGTTGTGAGTGGCTTAGCTCGGGAGATACTGATACTTTTGTTTGGTAGAGCCATTTACTTGAACGTGGGATGGCTTCCTTGCTCCTTGCAGCAGGTGTTTGTTAAGCAGGGTGTCTCTGGTGCGTGAACTGTTGCCATCGGATGCAGAAGGAGCATTTTGAGATAGGCAAAGAATTGCATGTGTTGTGAAGCCCATGGGGAAGACCTTCAGATCAGACCTTCAAAACAGACATTGCTCTCTTAATATCATCAGGGATATTTTGTGCCGGGGCCAGATGCTTGTGTGGCTCATGTAGCAGTGAGCTGTAAATTAGCCTGCTATTCCAGCATCTGCTTCAACAAGTTTCACTGAAGATTAGATAGAGATACAGAGAAGGTAGCTAGCTCCTCGATATCTCTTGAGATGTCATACACTTTAAGACAGGAAGTTATTTGATCTGCAGGTTAAAATCTTTCAGATGGGGCAGAGGCCCCTGACACAGAAAAACCTTATCTGTGGCTGCAGCAGTACAAGTAGTGAGTTTCTCCTGTACATAAAGCTACTGCTTGGATCTCTCAGCTACACATTGAAGCAAGTGATGACCTCCTGTTTCTTACATTACGCTGGCAAAACAGGGATTCAAGACTTATTTAATTTGGGGTGGTTTTTTTTTGGTTTTTTTTTTGGTTTTTTTTTTTTTTTGTTTGTTTTTATTTTGTTTTGTTTTTAATTTTTTTTAATTGCTGTTTTTTATTTTTNTTTATTGTTGTTGTTTTATTGGAGTTTTTTGTTGGTTTTTTTGGTTTGGTTTGGTTTTTTTGTTTTGTTTTGTTTTGTTTTGTTTTGTTTTGTTATTCTACTGCCTATTAATAGGGTGAAATGAGAGAGAGAAGTAGCAGGAAAATCATAAAGCTGTGTCAGTCTTCCATGTTCCACAGACATTATACTGAGAACTAATTTGAGGTTTGGCTCCCTAACTCTCAAATATCATGAGGACCATGAGCCCCACTTTGTTACTCCTCAGGAATACACTTATTATCTCTGTTATTTGATGATTGAGAAATCATGAAAGAAGAGGGGAGCAAAGGGAAGACAGAGAGGACAGCTGCAAGCTGGATGTGTGTCATAATGGAGCTCTCAGCAGAGCATGAACACAGAGCAAAAACACTGCCTGTCACAAAACAAAGGATTGGACTTTCTCTGGGGCCAATGTGTAATGTCTTGCCCATACAGCACAGGGACGGTAACATGGGGGGAAAAAATGGGATTGTGTGAGTTCCTTCATGAAGAGCTTGAGAATTTGAAAGGTGTATCAGTCTCCTCTTTATTTTCTTTTTGCTGGAGCTGGTTGTTTTCAGGCTTCGAGTGATAAGACTAAATCAATTTATGTATTTATGGTGAGCTTTTATTCTATATGATTTGGGCCCTATTCATTACCCTCCCCTGCCCCAAGGTTAGTACTTTCTGTGTGATAGTTGATCAACATTGGAAGCCTGACTTATTTGAAAAGGAGAGTTAAACTTAAAACTTGTGAAGGAGCAAGGAGATTTCCCCAGAACAGCTTTGGGCACTGTAAAACTTGAAGGGACCTTGTGGGACTTGAAGTGACTTGATGAGACTTACCACTTAGAAAAAAAATATTCTTAATTTAATATTTTAGAGAAAATCCCTCTCAACACTTGTGTAGGAAAACAAATCCATTGTGTGCTTTCCAGTTATTAATTAGCCAAGTTTTTGCTATTATTAACTAATTTTTAGGCTATTTTATTCAACTTCCAGCTATCAGGTCCAGCTATTTGCCTGTTCAAAGAGCTACTTATTGTCCAATTTTTTAATAGAAAAATCTTTATCAATTGACGATGGCATCTTGATAAGACTGAGTTCATCAAATCTTTTGCTCTTTACATATTTTCAATCCTGTTTTCTTTTTGTGCCTGGTCAGTTAGACTGTTTTCTGTTTCTTGGAAGCTATACACCTACTGCGCCCTGGATGCAAATGTTTTTCCTAATGTGCAGTTAACTTTGCACACAAATTAAATGGTAAGGGCAAGAAAAAGTCAGGGCCCCCAGAAAAATAGGAAGAAGAGACTGTAAAGAAAGCTCTGATGGTGAAGTAGGTACAGGTTGTCTTATGCTTTGTTGGGAAATCTATCAGTGGTCAACAGTGAAAGATGAAGGAAAGAAATTTTGAGCACAAAGCAGAGCTTAACAGACCTTAGCAAAAGCAAGACCATTTCTGTGGATGATGGGAACTTTGTTAGGCTGTGAATGGGAGCCTTAGCTGTGCAAGATCCACTGCTGTAGTTTACACATTATTCAGTCATCAGTGACCAAAGACTAACACTTTGGGTCAGCCTGGACAAGCACCCTTTGCATCCCTGTGAGGAAAAATAGTTGACATATTCACAGTCATGGTTGTAAGATGTTTCTTACTGACCATGTAAAACAAAGCTGTAGCAGTTCTGTCTGAAACCTGGGACCACTCTGGAAATATTGCCTTTTGAAAGTGTAGGCACCTTGTTTGTTCAGTTGATACCGTTTGTATACCCTTCTGTTATGGAAGGTGTTCTCACTGCCATCAGGATAGATTACTAGAATCCATCCTGTCTGTCTTCAGTGGGTGATCTCACCCACAAGCAACAAATTTGGATAAAAAAATGCAACATGAACATATAGCACGGCTGCTTAAATGATATGCTTTTTCTTTCCAGACATTATATATATAATTCTCATCCATTTCACTGTGAACTTGACTTGTGGAAACAGAAAAGAATTGTCTGCCTCCTGTGCTCCTTCATATAAAATGCTTTTGGGACACATAGATGTGAAACAAATTTCGTAGGTAAAGCATAGTTCAACTGAAGTACTTGCATAGATAAATACTATCCAGAAATCTTTACATAAACTTTATATATGACATGCATACAAAGATAAGACTGATACTGTAGTCCGAACTGTGTTTTCCCCCAGAGCATAGCACAACCAGATTCCATGAAAATACTTCCTAAAATAACTGTAAATACATTATTAGATATTCCTTAATCTAACCTTAGCTATATAAAACCTTAGTAATAAATCATCTTTCATAAATAATACAGAGCATACGAAAAATGTTAGTATTTATAGTCACTGCAGTGCAATTGGATTCACTTGTGAGTCTTCTTTATACTTCCTTTCTGATTTTAAATTATTAATACTGTTCTATTTCAGAAATTGATATTTGTGTACTGTTGATGTAAACCCAATCTATTCAGTCATCTGAATCTTTGACAGTTGAATTCCAAGTGGCCTTATGTATTTTGCCGCACAAAAAAGCCAGGGCATCCATGCTGTTGATAAAAGGATATTCCAAGGTGATTGATCAATTAATATTACATCTTTTGTAGCTTCTGGAAAGAGAAACTGTAACAGCTTTTAAATCCCCTTTAGAGAAGGAAACAACTTTTATCCAGGACTACAAGAAGCAATAGCAAGAAAAAAGGATGCAATGGGAAGAAAAATGTTTTTTTTTCTTCTGGATTTAATTCTCCATTGGGATCTTATTGTTAGTGTCCCTGGGTTTTCAGTAATTTTCTCTGGGATTATTTTTTTTTTCCTTTTTCATTTTTCCTGGAGTCACTATAAACACTAACTGAAGTGAAATATTATAGCCCATAGGAGTAATGCTAACTCATTAGTAGTCAATCTCACTTCTACATGAAACCTCAATCCCCTTGTTGTACTTTCTGCTTGAATAGTTTTCAAAGAACCACACTAATTTTATGTGTGGACTTAAACTACTGATAGATTTCCCACTCATACCTTCTGTTGCCATTACTATATCACCATGGCAAAAATAAATTGTGTCTTTCTTTGCATGCAGTTTCCATATGCCAGAAAGGATGATAGTAGCAGGAATTAGCTGGTCCGTGTGGATGGAATGCTTGACTGTGAAACTCTTCCCATATGCAAACTGTCATACCTCCTTTATGGTTTTGTTTTGTTTTGTTTTTTGTGGTTTTTTTTTTGTTTTGGTTTGGTTTTTTTGTGTTTTTTTTGTTTGTTTGTTTGTTTGGTTTTTTTTATTTTTGTGGGGTTTTTTTTATTGTTGTTGTTGTTGTTTTTTTCACTGAGGTCTGCCTCACCTGAAATCTTACATATCTGAGTTTGTGCTCCACTGAGAAGTTTTACCTGAAGCAATGAGAGACTTAGACACCTCTAAAATGGGAACAGTTGAATAGCTAAGTGTAAGAAATTGTAAGCAATGTTTTGAGGTGGCAGTAATTGAAGTGGCAGTAACATCTGTAAAATGAAGATATTACTAGCTGCACAACACAGCATGATATGAAAAGATAAGTTCATTAATGTTGGTGAAATACTCTGATACTGTAGTGATGATCACCTTGGAAAGACTCATGAGGAAATTGATACTCCTGGCATCCTAGCAGAGCTTAACTAGAGTTCCCTAAGGCTATAGACTGAACAACAATTCTGATCAGACTAGACACCAAATGCCTTATCTGCTTACTCAGCAAATGGTGCTCTCTGAGTGTTGGTGGAAACAGTCTTGGTGGAAAGAAATGCAGTTCTCTGTGAAGACATAGCTGAAAATTGTGTAAAGCTGTTAATCTCTCCTTTTGGAGAAGATTGTTTGGACACTTGGTGGCCGGTGGCTCTTAACTGTGGAAATAGCAGACACAGTATATGAGATGTTGGTACCTAGTGAAGTCCTCCTCAAACTGCAACCAACCTTCTGAACTGGGGGAGAAAAGCTCCTTGTACTGATAATGTGACTGTGAAAGAAGAGATCTGTGTAACATTCTGCATAGTCATTAGTGAGGGTAAGTAAATACAGACAGCAGCAAGTATGACAGAATTAAGATACAAATGGTCCTGATTTTGGTGAGTGTGATAATTTTCTTTATACTCCATAAAGGAAATAGCATCAAAATCATGTTATATGCCTGCTGGAACTCTAGTACATATGTACATCATATCCAACAGCACTGGCAGAGGTCTGCAGAGTGGTTAAACCCAGTGATGGAGGCAGTGGTTGTTGCCCAGGTGGAGGAACAGCATGGCTGGGTGGAGTTTGCAACGTTTGGAAGGAGAGTGATGTGGTAATGAAATGTAGTGTCTATAACCAGACATTATAGATAGGGACCTTAAAGATTCTCTAGTTCCAACCCCCCTGCCATGGGCACATCTCCCACTAGACCAGGTTGCCCAATGCCCCATCCAGCCAAGCCTTGAACACTGCCAGTGAATAGGACATCCACAACTTCTGTGGGCAATCTGTACCTGATTTTTTACTGGGACACACTGAACAAATTGTCTCACAGCAGTTCTGTCACAAATGTTGCAGTAAGTGTTGCAGGAAGTTTTGAGCGAGGCTTAGATTATCCCTATAAATATATAAAGCTAGATGTAGATATAAAGATATAAGATATAAAGCTTGACCTCAAGCTTTAAAGGGAAGGTATTGCAAATATTGTAATATTGAGAAACACCCAGAAGAGATGCCCTCACCTTCCCAAATGTACTTTCCCCAAGTTCCTTTACCTTCTGCTATCCCCAGATTTCAAGGTCCTGTGAGTCAGACATGGTAAAACTGTAGCACAGGCAGAATGCAAACTTGTTACTGCTCTTCCCAGTATGCCTTCAGTCACTTCTAACCATTTCTATTTCACAGGTATGCACCCAAAGGGAGAAGTTCTGTAAGATTTTGTGGCAATGGGCAGTAAAAATGAATTCTCCTAATGAATTGATATGTCATCTTTTGTCATCTCCTTTGGGGAACATAAGATAACAGTGGTTGGAGCCCATGGGTCTTTCTTCAGCTGAAATAAAGGGATTCTTGAGGAAATATGAAGGTTGTCATTGATAGGGAGGAAATTGTTCCAGCTCCATGATCTCTAAATTCCTGTAACTGCTAATTGCATCCTGTTTTCTACTTCCCCTTTGCAGTTATTTTAGTTACAACTCACTGTGGTGTAAGTACCTGTCTGTTGCTGAGTGAATCCAAAAGGAAGAAGAACAAGAAAAAAAAAAAGTAAAAAAAATTTCCTTTATTTATTCCACATTTTAAAAATACTCAGTCATGTTGTAGATCAGTTTTCTGGTTTTAGTTTTCCAAATGTATACCTCTATGTAAGCCAGTACATCTTTAGATAATAAGAGGATTTGGTTTTAATAACTCCCTCTGAAAAGCACAATAACTCCATTTTCCAAAGCTGTGCAAATATTTTCCAAGTGTATTAATTCACATTTGCTAAAATGAGCCAGTTTTATACCTGTGTGAGGGCAAAAGCAGTGACCAATGTGCTTTAATACCTATGAGTTAGGTCACTTCATGTTAAATGAATGTTGAAACACTGACAGAGATTCCCAGAGAAGCTGTGGATACCCCATCCCTGGAAGTGTTCAAGGCAAAGCTGGATGAGGCTTTGAGCAACCTGGTCTAGTGAAAGGTGTCCCTGCCCATGGCAGGAGGGTTGGAAGATACAGATGATCATTGAGGTCCCTTTGAACCTGAGTCATTCTGTGATTATTATTTAGAAGGATTTTAAAGAGTAGTCTGAAAAAGGTGGGGATAAATGATTATAAATTGTGCCAATCTACAGAAATACAGACTGTTATGGTGTGAGGCAGTGAAGCTGGTGTCAGCAGCTTGTAGTGTTCTAGGTGCTTGTACCTGACATTTTATACCTCAGTGCTTCAGCAGTGGCACCATGCAAATTTCAGTGCATCAAGCATTCAGTTTCCATGCCAGGATTATATTACTCAAGTTTGTTTGGAGTTCTGGACTGTTGCAATTTTAAACCACTAGTGTTTTGTCATGTGTCTTTGTGTAGGAAGATTCCCATTTAATACAAATTGAATTGTGATAAATTAATGATTGTGACCAACTCTGAGCTGTAGGACATCTGAATCCTGCAAATGTGTTTATGCTTAAGACACAGGTAACAGGCTAACTTGAAAGATAATCTTATTGTCTTCCAGACTGTTCTTGGTGCATTGTTAATCATACCTCCTCACAGGCAAAGAAAGGTAAAATTATAGTCATTTCTCCAAAGAAAACAAGCTTATCATCCATTTCTTAATTGTGGATGAGAAAAGCAACATTACTCCTGAAGGACTTCAGAATATAACCTAAGATGCTTACTCCAAACACACATCTATTGCCTCGTGCAATAGTCCTTCGGAGGAACACAGGCAAGTGTTCATTCTGGTAAATCATCACAGCTAAAACAAGATTACTGTCATTGTTCCCTAGCATGTGACATTTAGAAAAAACTTCTGTTCTTTGAAACAGTAATTTTTTGTGTTACTTGTTTTGATATTGTCTCAAGTAGGCTCTTGATATTGAAGAGAACATACTTGTATTGATGCATAAAATATATGTATCACTTTGGATGAAGGAAAGTTTTACTCTGTGCAAATGAGCATTTGCATTTATACATTATAATAATGATTTAATGTACTTGTAAGAGCGCATGACTCTTAATTATGAACAACAACACTGGATCTGAGGTGACCCTCTGGGTCAAAACTTTTCTCTGCCTAGCCCAAATCATCTAGCCTACCTCTACATACTTTGGCTTTTTTGAATATTTAGTTATTATGGATACTCTTTAAGTGTTGCTAATTGGCTACACTAAGTTTTCCTTTTTTAAAAAAATGCTGATGCAGAAAAGTAGTTTATGTGAGACCACTAGGGGAGTGTTTTAAGAATGGTTGCACTTTGGGAGCCTAGTCTCATAAAATTACTTGAGAATGGTTGGTTAAAGGTGAGCTACAAGAACAACAATTATTTTCAATCTTAAAGTATTAACTAATAAAACTTGTGACATGAGATTACAGAAATTATGGCTTAGTCTCTTTGAGTACTATTACATTGAAATTCATGCCTAAACTTGTGTTTATTTTTTCCTTCTTGCATGCTATCTGTACTTGGAAGCTCTAGTTCTGATCTTTTATCAACAGATGTTTTTACTATGAGTTTATGATCTAAAGCAAATAAAACTGTACAGGGCAACAGTACTCCCTCATTAAAACAAAGAAGCTTAACCCTTCTCTTAAAAAGCTGCTTCATCAGGCTCTAGAATCTCGGACAGGGACAGACTTTGACTAATTTTATTTTAACCTATGGAAGGGCTGGATAATTTTCCCTTGAACAGCTCTACAAATCAACAAGTAGTGGAAAATAGGTTCTTCCCATGTGTTAGTGAAGGGTCAGATAGTGTATTGCTAACAGCTCCAAGCCACGTGTGGATAATATTCCTACCTTCTATTCATCAATAGAGAAGCAATCATGTTTATATTTATATATTTATTATAATTATGTCCATGTGTATTTTTTGTCTTCTACTTTCTGGCTTATTGGTGGAACTAAGCTGCCATGAACTGGATATGCATGCTACTAAAAGTATGAATTTGTAGTTTTTTCTTAATCAGCTTTAAAAACACATAGGGCATTTTGTGGTGCAGCACCACTGATTTTATGATTTTTTTTTTTTTTTTTTTTTTTTTGCATGTGAGTGGTACCTAGATGTTGTTCACCCCAATGGAGAGAATGGCTGCAAAACATACTGCTGTTGGTGGTGTGGTCAGAAGAGAGAATTCATTCTGTGATACAGACCATTGAGTATTTTAATTGTAGTATAAATAGGAACAAATGCCTCAGATTTGTTCTTTGCAATGTCCAGCCTGACATGGGGAGAAAAATTATTTTGTGTAACTCTTTTGTGTAACTCTTTTGTTTCAAAAATTTCAAGTAGCTCTACTGTATTTGCCAGTAAAACAGAGATTAAAGGAACAGAGCAAAACCCCTCTTCGTTCTCTTCCAATTAATTTGATTCCTGCTAAAATCCTGTTTAAGTTTGGAAAGGAATGACCTTGAAACACTGTAGTTCACAGTTCAAATATTTTGGTAAATATTGGCTTATATATTGGGTGACCTGAATAAAAATAATTAGTAGGCAGTAGAATCTTTTGTTGTTGAATTTCTCATTATCTTTTTAAGGTGTTCATTTTTTCACATCCCTCTATTTGTTGTGTGAAGGATAAATTTAGTATTGTGGAATCAATAATGACATTTCCCATTCCATGGTCATAGCTCTTATTTAATGCTTTCAGCACAGTCATTTTTATAGATGCTCTACATAATGTATCAGCATGGGCCAGATTTTTGTCTGTGACTCAGAAAATGTTGTAATTATATTGGTGCAGGCAGCTCCATCTCTTACTTATGAGGCTATAGCTGTGGTAGTGAGTTTTCTACATGAATGGAGAATTTGTAAGCCTGCACCAACATTAAATAAATAACCTCTGACAAGTGTTGAAATTTTATTTCAATTATGTGATAGAGTTTGGTTTCTGTCAGAGGGCTCTGTTGTTCTCCAGCACCCCCATTATGTGCATGTGTTTGCAGTGAAGGGAAGGTAATTTGTGGCCTCATATGTTCTCTTGGGTAGTGGTGAAGTAATTTTGGCAAGAATGTTCTCTGTCACTCTTGCTCCTCTTGTTCCCTGAATCGCTTTGCAAGTGCCATGGTTGAATATTGCTGGAAAAAGTGCCTAATGCAGACAGCCTGAAATTATGTGAAAACTGCTTGTAATAGCCTCAGTTTAATACCAGAAACAGAATAGAGGAAACTATGCACAGACAGCCTGAATCATCAGCTGTTGGTGAAAAACTCGTGTGTGCATCCAGCCAGGCAGAAAAAATACTGACTTCCACTCTAGTTCAACAAAACCATATGAGTTTTTAAAACTCATAGGCATGGGCTTAATTATTACAGTGTATCAATTTTACCTGAATTAAGAGAAAGGAAGCAATATGATTTTACATTAATGAGATGTACAAAGCTGAACTAACAAGTGTGTCCAGTTAGGCATTTGCAAGGCAGAGGTGTCTGGATGGCCCCTTCCCTGTGTGCTGCCTGTACTTTTTGGGATGATGCAGTTCTCAGGTTATATGTGGACATCACAGCTAAGAAGGGTAATAAGATAAGCCCCCTTTGGCTAAAAAAAGAACTGTGCTAAGCTTGAGGATGACGCACATGTAGGCTTTCCTTTGGATTTCCACCTGGAACTGCAAGAATACATAAAAACCCCCTTCCTCCTCAGCTAATGAGATCTGGGGAGTCCCATATTGGTCACTTCCTGTTTTGATCTGCTGAGAGCAGCCTCCTAAAGCAGGCACGTTTCTGACCTTTATTCAGTGATCTGTCAAAATGTTTGGTAGGCAATGTGTGATGTTTTTGCTCAATCCTGATTTCAATTCTACTATTGTAATCCTAAAAATCAGGCTACTAAACAGTGGAATGAATGTCCAGTGTCATTTTAGTAGCACTTGAGCAAGCAGCACTGTTATCACTGGTATCATTGCATATAGAGTTGAATCTAATAATAAAAAATAAAATATTACTTAACCATTTTGATGGTTTTCATATTAATAATGACTTGCAAAAAAAAAGTTAAAACATTAAGAAACAACTAGACATAAGTTTCTGAGGAAAAAGAATAAAAAAAAAATTAAAACCAACTCTAATTTTTAATTAGAAAAGACTAACTGTATAATTAGCTTTATTACAAAGACATAACTAGGTCCCATTTTCTTGTTCTGTAGTTGAAATGTCCCATGTGAGCATTTATAAATCTTAAAACTTTGCAAATGGAGACTTGAATACCCGCACCATGTTTCACTTCTGTCTTATTGATCTTAAGGTATTATCAACACTCAGAAATAGACAATTGCAAATCCATCTTAAAATTGAAGTGCTTGCCATTTGCATGATATTCTCTCATGAGGCTTCTCTGTCTGAAATCTGTCTTTTCAATTACCATTTGCTGTCACTCAGAACTTCTTGCACTTTAATATTATAATGTAAATACCTCTGAATCTATCTAGGTGTATTTCAGTCCCTTTTCTGTTTCCATGCTGTTTTCAGTCCCAAGTAGATTTAAAGAAACATTCTCAAACAACTTGATTGGTAAAGGCTCACAAAGCAATAGTAACCGTTCATAATTTCATGGTTCTCTGAAAAACCAAATAATTAGATTAATTCTCTTTTGAATTTTTAGTGGAATTACAGCTTCATAAGGTAGAATCTAGGGCTTCAACAGAACTTAATTGTCATGGCATAAATTATCTTCAAAATAAGAAAACTCTAGTATTGGTAGCATTTGTAACATTCCTAGTGATGAAAGCAAAACATAATGACTCAAGAGTATATGTGGTGCTTGTGGCTCCTGTATGTGTAATTGGCCAGAAAAAAAGAAATATCACAATAAAAGGTTCATATAATTGGCTACTCTGTTTCAGTGCTAAGGTCAAATAGTGTAATATCTGTGCTGATATTTTTTGCTGTTCTAAATCTTGGGTTTATTAAATTATATTATATTATTAAATTATATTTAGCTGTTCCTAAATATAATTGTATGTATAAAGTTGTATGCCAGGGCACAGTATACACAAGAGCTTATCTTGCCAGGCTCCATCACTGAATTCTGCATAGCTAAATTAGAACTTTGCTCTTGAATTTCCTAGTGAAGGTGTCTATCTTTCTATCCATGGATGACCCTAACTACTTGACATACTACCTTATTTTCTTAAATTCAGCCCTCACAAATACTGAGTCTTTATTTTTCAGGTTAAGTTTAAGAATGGCATCTTTTGTATTCATGTTTTGTAAGTGGCAGTACAGGTAACTCAATTCAACCCTTTAACTTATTTTTTGTTTGTGTACATGTTATAGGAAAACTAAAAGCAAAGAGTCATTGTCAGGTGTTTGGCTGCAAAACTGGATGTTAGAAGCATGCTAACAAATGAAGCATTTTTTCTGGTATTTTACAGTGCTCCTTTTGGAATTGATATAATCTGCTTTTAAATTTCTCCAGTTGTGGAGATAAATTTCCTGAGTATCTAAATGTGAGTCTTAGGCCTCTTACTTTTGAAAATGCTGTAGTTTTTTCTCAATTACTTCCTTGTCAGTGCGATTCATATATTTTCTGCAATATCTCTCATTTGACAAAGTAAACCTGTGTGTTATTTCATTACTCCAGTGGCGAATTTTAATTTGTTTTATATTCTAATTTCTTCTTAAGAGTGACTTTATGACCTCAAGTTTTATGAGTCAAGAAGCTCCCTTCTGTGAAATCAGTCTGCTTTTTCTATTTGAGTGAGGCAAATTTCTATGTACAACATAAGGACTGAACTGATTTTATCGGCTTTTGTTAGGAAGTTTGATGGGATTTTTTTGGTCCAGCTCTGGCCTTGTCATACACATTTACTTAAAATTTCTGTAGTCTGTGTTTTAGTGAATGCTCTGATGTTAATATCTTGAGTCATTCATCGTACATGTCCTTTCACGTGCTTAGGATAAAGACTGTTTTAGATATGTATTTAGGGGGGTTAGTGCAATCTACATTGTTGCATTCATCTCTGTGCTTCTTCCTCTGTTCAGAATGGAGTGGGAATAATTTTGGCAGCAAGATTTCTTGCTACTTGTTGCTCATAAAGTTGAAAACTCCATCTAGAGAAGATATTAATCCAAACTGTTATTCTGGTGCAGCTTGTTTTGAAATTATTTGTTTCAGACTGGGACTGTTTTGACCAGTGGTATGTTAGATAAAGAGTGACTCCTTTGGAAATCTTTTTTAGTATATTTAGGTGTGTAGATAGTTTCCGACTGTTTCATGTCCTAGTTGCTCTATGTTGTCTTGAGTATGTTTGTGACTTTCTCAAATTTGTTAATTTTCATGTGAATTCATCTATTTTCTTCTTCTTTTTTTTTTTTTTTTATTTCACAAAGTCAAAAATAAAATTGCTTTGACCTAGATTTCTTGCAAATTCTTCAGGTTCTATTGCATGTACTATTTGTAAATTGTAGTTCAGTTTGAATGGGAAGGTTTAAATTTTTTTAAATTGCATTTTAGCTGTCAGATGAAGTATTGTGTCTAGTATTGTGTGAAATGTTGTTTCTTCCATATGCAATTGAAAGTTGGTAAGTTAGACTCAGCCTTTTGTGAGCAATTTTTTACAATATTTAAAATTCCTGTCATATAACAGAGGATCACTGTGAAGTATTCATGGAGGGAATAGTTTCTTCTGATGTTGCTAGATTGGTCTTGAGATCTTGTTTCTAATTAACAAAAAGAAGCCCAGCAGCATCCTTTCATATCAGGAAGAAAGCTAGGGAAAAATGTAGCATTGAGATAAGACAAAAAAACAAAAAAGAGAAGTTCTTCATCAGAATCTTGGAGACAGTCTCGTGAGTTACAGTTTTTCATTTTAGATTTAATTTTTCTTTGTAAGCTGCTTAGGAAAAATAAAAAGAAAATATAAGATAAGACTATTTATTTTTTTTTTTCAGAAAGAATGATCTCTTGTAATCTTTACCTACATTTGGCTGCTGCAAAATACAATAGTTAGGTCATAGACATGTAGCAGCAAATAAAAAATGTAATAGTTTAAGGATAAGTCTAATGACAGACAAAATCCGATACTCAGTAGACTCTGTGAGTGGCTTGCCCTCTTTCCTCACAGTCTCATGGGAGTGTGTTCCTTCTGTAAAATCTTCCTGTTTTCCCACCCTCCTTGGGAAACTGTAATTTCTTGCAGGGATGCCTGCTAGGAGGTCCCTCTGGGAGCAGGTGTGGACCCAGAGCAGGCTTCTGCCACCATGGCTTGCCATCTGGGCGGCTTTATTCACCTGGAGTTCACATTCTTAAACATATGCACTGATATTTGTTCATTTCTATTTTCTCTCCTGTGTGTATTTGTGTATTCATTAACCAGCATGTCTTGAGCAGTGATGGTTTGCATTCTCTAACTCAGGAGTAGACTAAGGGCTTAGAGCAATGGATATTCAGTTTATTAAAAGGCAGAATATGTAAACCTACATTTTTTTTAAATTTCTGTGTATGTGTAATATTGAGTCTTTAATTTCTATTATCTTTGCCACCCTTAATTTAATCTTAGTGAAAGGAAGGATGTCAGTTCTAAAAAGTACATTTGGAGCTGTGAAAAACAGCATCCACTGCAAAATGGGATTTCTGATGGAAGCAAATATGCTTCCAAACAGTAGTTCTGTTTCCCAAAAAGGCAGGCCCACTGTAATACCCTGTGATGGGGCGACAGACAGGGCAAGCCATGCAATCTGCTTGTCTCACTGTAATTTGCTACCTATACTTAGTCCTGAATGACTTAAAACTAATATCTCCATAAACCTCCCTAAGTGGGGTGTGTGCCTCACTAGATTTATGCATTTAAACATGGTGGTTCTGTTCATTCATTGCTGGCCAAAGAGTATTTTAATTCTGTTTTGCATACATACATATGCTGAAGGCCTTAGTTATTAATAAAATGTAGTAACTATTTTTTCAACCTTCAGAAATACATTAAGGCAACAGATGAGAATATAGTTGATGTACCCAGATAGAGGAGTTGTGATTCTTATATAGCTTTTTGGAAATATTGTACATATTCTCCTATAAATTCAGGAAATAGGCATGCAGCTCTTAGTGAAGTTTACAGTGTTGAAAACAGGGAGTGATTTGTATTCTTTGGGCTATGTTCTTTAGCTATGTCAGGATGATAAACAGAAACTCCATGTTAATCTGACTTAGTAAGGAGCTTTCAGGATGCAAGTTAGCAGATTTGTAATCTGACTGTTTGTAAACAGATACCATTTTTGACCTTGCTCGTTCTGGTTGTGCTTCATCACTGTAGCTTCAGAAAAGCATAACACATTTTCCCCATTACCTAAATTGCACAAAAAAAAAAAAAAAAAAAAAAGAAAGAAAGCCAGAGCTTTCTGCCATAGATTTCTCAAATAACTGCATTATCCCATAGCTGAGGGCCTAGTGCTGTTTTCATGTTCTTATGCAATGCTTTTAATCCTCAGTGATCGGCATCCTTTAAGAATTAGTGTCCAATTTTTCACTCCCATTATTTTTATGGGCTCACAGTACACATACACTTGTACTGCTTAGAAACCACTGTGTGAAATAAATTGATTAATAACAAGCTGTATTTAAGTGTTCTGCTGCTGGGCCTGTTGTCTTTTTCTATTACTTTTTTTTATTCTTGTTTTTATTATTCAAAATAAATCATGCTTGTCATTTAGCTGGCTAAAAAAAGGTGAACACCAAACTCTTAAATTCTACCTCTTTAAAGTGCTGGGTGTTAATTGGGCTTCTCAGTAGAAACTGTCTTGAGAGGCAATATGACTATAATATAATTGTGTGAAAGCAAAACATTTGCAAGACTGAAGGAACATCAAATAGATTTGTTTTCTAATAAGGTACTTGAGAAGGAATTAAAATTATTAATAAGATATTACTGCTGTGACATTTAAAATAGTAATCCAGTGGCTTTTATCTTCCATTTCTCTCACAGAAAGTAGAAGTTACTTAGTGGGAATCTCAGAGACATCTCATCCTTGGAAGTTTGCTTATATACCTTTATCTTTCTAAGATTAAGCCAACCAAAAAGCTATCAGGTTCAGTAGGTGTAGTAGTAGGTGGCATGGAGATTTTACCAAGAAAATAGGACCAGATTTCACAAAGACTACATATTTTCGCATTTTCCTCAACCCGCTTTTGCCCAGTTTATGCCCTGTCAATCATATCTACTCTTGTGTCAGTGGTGCTTTATTTTGGCAGGGGATGATGGTATTCCTGTTGCCCTTTGTATGGGAAGTTAACTCCCTGGATAGCTTCTCATACTGTGTGTCCATTCAGAGTATCAGCACTTGATCCATGAATCCTAGCTGCAGAGTGAGAATGCAGTGGTGACTCTGGATCTAGCTACTGCTCTGTAGCAACTCATTTTCCTTTCACATGAGCTTTTTACTTCATGATTTAAAAACATCAAATCCAGAAACAAGTATCTAGACAATGTGAATTATTTAGAAGTGCTGGCTGCAGCCAAATTCTCATACTAACAGAGAAGTAATCAATTTAATCTTTCGTCTCTTTTTAAACCAAAAGTATACCTGAAGCTGACCAAAGATCACATGGCTAAGTAATATCTTTATTGGAAGAACTTTTAATTGATTTTATATTGATTTATTTGTGAAGTCTCCCAAAATCTTGCAGGAGATGCTGTATTTCTTTATGCTTAGTGAACTCCTGCATCTTTCCAAAGTAAAAGAGCAGGCTCTGATACTGGAGAATGTTGCACCACTGCTAAGATGGCATGCAGCACATCATGTCCTGGCACATTATATCTTGCAATCAGTGGACAGATACTCTGTAAAGCAAAATTGAGTGACTCTATCGCAGGCTGAAACATCTCTCTCACCTACTCCCTATCTTGGCTTCATGCCTCTTGCACCTGATATCAGAGTCACCTTGCATCACTAGAAAAGCTGACAGGCTTCTGAAAGGTATTTTGGATCTTGACTTCAGGTGTTTTAGTCCTTCACTGAATCTATCATTTTTTATCAAATTACTCTGTGTGGTAGAATGCCAACTGCTGCCATTTTAATTCACACTGAACAGCAACCGAGTTCCTTGAGGTGAGTGGCACTACTTAATTAGGAGCAAAGCTGTAAACAGAGTTTCAAAATCTGATGCAAGGAAATCTGGAAGAGACTTACTGAGAAACAGGAGAATGGCTATCTTGCAAAGCACTACCTTTTCTGCTCACATTCACGTGTGTGCACAAATACCCATGTGCACAGCACCTTTGTCTCTAATGGAAATGTGCAGTCAGTTGCAATTTGGCTTAACATGCTATACTGTGGCCTGATATTCAGAGAAAGACTTTGGATCTGAATTATCCATTTTTCTGCATAAAATGATTGGCTGTAAACCTTTTTGTTTTCTTTTTTTCTCAACTAATTCTAATGACCATAACTGACTTCAATGGCTTTAAACTGAAAAAGAGTAAATTAGATAAAGAAGGAATGATTTTCTGTGAGGACAGTAAAGCATTAAAAGAGTTGGCCCAGAGAAGCAGTGGATGCCCTGTCAGTGGAAGTGTTCAAGGTCAAGTTGGATGTAGCTTTGAGCATCCTGGTCTAGTGGAAGGTGCTGCTGCCCATGGCAGGGAAATTGGAGCTAGATGGTCTATTCAAGTCCTTTCCAACAGAAACCATTCTATGATTCTCTGACCTCAGCTTCTCCAGCCATTTTATGTAAGTAAAATATATTCAGTGACAGTGATGATTGATCTGCCTATCATATAAGGAACTATGAAGCAGTTTGTAGTATGTTAAAGACCTAAGTGTTTCTTTCTTACATTCAATTTCTGTTTTGGGAAAAAAAGATGTCATAAATGGCAGAGTTAAGGAGAGAACTGCAGAAGCGAGGTAAGCAAGCAATGACCAAATAAAAACTGCATAATGGAAGGGAACTTATTTTGGTTCCCTGAACATGATACAGAATGAAAAATGTTTACCAGGGCTCATGACTAAAAAGAGAACCAGGTCATTCTACCTTTCTTCCCTTCCGCTGCCACTGCAAACACTCCCTCCTAACAGACCCTTTCAAGCAGTTTTGTGTTTTTAGGCATTATCTTGCACGTCATCATGCTACTACATGCTGCCTTCCCTACTGAGAAGCTATTATAGCATGCTGGACAATAAAGGCTGCCTGCTGTGATGAATGCTGGCTACCCAAGGGCAATGACATCTCTCCTGACTTCACTTCTGAGTTTCTTACTGTGCCTCCCAGCAGTCCTATATGAAGGATCTTAAGAATAAACTTATCCTCAGTTTTGTTACTTAATCTTAGCTGGTGAAATAAATTTTTAAAAAACCTAAAAACAGGAAAAGTGTTTAAAGTGTTCAAAAAAGAAAAAAAAAGTTTATTATTGTGTACAAAGTAACCAACTAACAAAATTCATTTTGTTAACAGGCAGAAGGAACTGCAAGTTAGCACAAATGGAGGAAAAATGTTTTTTTAGTCTTCTCTATACAGCTTGGTGGCTTTGTTTTAAATTTTTATTTTTCTCAAGGCTTCAAAGAATACATTGCAACATCTGACTTATGTATGGTTGCTGCAAGCTGTTTATCAATAAAGCTGATCAAGATTTCTTATTGATTAGATTTTGATTTCTTCTCTCAGACAAAATAAACCCAAGAATGCTGCATTTATCTGTTCGTAGTAATATTCTTCTCTTGTAATTATATAATTGCAGTAGTAGTTTTATCAGTTCTTGATGAATTTGGAATTTCAAAGTATTTCTGAGAGTAAATTCCCTTATGTTTTATTATCTCATGCTTGATTTTTATTAATTTTACATCTAGCTTTTGGTTTGATTGGTATCTTGAAAGGTTTGTGATACAAACTGTAGCATTCTGATTATAAAAATTTGTAGAAATCCTTTAACTTTTTTACATTATTTAGTTTTCAAATCTTAGGGTCAATCCAATTATCCTTCAACATTTTTCTGATCTTCAGTGATGATGTGCAAAGTTTTTATTACAGCAAAGCTATACTAGGCATGTTTCCCTCTAACAGGTTGTTCCTAATTCTTTCAGAACCTACTATGTTATAGACATATTTGATTCCTCAGGCAACCAGAATGACCTATTTATTGCTTGTGTCTTACTCCCAAAACCTGTAGTTAAGTCTGACTTTATTGAAGCTGTAGACACTTACAGGGTAGTGACATGGACATGCAGGCTATTGTCCAAACAGAACATCCCAATATCTAGAACCTGGAAAAAGCAATGCTTTCCAAAGATTCTTAAACAGTTGTGATAAATTTTGATTTAGAATAACATGCCAGGAAAGAGATGCAGGAACAGATTCACTTGCATACACTGTAGTGTCTCAGTTTTTTAATTAGGTGTGCCAGGATTTGCAGTGTGCCTGCAGGTTACCTGGTTTTCTGGCTTGCTGAAGGCTATGGTATCTCCACAACTGGGATTTCCTGGGCTCAGCTCCCAGTGTGGCATTTTTGCACTTTTTTAGGAGATACTCTCAGTGGAGTCCTTTGAAGCTATTCTAAGAGTTGCATGTGACCCACTCCAGGAGATTTTTACCCCAAAATCATTAGTTTGACCTGTATTCTTAATCAGCTGTTTCACATAATATCAGTTTCACATATTATCCAAAATGCTTATTCGGGTTGCAAAATCCTGTAATACCATCATTATCCTTGAGCAGCCCTCTCTCAAACCCTGCAGAACAGCCATCTGTGTTTGGCACACCTGGAACCCAGAGTGGCTGTCATCTGAGCTGGAGTGCAGATGGGGAATTCATGAGCACTTGAGAAAATGTAACCCTGAGACTGATGTCTCCCTCAAAAGTTGTAAAAGTTATAATCTGGTGGTGTTATAAATGTCTTATAGCAATAGAAATACCATTATTGGTGAATAGATATAATAATTTAAACTGTAGAACAAGCACAAGTGTTTATATTAAAGATCTGTAATTCCCATGTTTAGCCTTCTGCTGGGAGGAGTTACATATCATGCAAAATTTTCTTGGAACGTAGTTTCAAATGCCAAATTAAATATCTTATTTTTTATTAATAAACTATTTGATGTGAGTAGCCTTATGGGTTGTTCTTTCCAACAGCCTATGTGGTCTGAGAGATGTTTTTCTGTACTTGATGGGATCATATTAATACTCAGCTTTAACTCTTGGTGTCTGCTCTGCTACCTTCCTAATCATAAATTTAACGTGTCCAAATGCCAGATTTTGAACCTAGGACAAAGTTACACTAGGCACCAGTATAAATTGTGAGAGGAGTGGCTGGAGAGCTGCCCTGCAGAAAGGAGACTGAGGGTGCTGGATCTGGGGCAGCTTTTTGGTGGGAGTCAGCAGTGTGCCCCGGCAGCCCAGAGGGCAAACTGCACCCTGGGGGGCATCAAACACAGCACCACCAGCTGGGCTAAAGAGAGGATTATCCCACTTTGTTTGGTGTTATGTGACCTCATCTTGAGCACTGAGCACAGTTCTCTACCCCACCATTTAAGAAGGACATGCAGATGCTTGAGTGGCCAGAGGAGGACAGCACAGCTGGTGAAAGTCACCATCCTGTCAGGAGTGGCTGAGCACCTTGGGGCTCCTCTGCGGTGACAGGACCAGAGGGAATGGCCTGAGGTTGTGTCAGGGGAGGATTAGTTTAGATTAGGAAAAAGGTGGATATCAAAGGGTGGTTGGGCACTGGAACAGGCTCCCCAGGGAGCTGGTCACAGCACCAAGCCTGACAGAGTTCAAGTAGCATTTTGGACAGTGCTCTCAGGCACTTGGTGTGACTTTTGGGGTGTCCTGTGCAGGCCCAGGAGTTGGACTCAATGGTCTTTGTGGGTCCCTTCCAAATGAACATATATGATTTATGGTCTGTTCCTTGTACCCATGGTTATAAAGCTGCTAGAGAAAGGTATGTATGACATTGGTGCCTATTCAGAGATTTGGCAAACTTGTAGTAGCTCAGGACTGTGCAAGACATTTTTTTAGTTGTCTTTCTGCTCAAAGGCTACATTGCTGTTGCAGAATATGAGATTCTGGTAGTCTAGATCTGAATTTTTTTCCTTTTTTTTTTTGGAGGGGGGGTGCAGTAGAGGAAGCAAATTGAAAGCTGCAAGAGTTAAGAGACAAAAGGAGAAAAAGAATGTCATGTCAAGAAAATACAGAAATATCTTGCATTCTAGTGCAATTCAGATAAGACATTTCTTATCTGAAGACATAAGGGATGGAAAAATCATTTTAATCTCTTATTCTTTGAGTTGGTTTGTTCTTACCAGCTCTTGGCCTGGGGACAGCAGAAGTTAACAGCAGTGCAGTATTTCCTGTACTTCTACATGACAGTGAGCAGGGTGATGGTGGTAAAACATCTGCATTTGGACTACCTGTTCTAGATTTAATGTCAAAGATATTTTGGCCCCACAGAGGATTGATGGACTAGATATTTTATTGGTTTTATTTATTAGTCAAACCTTAACTCCTATGAGCTTAAATGTTTCCACACTAAGATATATATGAAGTTGACTGAAGCAATCACATTAATAAATTCTTTTTGAGAAGTGTGATATATTGCTGAGTTTCAAGAATTTACAGATATGAGACAGGGAATGATTAGCTGTGTAGGAACACTAGGAAAAAATCCTAAGAGAAGAACATCAACTGAATGTTAGTTACTGTTGTAGACTGATGAGGAAGAAGAAAAATACCAAAATGGAATGTCGAACCAGCATTTCCATATGAAAGGTATCAAATCCTCTTTTACTCAGTTTGCACTGAATACCATCTCCAGTTTTGGGCATCCACAGTTTAAAATGTGAATAAGGGTGATCAGAAATCTACAAAACATAATGTCTAGAAAAAAATTAATTTTAAGTGGATGTTTTGTGTAAAAAAGTAACACTGGGGACACATGGGAAAAACACTCAAATATGTGAAGTGCTTTTGTGAGAAAGAGTAAAGAATTGTTCTTGGTGTCTGCTGGGAAAGTAACAAATAACAAGCTTGAGTTGTGACAAAGAATTCTGGTTTTGGGAACTATTCCGTGGGGGGCCACGTGTTTTTTGGGGTCAGTGGTTGGAGATGGGGACCACACACCCCCTCAGATCCATGTGACAATGGAGAGCTTTATTCTTCAAACCTGCTTTATACAGGGGGTTTGAAGCACTCTGATCTAAACTGCTGATTGGTCTGATTCCCACCCAGCCCAGCTTCCTGACCAGTCTGCAGCTTAGGATGGAACATGATTGGTGAAGTCCTTGTGGAGATTGAATCCAACCTATCCCTGCCTCATCTGAGGACTTGTTTTGCCTCTAGGCTGGCTGAGGTTGAAGGTCTGCTATGACCAAATTTATTTGGCAGCTACAAGCTAACTGCAATCATGACAGGGAACAAATATCTGATGTTTATAACCACAAAGAATTTCAGGTTGTACAGTCTCCATCCTTTGAGGTTTTTAACAACAGGTTATAGTTAGGCCAATATATATTAGAAATGGCTTAAATAAATAATATTTTGCTTTGGACAAAGATTAAACAATAAGCAGTCTCCTGATAACTTTTAACTGTTTAACGCTCTTCTGTGTTCATTAAATTTCTGACACTCCTGTGATCCACTTTTGGTTTGTTCCACTCAATAGAGCCTTAAAAGCTGAGCCTGTTCTTCATTGAGTGTATCATTGGCTGGTTTCAGTTTTGGAGTACTCCTGGGTTTTTTTCCTATTTTTTGCTGACTTTGTAAAACAAATAAATGTGTCTTCTAAGAATGGTATCTTCTGTGAGAGTTAGTTTTGTAACTTGTGCTTGGAAGGAAAACCAGTAGAACTTGGTCTGTTGAGTAGAAAGTTAGAACTGTGGCTGCAGCCAGTGTTTTCCAGGGTGGTACTGAGAGAGAAATTAGTGAAGAATTACCTTTAGGGACCACAGTCACACATGAGCCTTTTGTGTTATGATAAATCCACCTTAGCTACAGCTGTGCATCGTGGGGAGAAAACTGCATAGTGCCAAGAAGTGGAATACTTTAGTTATTTACCAAATTGAAAGGGTAAGCTTTGATCTAAAAGACCTCTTTACTAGTTCTTACAGATCTGGCCCAAAATTTTGGTCTGAGTGATATAGTCTATAGGCAGCAGCACTCTTGGATCTGATTCTAGCTGACAACTTCACTGTACAGTTTTCATCTTCAAAAGGAGCAGAAGTAGAAAGCAGCAAAACTGGATGTATATAATTTGTGAAAAGAAAATAAGGTACTGTAAATAATTTATATTGTCATTTATGTATTTGCAATTTTCAAAAGATAGAATAAAAACCATTATTGAATGGCAGTGAGACAACCACAGTGATTATGAATGAAAGGGATATTTTGGTGTTGGCAACATGGGAATAAATAGATAGACTTGGCAGCTGATTAGACAAGACTTGGTAAGTGAACTGAGAAGAGCTTTATTTAATACAGTTAGGAAAACCTGCATTATCAAATCCTGGGGTATAGTCTTCAACCAGCTAGTGACTAAGCACAAATACTCTTCACATTGTATTGAATAAATGTCATTCTTTTTATTTTCTTCTTTTTTAATAACAAGCTAAATGAAATGAAAGTGTTTGAGTGTCTATTTAATGAGAAACTGATATATTGAAATCACTATTTCAGTATAGTAAAGTGACATCTTTAATTTAGATATAAGTAATTACCACTGGAGCTGTAGTTAAAATAAAAAGCATTATCATAGCATTAGTTTAAAAGTCTAAATTTGAAGAATAGAATCTATTTATTCCTAAGATGAATCTACTACTGTTGTTGTCTCTAGCTTCTGCAATTAGGTACAAAAACCCCATTATGCCTTTTTTTATTATAATAACTAATAAACTCATGTACTTGACATATTCTTTTTATCTGTCTGAGTCGTACTCACTCTTGTCTCTTGAATTAGTTCAGATAATTACAGCCAAAGCTCGTCTTCATTTCTCTATCCTCCAGAAGTTTCTACCTTTGGTTTGGCTGCCTAGAGACTGAGGTCTGTACAGTTCTGTTCCCTGCTGCTGATCACATGTAGCTGACATTTTTTTATTCTGATGAGAGAGGGTGTTTATCTGTTAAAAAATACAATGCTTGTGGAATACTGGATTAGCTTACAGTGCCACTATATTTCATAATAGAGCAAAAGAGTGCAGAGAAGAGCAGATCATCAGCTTTGGTCCCAGGAATTGTCTTATCTCTACATCTTTATTTATGTGGAATTACTTATGATCCCTGCAGTCCTCCCTCTGCTGCTGTAAATTATATAACTGTGTTATATTTTGTCTGCAGCATATGAAAGTCTGATACATTTTCTCAAATGGCTTGTAATCAGACAGAAGTAAAAGTTTACATGGCAAGGATTTGGTAGTGGGGAAGTTGCAGGAGTGGCTTCCCTGAGATGACGTCAGGAGCCATCCCATTGTCTCACAGAGCTAGCTCCAGATTTTCCAAGGTGAATCTGCTGCTGCTCAAAGCAGAGCTCATCAGTGATGCTGGTGGTGCCTCTGTCATAACAATTATAAGAAAGGGTAAAAAAGCTGTGGGGCTGCTGTGAGAGAGGAGTGAGGGGAACGAGAGAGGAAAAAATGTAGACACCAAGATGAAGAAGGAGGGGGAGGAGGTGGTCTGGGTGTTAGAGCAGAGATTCCTTGCAGCCTGTGGAGAAGACCAGAAGAAAGTAAGTTTCCCTCCCTCAGCCATGGGGAACCATGGTGGAGCAGATATCCACCAGTGGAGAGCCCATGCCACAGCCATGCATGAGCTCTGAAGGAGGCTGCAGCCCACAGGAGCCCATGGAGAGGAGCCCACACTGGCACAGGTCTTCTGGCACGGGTCACAGGACCTGCAGGGCTCCCCTGCAGGGGTCACAGCTCACCTCTGGAAAGGACCCACCTTGGAGCAGTTCATGAAGGGCTGGTTCCTGTGGGAGGAACCCCACACTGGAGCAGGAGCAGCTGAGATGAAGCATTTCGGGGTGACCACAACCCCGATTCCTCATCCCCCTGTGCTGCCTGAGAGGGGAGATAGGAGTCAAGAATGAAGTTGAGCCAGCAAAGAAGGGAGGGGTGGGAGAAACTTTGTCAAGCTTTATAAATCTTTATAAATAAAGAAAAATACTGGAAACCTGATCAGTCCTGGCTACTGCCTGTGAGTCTTTTCTGTATTCATGCCGTTTTCTCCACATCCACTGCTTAATTAATAATAAATAATTGATGGTCCAGCAATTCTGCCTAGAGAAGGACAAGCAGTTTTTAGCAGTCTCACCCACCCCCTCCACCATTTTAGATTTCCAAGGAACTTAGACTTTAAGACCATCTAAAAGATGCAGAGGAATGTCCCTTTTTTCTGAAATCTTAGGAAAGGAAACTCTATGTGCTACCACAAAGGTGAAGGAGGGTAAAATACCCAGGGCAAATATTTTTGGGGTTTTTTTTTTTTTCTGTCTTTTTCTCTGATTTAAAAATCAATACATTTCTTTACTATGCCCACAGAGATCATGGAAAGAAATTCTTTCTTATTACAGTAGTTAGGGATTATCTTGAATTGCCTACAGGCAGAGGTGGATGATCTAACAGGGAATGAGGTAGAGCACAGCTACACCTCTACATTGAATATATTGTGTGGATTTGGTTGCAGAAGCTACACTTGCTTTTTCCTTCAAGCAGAAAACAATCTGTTATCCTGTCATTGTATTTGTACCAGCATTATACTTTAATTATCCCCGCTTCAACCATCATTTTACATCCCCTTCTATGTTTTCCCTTCTTCATACCTAGACTTATAGCATCACAGGATAATTCAATTTGAAAGGGGCCTCTGAAGGTTTCTAGTCCATCCTCCTACTCAGAGCAAGGCCAGCTGTGAGGTCAGTCCAGGTTGTTCAGAGCTTGATTCAGATGAGTTTTGGGACACTCGAATGAGCGAGGCTGCACAACCTCTCTGGGCCATGAGGTTCAGTGCTCACTGAACCTGCTCCAGTTTATCAGTGTCCTTCTTGCATCAAGGGCAGGCTGCAGAACTGGATGCAGTATTTCAGGAAGGGTCTGATGACTTTTTAATAAAACAGAATCCCTCCCCTCTGTCTGCTGGCCATGTTCCTGCTAATAAAGTCTGTTTACCATCTCTCTGCCTGAACACACTGCTGACTCATGCTCAATTTGCTGCCCTTCCAGCCAGGCAGTGCCCAGCCCATGCCATTGCAAGAGTTTCTCCCTTCCTAAATACAGGACTTTGTATCTGTCCTTGCTGAATTTCATGAGATCCCTGTCAGCTCATAGCTCTAGCCTGTCCAAGTCTCCCTGGGTGGCAACCCTGTCCCAGACTTAAGCTGCACCAAGGGAAATATAGGTTGGATATAAGGAAAAAGTTTTTTATGGAAAGAGTGATAAAGTTCTGGAATGGTCTACCCAGGGAGATGGTAGAATCACCATCCCTGGATGTGTTTAAAAAAAGACTGGATGTGGCACTTGGTGCCATGGTCTAGTGAGGTGTTAGGGCTGGGTTGGACTCAATGATCTTGAAGATCTCTTCCAACCTAGGGATTCTGTGATTCTGTGTGATTCTAAGCATATCAGCTGATCTCCCCTAACTTGAGGCCATCTGCGAACTGGATGATTGTGCATTCCATTGACTCCTCCAGGTTTTTGATAAAGATCCTATTGTGTAATTCTGTATGAACATCCTTTGCCATATTTTTTGCTATAATACAATTGTTTCTTAACTGAAAATATTTTTATTCTTGATTCTTGTGCTCAGATTTGCATGACTTTAAGCAGTCAGTCTGAATCTCTGTAAATTATGCTTAAATATATCTTGTGCAAATGGAAAGGTTGACTGAGATTTTGTGCCAGTTTTAGTGGCCTCTTTAAGATATTTTAGAAATTAGTATTGCTGTTAAGTCATAGCTTTCAGAATTTATCTCCAAGTAGATAAATGATATTTCTCATCTGCTTCCATGCAAAGTGACTGTTCACAGGAAAGTGATGGTGGTTTTCCAAGGCTGTTGTGCCACTTTGCCCTGAGGACAGTACCTTCCACTGTTCAGCTGAAAGACAACAGTTGATGCACAGTTACCCTCAACAAGCCAGTGAAATGCTATGGGAAACATTTCTGTGCAAAACCAAAAACTTGCTGTGCAAAGGAAAAACTTCCAAAGCTTGAATTAGTGTTTCATTTAATATATTGTGTTACTGTGACAGTCTTTTTTTTTTTTTCCAAAAATGGTAGTTGTGCCTGGAGGAAAAGGAAGTTGATGAGACCAGCAAAGTTCCTGAGATAGGTAGCAGTGCTGGGTTAATGGTTGAACTTGATCTTAAAGGGTTTTTCCAACCTAAACAATTCAGTGATTCTGTATACAGCACCTTCCTCTTCCTACTTCTGCACCAGTCACCTTCAGGGGAATGGAACCTGCTTCAGCTACTCATCAGTTTTATACCATCAAACAGCTTGTCCTGTTTCCTGAAAACTTCAGTGCCTTATGTCAATCCCTAATGTTTTCACTTATATCCAAAAAGAGAGAGAAGGCATCAGGGCCCTTCAGTTAAAGTTCTTGCAAACATAAAGGCTGTCCTGACTACTAATGTAAGATGCTTATGAATGATGTTCTTTAGTGGAAATGGAAAAGATCATCAAATGATTGAATAAATTTGGCTTAAAATTTTCAGTGTCAAAGTTCCACTGATGCTCATGGGATCATAAGCAACTGTGCCATTTTTAAATATGGGAGCTGGACATCTAGGTCACAACTTAAATACCTCTGAAATTTGGATTCTGGAGCTTGAACCTTGTTATTTCTAAGAGAAATGGAATGCCTGACTCAGATCTCTTAGCACATTTACACATTTAGGCTCCATGTTGTATAATCAGCTGTCTGAATGGCTTGAGACACTTAATACATGCACTGGGGCAGAGGCTGAGTTGAAATCCTTAATCTCATCCATGTTTCATCTCTGAGCTGCATCTCTGACAGTATAGGCATAGCTTCTGATTAGCCTGACAATCACAAATAGGGAACTGGAGTGTGACTTCTCAGAACATGCTGGGAATGTGTGTGCCCTAAAACCACTGATTTTCAGTTGGAGTGGACACTTGGCCTACTTAAAGCTTTCAGAAATTCCCAATCAAGACAAATAACTGGAAACAGGCATTTGTTATGCTCTCAGTGTAGAGGGACTGGTGGCAGGGAGAATAATTGCATGGGAAGGAAAATGTACTTCAGGCTGATGATACTTGTGCTTCTTGCCCAGCTGCAAGGCTGTGATTCTGGAACAAGAGGGCATGGAAAGGAAGAAGGAGGTTCCCTTCAAGTCATTGCAGCTGTACAAGTTTAGGAGACACACTGAAACAAACAAACAAGCAAAAAAAAACCCCTACACAAACCAAAAAAGAAAATGATTTAAGAGCAGCTGGTAAATTGAGACAAAAATGTCATTGCCTCAACCCATAATGAAATATAGCGCTGTGAAAATGCTGCTTCCTCATCTGGAAGTAGCAAGCCATTTCACCTGGTGTCATTTTATCTGATCTGACATGGAGATGTGAAGTCCCCCAGAGCATTTTACAAATTTAGAAGGGAGTTTGTAGACAAAAATTCTCCTGCCAGTCAAGATCATGTAATCGCAGCTTCTTCCTGATGGACAAAACATTTGCATTTAGATATCACATTTACATTTAACAAATCAACTAAACTAGGATAGAATGTAGGAATTTGTAAGCTATTTTTGCTTTAAACTGAACATTTGAGAGAAGGGCAGAAAGGTTTCACTAGCATCAATATTAAGCATTGTGAGGGCAGTGGGTGTGTGCAGTGGCAATCACAAGGGAGGTGAACCAGGGCTGGGAGCTGCTGCATTCTCCTGGGAAGGACCTGGTGGCAGAAGCACATGCCTGCACTTTCCAGGTGCTGCTTAGCTGCTCCTTGGGTAATGGTGGGCCAGAGTGCTGTGAACAGGTGTTGCAAAAGTGGCTTGATTTGAGGAGCTGGGAGGATGCAGAGTATCCAGAGCACTACCTGGGCTTCTTGTCATGGCTGGTCTTCCCAGTTTGTGCAGCCTTTTGAGTCTCTGCTTTCAGTTCTGCTGGGAGCTGCTTCTGGCTGCTCCTGGGAGTGGCTGAGTCCTGCTTTGGGAGGGCAAAGCTCCAGGGGAGCAGCAGTGTCAGCCTTGCCACAGCTGTTAGCACAGCAGGGACACGCAGCATCTCTGCTCAGACTTGCCTGCAGTAGTGTGGAGGGGGTGCAGGGGTGGTCTCAGCACCCCCAGGGCATGTTCCCTGTCACAGACTGTGCTAAAGCCCTTTGCATGTTGGAGCCCTTGACTTGGGTGGCACATCAAGGGGTCTCTCCTGGGGACCCACACACTGAGTGAGGCACTGACTTGCCTGGGGAAGGAGCTGCTGGAGGGCAGTGCTGCTATTGAGGGGGACCTGGGCAGGCTGAAGAAATGAGCTGACAGGAATCTCACAGGAATCTTCAGCAAAAGCATGTGCAAGGTCTCGCCAATGGGGTGGAATAACCTTGGGTAAAATGATGGGCTGGGGATGAAATGCCTGGGAGGCAGTGGTTCAGAAAGGGATCTCAGGGGCCTAGTGAACCACAATTTGCACAAGGACCAGCAATGTGCCCTTACAGCAAAGAAAGTCACCTGTTTCCCTTGGCTGCAAAAAAAAGCTTAGCCAGCAGCTCAGGGGAAGATCCTTGCAGTATTTGTGAGACTGACTGTGGAGCAACATGTCCAGTTTTGGGCTCCCCAGAACAAGAAGGATGTCAGCTTATGGAGACCAAATGAGCTGGCCAGGGGACTGTAGCAAATGGCATTCAACAGAAGGCTGAGAGAGCTGAATCAACCCAGGGTCAGAAGAGATGGTAAGAGACCACCTTGGTACTGTCAACAAGTACCTCAGTGAAGGGTATGGAGGAGATAGAGCTAGATTTTCCTTGAGAGTATGATAAGAGGCAGTAGACACGGGGTATAATACAGAAAAGTCTGGTTAGATGTTAGAAAAAATACTTTTACTGTGGTGGTGATGAGATACAAGAACTGGTTTCCAGAAGAGGTTGTGGACATGTTCAAGATCCAAGGTGACACACCCTGAGCAAAATGATCTAATTATACTTGCTTCGAGCTGAAGGCTGGACTAGGCACTTTCTCCTGACCTAATTATTCTAATATTCTGTAATCTCATATTCTATGTAAAAGTTGGAATTTCTCTTTGTAATAGTAATAGTAATAATAGTAATAATAATAGTAGTAATGATGATGGTGATAACAATAACAACAATGACAACAACAACAACAACAACAACAATAATAATAATAACAATAATAATATTTCCTGAGGTGTGTATTAAGTAGACCCACACCAGGAAATTTCTTATTTATAATAATGTTTTCTTTCTGGAAAAATTACTAATATACTGAGATAGTCATTCATCAAATTGAGCACCAAAACACGGTTAAGATATAAATTTATATAGATTTGTTTAGACTGGAAATTCAGAAAGACCTGTTTAGCTGCTTTAAAGCACATGCATTTTGCTTGGGCACACGAATTTCACTGTAAGAAGCAAGGACATTTAGATGTTGCCCTCTCATATAGTATTATGCCTAACTCTTGTTGAGTAACTGCTCTAATAATGTCAGGTTTAAGCCCTACTAGTAGGATTTGGTCTTAGGTTTTTTAATCTTGTGTTTGTTAATCTTTGCATATTTTTGCTAACCTTTTTATTTCTGTAGAATTGCCATGTATTCTCTGAAGTTTCACTGGAAGATGTTTACTATGTGTATTTATTTTTCAGGGTATTAAAATCAAGGTTCTGAGTTTCTTGATTTAAAAATATCTTTTTCTTCTCATCCAGGTCAATATAAGCAGCCTGCGCAGAGCACTGCGTTCATAAATGTGAAATCAGCCCACACCATCATGTTTGGCACTAAGAGGTCAGTTTCCACCATTTTTGTTATGTTTTTCATCTCAAAAAACCGAAATAGTATGGCTTTTGTGACTAATCTGAAGTTTTTATATTTTCTAAAAACATTGTTATACAAAACACATCAGCTAGATATGTCACTTTTTCTATTATAATGATTAGTTTTTCTTTGCTGTAAAGCTCTGGTCTACTTTGTCAGGTACGTGGAATGCAGGCCAGGCTGCATAAATGGCAAATAGAATCTCCAAGGCAAGAATGCCAAATGTATGATGTGTAAGAATGCCACTGTACTAGTGCTGGAGAACATCCCTCCTGCTTTCTAGAATGGAAAATAACACCAGGACAACAAAGCACAAGTGTAAGATAGGCTCTTTTCTGTCATTTTAGAGAGTCTGTACTGATATAAGGTAGCCTCCATCTGTTACTCTCTGAGATTCAATGTTGTACCCCAAATGTCACAAAAAAAGCAACAGTTTTGAGTCCATGGAATCTACTTCCTGCATCTTTGATAAGTATCAGGTAATCAGTGTCTGTCATCAGGCAGTGTGCCCCTGCTCCCCCCAGCTCCTGCAGCCACGGGAGCCCTCATGGCACCCTGTCAGGTTATCAGCTGCTGCACCTGTGGGTCTTCTGCAGGGGAGCGAGATTTCCCTGCCTAACAAAGACACTGCAGGCCATTCCCCTCATTGAGAACTCCGAGATTTTTGTGCTTGTTGGCAGGCTTTTGGGTTTTTAGTAGAGGCTAGTCAAAGCCTTCAGCACTTGTGCCCCAGTTGCACGGCAGCCTAGTGAAATGTTTGCCCTGTGCAGCAGCAGAGCACCTTGAATCTGGTACCTGCAGAAACACCTCACTCTTCTGAATTGCTCTGAAGAGAGGAGGCTGCTTTCCCTTAGGAGGCACATGTGGAGAGCATCTTCCATGTCTGCAGGAGTCAGAGGTGGCAAATGATAAGAAAAATCAGCTTGGTTTTCTGAAGCTCCTGCTTGAGTTGTATGAGGCTTCAGTGTGAGCTGCAGCCTTGTTGGAGGCAGGGCGCTGCCAGGGGCTCCCCGACCTCCTGTGATCCTGCTCACATGGCCAAGAATTCAGCAGGGGTTTTGTGTCTGGCTGAAGTGGGATTGGCAGCTGACTCCAGACTGCTACCTTGTATACAAGATCCATATTCAATGCATTTTTAGGATATCTTTCCATGTATTTTTAGATAAGGACAGAATCTGTTTTGTCAGTGTGATGAGTTTGAGATAACTGCTGAAGAGGGTACAGTAACAATTAAAAACTTCCCATTTGAGGATATCTGCTTTTAATTAGTTGTCTCTGCAGAATATTAGCACTCAAGTAAATCAAAGACATTATACCAAGTGAAATAATTTATTATATTACATTATATTTAGTTATAAATATAGTTGGTTATTTTTGCCAATGTATAGTTTAACCCCTTATGAACTCTCTATGGCCTGACCAAACAATTTTTCCCTCCTAGGATCACCTCTTTATCTTTTCTTAGTGTTATAAAGCAATGACAAAATTAAGAATTGTGTTTGATTGGTAGGCTTTATATTTTATTTTTTATCTTTTTCCTCACAAATATATTCTTGATTACTATGCAAATGAAAATTCCTCATAAAGAATGTTACAGGCAATGTGAAATTCTCTTCCATATCTACAAACAAGGTTTTATGGAAAAAGGTGCATTTGGGGAACAGAAGCTCTTTGTTTCTCTGCTGTACTGTGTTCTGCTATGTCTCACTTTATGCAGATTGCTCTGAATCACCTACAATAAATAAAAGATAAAAAAAAACTTTCTGGAGGGATAGAGTCACAGTGGACCTCCATAATAGTAGCCTTCTATGTGTAGACTGGGACATTACATCAAGTATTCTTGAGATTGGTACCATGTTTTAGTTAGTCAGTGATTGAGTACTTGTCAGATATTTTGTTTTAACTATTGCAGTATGTCTTGAATTTAATTTTCATAGAGAACTATTTATTGTGACCAAGAAAATCTTGAGGTTCTATTGATTGTTTTTAAAGGCTGTAAACTCCTATAAACTTCCTCTGTTGAGAGTTTTTGAAATCTTGGTTTGATTAGTTCTTTTCCTAAAAAGAAATACTGTATTCATTTGTAAATATAATGAAGAACAAATATATTTTTCTGGAGGAAAGGATAACTTAAAGTTTATTTTCTTGAAAAATTTGGCTTTAATTAGTTCTAATAATACGTTGCTAATTATAATTTCCATGTAACTTTTCATGAAATTGTATAACTTTGATTCAAAAATTGAGTTATCTCATGTCATCAGCTCTTTGGAAGTTATTAGGTGTATACAGTATCTCAGTGGCTTTTTCATTGATAGCTTTCCATTAATTTTGCATATAAAGTTAATTTTTTAGTGGATAATCCCTGTTGGATGGGCTGGTAAAAGTAACTCTCCAATCACAACAGCTTGGATGAACTTTGTATGTCAGGCAGATATTTCTCAGCTGCTTTATTAGATACTGTTGTTAATGTGAACTGACAAAGCTAACAAAGAGGTGAATTCCTCTTAATTTCAGTTTAATTTGAGAGCTGATCCCATGATTTTAAATGCTGAACTGCTGTTCTCTGTATTGTTATTGTATTCTCCTCTCATCTGTTTCTCTATCATGCTATTTTTTCTCCAATTAATTTAATCTGCAATGAACACCAGCATTGAAATAGCAGAGGTCAGTACATACACCAACGAGTTCCTGTCTGTTGTATTATTCATGTTTTATACTTATTTCCATCTTTCAAGAGCAATTGCTGATACCATTATCCTCATGTGGAACACTAAAGTATTTAAATAGCTTTTGGGAAGGGATTTTTTCTTTGTGGGAACCAACTTTATGTGTGGAAGATGCTCTGCAAGAGAGGCCCCAAATCAGAGCAACCCCATGGTCTGCAAGGTCGGTCTGACTGTCTACCTCCCACTGCTATCATGATCTTCAGGGGTATTCTTACCTGCAGTTATTTATGTTCTGCAGTGTGGAAACCTTGTGTTGTATAGCTCATTTAAACTGTCCATGAAACTGGAGAGTATTTCTCCTGTTTGGCATGCTCAGTTTTGTTTTCCTTCTCTAGCCTAGATTGAAGTGCTTCAAAAGATAGCCTAAGTGACAAATCCAGCCCTCAGAGCCAAGCCATTTGGTCCCTAAATGAGTTTAGGAGATTGAAGGAAGCAATTGTGAGAAGCAGGATGTGAGGAGTACAAGGACATTTGCTTAAGTGTGTGTGTGATAGTGCTCCATTCCTGGAGCTGCATCCATTTGTCCCTTTGTTAGGAGCCTTGCACATGGTATATGTTTTAGTTGGTCTTGCAGAGAATAGCACTTTGGTCCTGTAAGTGCACTAGTCCTGAAAGTCCCATAGTGCCTCTGGGTAGTTAGAAATTAGCTGTCTGTTTCCTGAAACAAGTATGGTGCCTCCTTCTCCTCCTTTGGTTTGAACCTCAGGAAGGTCCATAGAGCTAAGAGAGCAGCTCTTGTGTGATCTGCTGCCAGCAGATGAGGGCTGTTGAGGGCTAATGTTACCAGTTTTAACTCAAACTATTTTGTAAAAAAAAAAANNNATTTTTTTAAAAAAAAAAAAAAAAAAAAAAAGAAGAGGAAAGGACTCTGATTTCTGATTTCTAGGGACCCTGATTGCCCTGAAATGAACTCAGCCTTTATTTTACTGTACTCTTCTTTGTGGAGAGCATTTTATTTATAGGGTGTGATTCCAGCCTGAGGCACTGTGGCCAATGCAGCTGGTAGCTTCTGTTGGGTGCTGATGGCTGGTTTGGTGCTTTGTGATGGCTGGCCAGGTCAGTCTTGGCCAGTGGTCCAAGAGTTTCATAACACAGCAGTTGTTTCTGGAGGCAAATAGTTTTCTTTCCAAATTGTACTCCAATCAGCCATCCTGGAAAGCTGCAGTCAATTTTTTTAGGCCAGGTCTGTCAGCAGCAATTTGAGTCCTGTGATAAAGAGAAAACAAACCTCTTATCCAGTGTCTAATCATATTGCCATGTTCATAAACTTAGATAATAGTTAAGATGGACAAATAGTATGATTGGTATAGGAGGATAATGAGATTTGGAAAGACACATCAGCTTTTTAGTCACGGACAATTTCTGACTTTCTCATATCTGGTTTTGATTAGAAAGTTAATGAAATAATGTTTATTTATGTTATAAACTCCTGATATGAACAGACTGTAGTATTTTCAAGATTGTTTTCATGATAATATAAGCCTAATTTCTTCTTTTTTTATAGTTGCAGGGAGATCATGTTTACACAGGTTTTCTAAATTTCATGGTTTTAATTGCATTAGACCTGGACTATTGCTGTGTTTGTTCTGATACCCCTGCCAGGCTCTAAAGCATGGCCAATGGATGCCCACAAAGCCCTATCCATTACTGAACACTAGGACCATATGCCAAAGTTTTTTCTTTGGGATTTGTAAGTGTACAAAAATAATTATCTGGTTTGACCCTAATTCTGGTGATCACCATCCCCTTTCTTTTGCTTTTTAATTGGAAGTGACACTCCTTGAATTAAACTATAACATGCTTTGCCTCTTCTTCTCTGTTACAGAATTAACTTTTTTATTGATGAACTATGTTATGGTAGTGAACTGCAAAATAATATAATATTATCTATTGACATGGATCCTTTTTAAGTTCACTACTGACTCCAAAATATGAACTTTTAATTTCTTGCACTGTTTCATTGCTTAGGGATCTGGAGGCTGACTAATGTGAAATGATAAGGCAGCTGTGACTCTCGGATTTTATTCAACCAGAACAGACACAGTCTAGAGTGCAGATGTACATGGGCAACACAGTGTGTGACAGACCCAGACAGGGCTACAGAGTGGGGAACAGAGCAGAACTTGACACTGTGTAAGCAGTAGCCAAAACACTGATGTGTTACCAACAGTTTTTAAATCACAAATTCAAAACACACCACCATATGGTCTGCTGTGAAGAAAATTAACTGCATCCCAGTCCAACCCAGTACAATGTAAAAACCCCAATCTGTGTTCATATACTGAAGCTTAAGCTCCAATAGAATGATTGTATATCTAATAAAAGATAGAAAATATATATTTTAAGTTTAACAATCCATCCAATAAAAATTTGACTTCCTACACATACAAATAAAGTCACAAAATTTTTGCACAATGGTGAACAGCTTTTAAAAATTTGCTTTAAGCAACTGCATCCCTGATTAGAAAAAAAATATATTTATTTATTTACATATAGATACATTAAATATATATACAAATACATATATATATATATAAAATTAAAATATATTTAATTTTTATATATTTTTATATACTGGATACATTGTATGTTTTAAGAAATGAAAATATAAAATAAATTTAAGTCTGTTTAAACTTTTCTAATCTGTTAGTATGTTCTCAATTTTATTTTTACAGAATTCTATTTCACAATAAGGCTCTACTCTGTCTTGTGTAGAGATTTTTAAAGGCATTTACATGAGCTAACCAGACAACTTGGCATGTATATTTTGTTAAAATCATCTCTATTTCTACACCAACTTCATGCTGTAGGTCTAATATTTAGAATAATTTAATTATATTAATTGTGTTTATTTGCTATATCTTGGAGTTCTTGTAGAAGGGTCTGATCATTGCCTGCAGATTTTTTAATTATAGGATTACCCTTGCACTTCAGCTATAACCTTTAATACCACCAGTTCCTTCTTCAGAAGGAAGAAGATTTCCAAGGCTGGCACTTGAAAATATAAAAAAGGACCTAACATCTTAGTGACAGGATTGTTTTTTGTTTGTTTGTTTTCTTTGCATTGGAATGAAAAGTGTTTATTTGTTTCTCAGTTGATCTCAAGCAATAAATGTGTGAGCAAAACTGCAGACACCTTTCTTGTTGTGGCTCCAGATCCCTCATGCTTTAGAAGATTCAGGAGGCAGAGAATTTCTGAGCAAGACCTTAAGATATACCGTGTGTGGCTTGGCTTTTTACTTTACAGGGATGTGTTTCCTGTTACACCCTGTTCAAGCTCCTGCAGAAGGGCAAACTGCTGCATTTCCATAATCAGTGGAATTCTTTTGCTTCCATTCTAGAAGTCAGGATTTCACATGAATTTTCTAATAATGATCTTTCACAAGAGTATGCAGGATGAGGAAAATGCTTTGTTTTTCTTTTTAAAAAGTGCAGTTGGAGGAAAAATATGCCAAGATATAAACTGAAGGTCAGTCTTGCTGAATGATGAATTCAGTTGAAGGTACTCATGCCCCAATTCAGTCATTTCTTCAGGCACAGGAAAGCATGAAGAAATTTCCCAGGCAAGGATGAACTTTTCCTCATGTTCAGACTTCTTGCTGAGCTTGGGTCTCAGTGCCCTGCAGGTATCTCCTGTTAGTGGTGTATATCTAGTCTTAGCAGAGCTGCTCCTGCTAGATTCTGTCTGCAAAAATAACTTAGTAACATTTCTCTGATTTTTAGGAAATGAAGTCTGTAGATTAGAGAATTATTATTGCTGCTACATGTGAAATTTACTCTCAGTTTGAAACCACTCTTGTTTAATTCCACCTTCAATGTAAAAAGCCCACATGTGACAAACAGCACCTAGCAGAGCTAAGTGGCATCATCCTACCTCTGCTGCATTTTCATATGGAAGAATGGCTACACTGGTGGTCAGGAATACATTTTCTCTCAGGATTAGCTTGGCAGATACATCTCTGAAGCCTTCTGAAGCAGAACTGGAACCATATAATGAAAGCAGTTGCTGTGTCTTACAGACTTTTTCAGATGCTTTGGGAAATTACATGAATTCTCAGATGTCTCCCTTTTTTTTTGGATGCTTTTAAATCCTGCCCACAAGGACAACACTATATCAGACTGAAAGGCTTTTCTCCCTGTTCTTTATTTCTTAACAAAAATCCCAATATCCTGATAAAAACCAGATGTCATTTCACAATGCGATATGTCTGCATCCTGCCTGTATGTGTATAAAATCCCCAGGTTAAATTTTCAGCATGCTGAATAATAGATATCTGCACAAGTCCATGCTTTGTTAATGGGATTTTTTTATGCTGCTCCCTGATACCTTTTTAAACACTCATACTGGTGATGTATTTTATTATGGTGTTACAGAAGACACTTTGGTAAAGTGTATTCTGATTCTGTATTCAGCAGCATGAATCAGTCCCAGGGAATGGGCCCAACTCACTGCCTGTGTCTGTGCTGTATTGCTGCAGATAGTGGTCATGGGCTGTTGGCACCTTATTTATGTGGCCATAAATTGCCTGTTTTGCTGACACTTTAAAGTAAATGAAGGAGAGCATCGGCACTGCTGCCTTTCTGGCAGGAAGCCTAAGAGCAACTTGGTATGCCTTGTGTGCCTAACTAATGCCACTTCAATGGAAAGTTTTAATTAAGTGCATGTCTGTGTGTGCAGAGAAGAAATCAAAGGCCTTTGGTAAAAAAGAAAGTGTATCTGCTCCAGAGTCACTGAGGAGTAATTTGGTGGGAGCACTAAATGACTTTCAATTAAATGGAAAATATTTTCTTAAATATTATCAGAAAGGACAAAAAATCAGTCTGAAGGGAAGATATCTACAACATTAGATCTGTAGATCTAACCCATTTGCCCCATATTTGTAGTAAGATGTTACGGTAGTACAAGTTAGAGGAGCAGAGGTTGTAAAACTAATCTGATATGCTGGATTTTATTAAGCTCCCTTATTGTAGTTATGAGAAGAACACTGGAAACTGGTTTGCCTGGAGCCAGTATTTTTGATTCATCCTTTCTGTAGCAGTTTCTATCTTGAAAACATCCAAAAATTCATTAATACAAGTAAAATTTTTATAGCAAATATTTTATAACTAGGTAGCCATATTAAAATTCTAGCTGTTGAAATTGAACTTATCACATGGGAATTTCAGCCTTATTTCCTCATACTCACAGTTACAGGAAAAAAGTGCACTCAGTTCTCTTCAGACTGCCTAGAGGGATTGCTCTTTATGAAAAGAGAAGGTCTAAGAGCTAAGATAGTTCATTTACCACTAGATATGGTCCATGATTTATTTTGGATGATGTTTGGTATATAATTTATTGTTCTCTCTGCATTACAGCAAAAATCAAAGCGAGCAACCCTTTTTTTTTTGTACAGGGCCCATTCAAACCTCATGAAGTTTAACAAGGCCAAGTGCAAGGTCCTGCACAATGTTTGGGGCATCCTCCTGGATGGATTGAGATCAGCCCTGAGGAAAAGGACTTGTGGGTGTTGGTTGTCTCTTGTCTCCCTGGGAGCCTCTCAGGGACCCCGGCCAGCCCCGGGTCGGCAGACAACGGGGGGGCTCCCCCGGTGCGTCCGACAGCGGGGGGACACTCTGAGGACACTCAGAGGGGGGACACTCTCTGTGCCCCCAGGGTACTGATGGCAGCTGGGCCAGTGCCTTTGCAGCAGGAGAGACACTGGAGACAGTGGTAGAGGGAAAAAGGCCGACTCTCAGCAGGGGCTATTCCAAGGTTTATTCAGAGCTNTAGGAAAACTAAAGTTTTACTTAGGAAAACTAAAGGGATACAAAAAAGTATTACAAAGTATTACAAAATATAAAAACACACTACAACAGTTGGTGAATCAATTTAGGATGTGCTGACAATGTGTGTTCACAGCCCAGAATTCCCACCTGGAATTCTGTGTCCAGTCCTGGGGTCCCCAACAAAAGAAGAAAATGAACCTGTTAGAACAGGTCCAGAGAAGAGAAGCAAAGATGGACAGAAGGCTGTAACACCTCTCCTGTGAAGTCGGGCTGGGAGAACTGGGGGCTGCTCAGCCTGAAAGACAGAAGGCTCCAGGGAGACCTAATAGCACCTTTCAGCACCTAAAGAGGGGCTATGGAAGGGCTGGAGAGGGACTTTTTACAAGGACATATGATGGTGGAACAAGGGCTAGTGTATTTCAACTGCCATGGGGTAGGTTTGGATGAGATATAAGGAAGAAATTCCTTACTGTGAAGATGTTGAAACCATGGACCAAGTTGCCCAGAGAAGTTGTAGGTGCTTGGAAGTGTTCAAAGCCAGGCTGAATGGAACTTTGGGGCACCCTGGTCTAGCAGGAGGTATCCCTGCCCATGGCAGAGGTATTGGAACTAGATGACCATTCCAACCCAAACCTTTCTGTAATTCTATTCTGATATCTTTCTCTAGTCCTGCTATTGTTAGGAAAATGTGACTCTGAAGACTGAAATAGATAGATAAAGCTTCCTTCTTAGCCTGAATACTTCTTTCAAATGTTTATAGTAGATGGGGAGTCTCCTGGCAAGGGGAGAAATAAATGCAACAGATGCACAGTAAGAGCAAAAAAGCTATGAGAGTAGTTCCAAAAACTGAAGATGGCATTAAAAAGTTATTTACCTTGTGGCAAATAATTGCATTTTGCCTGACTTTTATTGCTGTGAGAGATGAGAAATATTTTGGCATTTATTATGATAAGCGAGTTGTAAACAAATTGTTTCTCTGGGTATTATGGAGCAATGGTAGATGCCTCCACAGCTCATGACAAAGACAGGAATCCTTATTAACAACATAGGGAAAATCCAGAAACCAAAAAAATTATGTATCTTAGAGTATTCCAATGAAAGTAATGAACACTGTGTTCTTAGAACCTTTATAAGATCATTGCTTCACATTAAGGTAGAGCAGTGTTCCTGTTTATGCTGTAGGAAGGCATGAGGAACATTGCTTCTGTCCATACACTGGCTTGCACACAGTTCCTCAGGCAAGCTTTGCAATATTTTGCAGCAGCATGTGATTGCTAATACTTTCAGAAAATGTCCAAATCCCAGTTTTTTAATGGGAAGGTGGTTAAACACTGAAAGAGTTTGTCACAAGATTGTATGGTCTCTGTCCTGGCAGACAATCAAAACTGGCTTTGGCCCTGAGAAATCTGCTGCAGCTGAGCTGGCTCTGAGTGGGGAGGATCCCAAGAGGCCTCACCAGCCCCAGTGACCTTCTTGCAGGGTCCTTCTTGCAGAAATACCTCTACAATAAGAAACCTCTGAGCCTCAAATTTCTGCAAGCAATGAAGCTTTGTCCTACTGTTTGTCCTGCTGATTGCCACTGTCTCTATTGGTTTCTGTCTCAGAGCTGGTCTTGGCCACTATCCCAGAGGATGCTGAGCTGGGCTGACCACTGGTCTGATCCAGCATGGATGTCCTTGCATGTGTTAAGAGGATATTGGGCTAGACTGCAGATAAGGAGTAAGTCTAACTCTGGAGGACAGATTATTTAGGAGAGGAAGCAATGCAGTTACACCTGTGATCCAGGCAGGGCAGCCCAGGAAGGGTAGCCCAGGAAGGGTCCTGACACTGAGATTTTGCATGAAGTTTTGTTTTCTTATCAGTTCTATGATGTAAGGCTGAGGGACCCTCCTCTTTGAGGAGACATTGAAGATCCTGGGGGCTTTGGTGAGGAGTCTGTGTAGCTGTGCAGCAGCAATGGGGACCATCCAACAAATGCTGTGCTGGGGAGAGTGGGAGCTGCCAGAGCCTGGCCTAGCACTGGCACTAGCACTGAAGGAATAGGAAAATAAGTTAATTCCAGGTAAACCTGAGTGTGACATTACCACTCTGAGATAAGGGTTACTATTTCTAGCAGCAAACAACTAGTGGTTTGGCTGACAATAAAAAGACAGCATTACCTTTAAAAGGGGAATGTGGCTTTTCCAAATGGAGCAAGATTGGCTTAAGGACAGGCATGCCTACCAAAAATTACTGTTTTATCCAGTAATTTTTATGAAGAGCACTAACAGCAGAAAGAATAACAAGCTGCCCCATATTCTAACCATGTCTGTCTGTAGGAGATCCAGATGCAACCATGGCTTGTGGCAGGTAGCTTTTTGCCTCTGCTGTCACAAGGGTCTCTATGCTATCAGAAACAGCTCTGTGTTACTTTCACTTTCCAGGCACGTGTGTTTCCTCATGTCAAAACTGCCCTTTGGACCTGCCCCTGTGCAGTGTGAGTTATACCAGCTGAGATCCAGGACGTCTGTACTGAGAAATGAGCTGCTGCATGCATCATCTTTAATACAATGATTGACTTGCATTGTCTGAATTGGTTCCAGTTCATAAAGCTGACATTTAATTAACATCAGAGTTAACCATCAATGTCCTTAACAGAGCTAGTCCAGTTTTCATGTTTTAATAATTGTGAACAGCATGGAACCCCACGTAGACTCCTTTCAAGGTAGATTCATTAGGGCAAAAAGAAAGATCATTAGTGACTGGTAATGGATTGTTTCTCGGTTAGATAAACGCAAATTCAGACATGCTTTGAGCTGTCAGTGTAGGCTTGCTGCAATGACAAAGGGAGCAGGTGAGCTGTGGTATCCTGATTGTTCTTTTTACTTTGGTTTTAAAAAAAACCTTTGAAAACCACAAAGTGTCGGAAATATACTGTCCTATTCACTAATGAGCAGTAGAAGTAATGAGATATCTCAAAACTTCCTCAGTGTCCACATACTTAGATACTTGTGTGAACTTCATCTAAATCTTTTCAAAGTGATGCATGGCTTTGGTGTCAGGAGAGAAATACTGGAAGTAGTTTCCATCTATTTCAGTCATTCAGTGACTCATGCTGAGAGGCAAGATTAGATCAGATCTGGGTATCTGTAATGCTTTGTGATGAGCATATGAGATGGTCTCTTCTGTGCTGTATTCTCCCCTAGTCCATGGGCAGCACACACAAAACCAGGATGAGGAAAGTTTGCTGATAACCATTTGTTTGCCAGAAAAAAATTTTATCTGAAGGAGTAAATTCTATGTGGAAATATCCTCACATGTAGGATGGCCCAGTAGTGGTAATGGTAGAATGTCAGCTTGCCCATAAAATTATCTATGAAACTGAAACTCCTTCAAGGGGATTTCACACAGAGTGTGGGGTCTGCCTCTCTTCTTTCCCCTTCTGGTCAGTAAGGGCTCTGCTCACATGTCCAGCTCTGGCTGGAGCTGCAAGGGAATCCTTATTCCTTATTAATTTAAAGGTTGTATTTAATAGAGGCTTCCTTAAAGCAAACTGGCTTTTGGTAAAGCACAACAGCTTTCTGGGGCTTTTACCTCGTGTTTGCACTGGCACCCTGAAATACATTTATTTGAAAAAATGTATAGTCCCTTTCTTAGGAAAAAAAAGAAAAAAAGAGGAAAAAAAAAAGAAAATATTTGTCATTATCTGTATCTTATTTACAGAAGCACTGCCTTGTGCACCATGCCATAGAGAGAAAGAAATTCTGAGCTCTTAATTTTTCTCTACTTCTCACCTTGTGACATTTTCTCACAGGAAATATTCACAGCACGTGAGAATGTTGAGAGTTTGGTCTCAATCCTTGTGACTAGCAATGGCTAAGATATATGCAGTTTCTATCAGAAAAAGCTGATCATGTGCTTCCTTTAAAAATGAAAGTTGTTTAAGTCTGAACAACTTGTCCAGCTAATATGATTATTTTAGTTTTAAACTGACTACAGAGCTGAACATATTCATGTGAAGGCTTTCCTAGCCTCACTAAACAGCCTGTATAGAAGAGTGCAGATATCAGCAAGTGATTATGAAATACCAAGCATACATGCTGATAATCAGATTTTTTTAAGTGATTGTTTTCTTCCCCTCAAATACCTCTTTAGATTCTGTCTAGTCCATCTTGTGAAAGATCCTGAAAGCAAATTTATAGGAAGAGACTTATTGTAGAATGTCAGCTTGCCCATAAAATTATCTATTTCCACAGAATTAATTTCTGTCAGTTCTGTAAGTTTCCATGTGTTTTGCTGAAATTTGGTGCATATTTGTAAAAGTGGCTATTATGTACATAACATTAATGAAGGATTTGACAGATTCTTTTCTTCTGTTCAGGCCTTTAATTCAGGAAAAATTATCTACTTGAGAAAAGGAATTGAACTTTATACAGATTTTCTAATGAAGTCCTATGGTCTCTGTTGTTTATGATGGCCTTGGATTTAACCCTCCCTCTCCCTCTCTCTTTAGTTTTGTTCATTCTTATAGTCTGTAATTATGGAAGAGTTGGCTTGGGAAAATATTATGTTTTATTTTGTGATTATATTGAAAATCCAAATGAAATCTAATCTGCATATATAATTTGTCCATTACAATGTGTTACTAGAAGGGAAATGCTGTTAACTGCAAACTATGGAGAGTTCTAGGCTGCAGAGTTTTTATCCTGTGGCTCTGTGCATCTGTAATGTTGCTGCTGTTTCACAGAAGATTTGAATGATGGGATGACTCCTAGGACCACTGAAGGAACTTGTGAACTGCCACTGGAATTGGGGCTTCTCTTATCTTGAATGGTGGCCCGAGCCCTTCGTAGTTCTCTCTCTCTCTCTGCCCCCCATGCAAGCCTCTCAGTGGGGATTAAAGCAGAGCCAGGAAAGGATTGTAGAAAAAAAGCTACAGTCCTGAATAGGTATTTGAATGCATAATTATTTAATGGTCTCCTCATTTGTAGTTTCTGGGATGCTTAAACCATCTCATACTGTAGGTACACCTGGGCTGATCTATATGATCTCAATATTCATATTATAATTGAAATGAAGCTAAGGAGGTTCAAGACCTCAAAGTTGCTGTTTATCTTCTGACACTCAATTATTTAATGGTTTATATGGATATCTATATATATATCTACCTCAGTTATATTTTTTTCTTCAAACTTTAGGAAGAGTCTACACCCTTAGTTTAGATCAAATTACTTCTAATAATATTGATTTGATGCCTCTATAAGGTAGATAATATACTACTATTGTAAATTGTGTTGGTGGGACTTGATGGTTTTGATTTCAGGTTTTGTCCAAAATGGGTCCCACAGCAAGACCAGCCAGCTCTGTGTCCTGCAGCTTCAGAGTTCAGGGTTACTGCTTTAGGTGGCTGCCTGTTCATTTTGTTGTGTTGGGCAGATCCAGACACGTTGGACTTGCTGTGTGTTCACAGCAGGCAAATGTGCTGCTTCCATAATTCCAGTACTGGTAGAATTGCTGTCAGAAATGTGGAATTAAACACTTTAGCAGTTCAGGAGATGAAAGCATCCCTATATACATTGGCAGCCTGTAGTGCTGCTTGTCTAGTAAGAATGGATGGATTAACACCACCCCTTGGGTTAAGTCCTGGAGAAAAACAGATATATATCTTCTGTACATAAGGTGTGGTAGAGAAGCATTTTGTGCAGGTAAGCTCTCTACTCAAGGATTGCTTAGTAGTATTTGCAGAGGGAAGGGATTAGTTACCTTTGTCAGAGTTTGTGTTATTATCACATAATTAAAACACTACTTCAGTTTGTTTCTTCCACTGGGATAATTCATTGATTCACCTATTTTAGCTGCTCATTTAAAATGATCTAGTGTTATGTGTTTTCAGAGGTCATTATTATATGTCTGCTGAGTGTTTGCAGTGCTGGATTTTTAACATTAACTAAAAATCTTAGTCTTCTACTTCATTCATAGGAAGAATGTTCTTGTGACTATTGTTTGTGGTCTTGTTTCTCAGAAAAACTTTGTATTCTAGAATTTCACCTAATGTGTATTTAATTCTAAATATATAACATGAAAATTTAATTAGTTTGCTGATTCATATCCGCTTTTGAGAGGTTTTTAAATTTAAAAAAATCAGGAACACAAAGCAACATCCAGAGTATTTTGGAGAGCAAGTTAAAAGTAAGAAAAAAGCATCTAGCATTGAGCTGGAAGTTATAATTTTAGAAAACATCTAGAGCCAAAATAACTGCTCACCTCTGGCAAAAGAGGGAGAGAGGGAGATTTTGCCTTCTCCTTTTTGTGCTCTCCTTGGCTCACTCCGCTTCTCCTGCCGCTTAAGCAAGCGCCAGAGCCCTGCAGGTGATTGCCTGGCAGGTGGGTGCCGGTCCCTAAAGCAGCAGCAGCCCGTCCTGGGCAGTGACATTGCTCCGTGCACAGCTGAGGGGCCCGGCCCGGCGCCCAGCGAGGGCAGGGAAGGTGGAGGGATGCTGCAGCCGTGGTGGTGGAGAGCAAGAAAAACCCCAGCAGATTCTGGGGGCTGCACTGTGAGCTGCTCCCTGCTTTAGGCTGAAACAATTAGGTTTTCCATTTTAATTTAAGGCACCATTTTAAAATTTTAGAATGGAACAGAATAGAATAGAAAGTTCAGTTGGCAGGGACCTGCGCCGATCATCAACTGCCTGACCAGTTCAGGGCTGACCAAACGTTAAGGCAGGTTTTTAAGAGGATTGTCCAAAAGCCTCTAAAACATTGGCAGGCTTGGGGCATTGACCACCTCACTGGAAGCCTGTTCCAGTTTTTTATTGCCTTCTCAGTAAAGAAATGCTCCCTAGTGTTCCATCCGAACATCCCCTGACACAGCTTTGAATCATCCCCGCACTTCCTGCCAGTGGATACCAGGACGATGAGAGAAGGATCCCCCCTTTTCCTCCTCAGGAAGCTGTGGAGCGCGATGGAGTCTTTCCTCAGCCTCTCTTTTTCCAAAGCAGACAAAACCAAGATCCTCAGCCGCAAAACAAAGCTGTCAGAAGTGGGATTCGAACCCACGCCTCCAGGGGAGACTGCGACCTGAACGCAGCGCCTTAGACCGCTCGGCCATCCTGACCCACGTGGGGGAGCCCCGACGGCTCTGTCACTGTCCCTTTGCAGATGTCCCTAGTGGTGCAACATTGCTTTTCCACACACAGTGGGTGTTAAAAAAATATTCCAAATGAGAACGTATTTTGTGTTGACTCTCTGGTAACCATAATGAGTGGTGTTTATTTATACATGCAGCTGCTGCATTCTCTGAGTGAGCGTTAGTGTCTGGAGAAAGAAGCAGGTACTTTTGCACATTTATTACATATGCCATGAAGCAGACATTTGAAGCTATACAGAAATTAATAAAAATGTGGTATATAATATGGTTTACAAGGACATTGCTTAAGGCTGATTTGTTTCCTGTAATGTCTATGAAAATCCCCCTGGGACATGCACAAGTTATTCATGGTAAAAGTTCTCTGATATTTAAAAGGGGCTGTGACACTGAAGCAAACTGTATGTCTCCTTGCTGAAGGTTTTTTTCAAAAAAATTCATGTGCTTGAAAAATGAATCTGGGAACCTCTAAATATACAAATTTGGTCAGGATTTGGGAGTAAAAGTAAATATGAAAGACAAGAGGTGTGCTTGTTTGGAAGCATTAGGCTAAAGTGCAGTGTCTTTGTTTGGAATATAAACTTACTAGAGAGAAAAAAAAATTAAATGGGACCAGCAGAAACTGACTGTCAGAAATGTCAAATAAGATATTTTTATTTTAAATATACATTAATATTATAATTCATATTAATCATATATTTAAGTTGCTTCATAAGTTTCTAAGGAATTATTATATAATTTAATATAAATAATTTCATTTCTATATTAAATTAATTAATTTATAAATTAATTAATATGTATTTATTATATGTTATATAAAATTATAATATAACTAAAGATTCAATACATAAAATTATATAATTTGATAAATATTATATCATTTATATACTACGTATAAATTTATAGACATTTACTATATGAATTATATATTTATAGTTTATATATTAAATTATATAATAATTCCTCAGAATCTTAAGAAGTAATATTTTCCCATGACAAAAATAGGCAACTATTTTTGTCTCTATTAGTCTAGCCAAAAATTGGTACTGGTTTTATTTGATACTGTTGCTTCTGTATGGAGAAACCAATTGTTCTGGCTCCAGTTTGTCACTGTGTTTCTCTCTGAGGAGCCCCAAGTGCTGGGCCCAATACTTTGGTGCTGTCTCATGGGTGCTGAGTTGAGGGAAATAATGCCTTGTCTGACCTACTGGCCATGTCCTTCCTTGGAGACACACAGGAGCTGCCTGGACAAGGCTCTCCTCGTCCTGACTTCAGAGTCAGTCCTGTCTTCAAAGCTGACTTTGCTTTGAGCAAGGCTTTAGAGCAGGTAAGTGCTAAAGGTCCCCTCAAACCTAAACTCTTTTGTGATTCTGCAACTGTGTGCCATAATTTTGGACAATCTTATGTAATGATGCTTGTGAATTGAGAGGATTAATGCTGTATCTTGAGTATGCTGTAATGTGTCCTGAACCTTTGTGCTTTTATCCTTGTACTCATTCTAGGGCAACAAGCAGTCTTGTCTGAGGCCTAGCAGAATGAAAAGATGAGCCTGTGTAAGCAATGTTCTTGTCACACACTGGAAATGTTATGCTTCTTGTTATGTGGGGAGTCAGGAGTTATGCTGTAATGCATTTCAGCAGTCTTGGTTGACTTACTGGAAGGTGCAATTTTTTTACATTTAGAATTAGTAATTTATTTAAATTCTGTAGAAACAGGGCCTTGGAAAGGTCACAAAACTTGTTTATATGTGCTGAAATAAGAGTCTTAGCCAAGTGCTGTTTGTTGGATTGGATGGTTGGTTTTTTCTAAATAATAACTCATGGACTGAACAGAAGTAGACTTTTTCCAGCTTTGTTATATAGCAAGATGGGCAGAGTGCAATAAGCAGAAATAGAGATGGCAGAAGTTTGACCATCAAAGTCTACTCATAATGTAGTAATTCCAGAACGAGCAGCAGTTGCAGCCTACACTCTTTCTGCTGTCAGCACAGAGTTTTCTGGGTCTTCAGCCAGCAGCTTCAAAACCTTGTGTTCCCTGCTTCAAGACATTGATGATGTAAAGCTGACTGAATGTGTCTTGAATTGCTGGGAAATTAAATAAATAGGTCTTAATTTAAATGAAGTCTAAGTTGTAAAGATAATATTACCCATTGGCTTCTAGACTGGTACATCACACAGGAAAGCATAACTAAGTGCATACCAAACATATGGTGAAGAATCTGTTCAGGCCTACTTCTGGACAGCTCTCCCTTAACAGTGGGCATTGTTGGGCCCAGAACTTCATTAACTACAGATCTAATGATCTGTAGCATTAGCTCTGCTCCCTAAAAATCTGCAGATCTGACTGACATGCTGGTTAAAATGTAGTGGTACTTGGTATGCAGTTGCCATACTGACTGAACTGAGCTCTGGTAAGTGAACTGAAAACCTAAATAAAAAGGTCATATTTACAAAGATGTGTGTGTTCCCCAAATCCTATGGCACAGACTTCCCTAGCTGCCTGTCCCTCACACATTCAGCCTCATCAGACTTGAGGCTGGCAGTTGTGNATGGTGAAGAATCTGTTCAGGCCTACTTCTGGACAGCTCTCCCTTAACAGTGGGCATTTTTGGGCCCAGAACTTCATTAACTACAGATCTAATGATCTGTAGCATTAGCTCTGCTCCCTAAAAATCTGCAGATCTGACTGACATGCTGGTTAAAATGTAGTGGTACTTGGTATGCAGTTGCCATACTGACTGAACTGAGCTCTGGTAAGTGAACTGAAAACCTAAATAAAAAGGTCATATTTACAAAGATGTGTGTGTTCCCCAAATCCTATGGCACAGACTTCCCTAGCTGCCTGTCCCTCACACATTCAGCCTCATCAGACTTGAGGCTGGCAGTTGTGTTGCAGGATGTTGATGGCCCCAGCAGATGTGCTCCTATCCACTGAAAAGAAAGTCCCTGGGATGTAAAGTGCATTGGTATTACCCACTGAAAGGGTTTGCTCTGCTGGTTCCTGAGTACATGTTCTGATGACAGCAGGTGAAGAAGAAACTCTTGGGCAAAGGTATCAGTGTCGATAGTGTCCCATATTTGCTTTCTGCTGGTGCCCAAGCTAGTCAGTGACTTGCACTGCTGTCAGTGGGTAGCAGCAGTTGATGTATTGAAGTGCTGGGTCCAGTATCTCCAATACTGGAGATAAAAGGCATCACACATGAAAGGCCTCTCTCCCACCTTTGCTTATCCCTCCTGTTACTTGGTAGCCCTTCCTGGGGCATTTTGGGTTTCTGTCCTGCTTCAAGTAAAGCTTCTCACGAAGTGAAAGCATCTTATGTGCTTTTCTTGCTTTGAATAGGAGAGTTGCTTTCCTCCTTATGTTTCAGGTGTCTCCCTGAGGCCCTGAAAGAATTTAAAAAGAATGACTGTATCCAGTGGGACCATTTTCTCTCCTTCCAAAGAGAAAATGGAGCTTGTTATATGGGTGATAATGAGATTAAATGTGGTTAAATGGAGACTTGACTTCAAATAATGATGCCTTTTCACTATTCTTATAACTTCACATCTTGCCCCTAGTTCTGCAAAAGCAAATGTGCTTGACTTTACAGGTATCTCTAATCCTTTTGTCAGGCCTTTTTTGGTTGCACAAAGAGAAATATGAAGAGATGCATAGACTCAAAATGTTGTCAAGAAGGTGGGAACCTCTCTTCCTGCCCCCTATAATCTTTAGGGACCAGATTCACTCATTTACATGAAAGACATATTTATATCAGTAGCAGAAAGAGACTATAGGCTGGAAACAAGACTGCTTTGCATCAGAACCATGTTGTGTCAGCTGCCAGCTGTCTTTGCAGCACAATTTCAAGTTGAGTTGTAGTCACAAGTAGGAACAGTAATAGAGGCTTTTTCCTGGATGTATTCCCTCTGTTCCTGGGCATATTTGATATGATTCCAGTGGGAATTAGAGATCTGAGGGGCACAACTGAGAAAAAAAGTAATCATCTTACTCTATTCAAAGTATGTTGAGAATCATCTTACTCAGTTTAATGGGTCTTTCTTATTAGATAACTCATCCTCAAAACACCTTATAAGCAAGAGTGCTCATAAACCTCCTTTGAATTAAGTACAATCCCTTAAATTCCCTAAATAATATCTTCCTTTTGAAGATATAAAGCAGATTAAATGTGTGGAACCATGTGGTGTTTATAGGAGATCAGGAATACTAGAAAAGGGTGGCATAGCATGTCTGCACTGTCTGTGATAATAAGAGAAGATGCCTCAGGAGCATANCCCTCACACATTCAGCCTCATCAGACTTGAGGCTGGCAGTTGTGTTGCAGGATGTTGATGGCCCCAGCAGATGTGCTCCTATCCACTGAAAAGAAAGTCCCTGGGATGTAAAGTGCATTGGTATTACCCACTGAAAGGGTTTGCTCTGCTGGTTCCTGAGTACATGTTCTGATGACAGCAGGTGAAGAAGAAACTCTTGGGCAAAGGTATCAGTGTCGATAGTGTCCCATATTTGCTTTCTGCTGGTGCCCAAGCTAGTCAGTGACTTGCACTGCTGTCAGTGGGTAGCAGCAGTTGATGTATTGAAGTGCTGGGTCCAGTATCTCCAATACTGGAGATAAAAGGCATCACACATGAAAGGCCTCTCTCCCACCCTTGCTTATCCCTCCTGTTACTTGGTAGCCCTTCCTGGGGCATTTTGGGTTTCTGTCCTGCTTCAAGTAAAGCTTCTCACGAAGTGAAAGCATCTTATGTGCTTTTCTTGCTTTGAATAGGAGAGTTGCTTTCCTCCTTATGTTTCAGGTGTCTCCCTGAGGCCCTGAAAGAATTTAAAAAGAATGACTGTATCCAGTGGGACCATTTTCTCTCCTTCCAAAGAGAAAATGGAGCTTGTTATATGGGTGATAATGAGATTAAATGTGGTTAAATGGAGACTTGACTTCAAATAATGATGCCTTTTCACTATTCTTATAACTTCACATCTTGCCCCTAGTTCTGCAAAAGCAAATGTGCTTGACTTTACAGGTATCTCTAATCCTTTTGTCAGGCCTTTTTTGGTTGCACAAAGAGAAATATGAAGAGATGCATAGACTCAAAATGTTGTCAAGAAGGTGGGAACCTCTCTTCCTGCCCCCTATAATCTTTAGGGACCAGATTCACTCATTTACATGAAAGACATATTTATATCAGTAGCAGAAAGAGACTATAGGCTGGAAACAAGACTGCTTTGCATCAGAACCATGTTGTGTCAGCTGCCAGCTGTCTTTGCAGCACAATTTCAAGTTGAGTTGTAGTCACAAGTAGGAACAGTAATAGAGGCTTTTTCCTGGATGTATTCCCTCTGTTCCTGGGCATATTTGATATGATTCCAGTGGGAATTAGAGATCTGAGGGGCACAACTGAGAAAAAAAGTAATCATCTTACTCTATTCAAAGTATGTTGAGAATCATCTTACTCAGTTTAATGGGTCTTTCTTATTAGATAACTCATCCTCAAAACACCTTATAAGCAAGAGTGCTCATAAACCTCCTTTGAATTAAGTACAATCCCTTAAATTCCCTAAATAATATCTTCCTTTTGAAGATATAAAGCAGATTAAATGTGTGGAACCATGTGGTGTTTATAGGAGATCAGGAATACTAGAAAAGGGTGGCATAGCATGTCTGCACTGTCTGTGATAATAAGAGAAGATGCCTCAGGAGCATATGTTATCAGCAGGATCCAGAAGAGATACAGCATCAATGTGGGAGGCAGGGGAGGTAGGATTCCTTCTATCCCCTTGATATGGATGCTGACTATCAGCTTTTCTTTCCTCCCAAATCACTATTTGATCAGGAATTTGAGCATCAACTCAGTGCTCTGTGATTGCTGCCTGTTGAGTTGGAATAATTTTTTTTCTTAATACTTTTAACTCCAAGTGAAATTGAGGAGTTCTTCAAAAGAAAAAGATAGAACTGCCTTTATGTCTTTATGTCTCATGTCTGCTGTTCACAAAAGTCAAGGGTATGGGCTTTTGTTCCTGCTTCAGGTAAGGCATTAAGAGCTGTGAGGGTAGTCAGTGGATTTCTTGCCTGTTTTCACTAGAACATGCTCAGATGAAGAGCTGAGCTCAGTTCTACCCCCAGCCTGTCCTCTTCCTGTCTAGTAACTATCAACTCCCATGGGTGGAAGTAGTTACATTTATGGTTATCTCTACAGGGTATGGATGGGGGTTTGTATTTAACATGACTGCAGTAAAAGGTAACTTGATAGCTGACACTGGGGCAGAACTTGACCTGCAAAATCCTAATTACTAATTGATGAGTAAGCATCTAACCTGACTTTCAGCTTTCAGCTCAAGTGTTCAGCAGTGAAAAATATCCTTGTGCTTGTTAGGAAAAGTGAAAAAAAAAAAAAAGAACCTGTAAATCATTGGAGATCTGATAAGCATGGAAAATTACAGTGACAGAATAACTATATTTTATTGTTAGCAAGGACTTTTTTTTTCTATAGCAAATTTCTAAAATATTTGAAGCACAACTGCATATTTATACTCTATTAAAGTTCTGTCCTTACATATAAAGGTAATAGAAAACAAACTATTGAACTGGAAGGAGTCTTGTCAATTATTTATATCAAATGAATCAGATGATGTTGTGTATCCCAGACTCTCAGGTGGAAAATCCAGTGGCAAAAGTTGTTTATCATGCAACCTGTGGTGGAGGCCCTGTGTCCTATCCTGGCAGTTTCCAGGAAGGCTGAGACATGGTAAAGAAGTTTTAGCTTAAACAGGGCTAAATAGGGTTTGGCTGGTAGACCTGGATGTGCAGAGCTGATGTTGCTAACAGAGGATTTAGTGAAATTTTAGGAGAGCTCAAGAAGGGCTTGCCTCATGCTAGCTAGAGATGGGAGAACCATATGGGATTATCTAGAGTGTTTTGCAGGTGATTGTCTTTTCCAGATATTTTCCAGGGTAATAAAGAAGCTTTGAATAAAGGACAATACCTGGCTGTGGTTTGGTTTCTATTTCCATGTCATAAAGCCACTTCCTACTAACTAAAATTCTATGGAAAGAGTAAATCACAGGTCTGTTGGTACTGGATATTGGTTGTGCTTGAAACCTCCTTTTGAACACTGCAGCCTTTCTCTCCTCTCCAGAGGGAATGGATGGGATCTGCAGCCACTTGCTCTCTGATACACAGGTGAATGTTTATTCTGAGGTGCAGAGGGAATGAATCTCCAGCTGATTTTATATGGGTCTATTTGCAATAAAAAAAGCATGCAACCAATGAGTGCAGCACTGCTAATTATCACACAGTAAAGATAATGAGAAATAACAGTGATATTATATCATATCTATTATGTAATAAGAATGCTAAAGTATTGAATAATGATTAACATATTATAAAATGTGGAAGGTTTCTTAAGAGTGTTGTATATTTGGAAGGTGGGTTTTGTTAGTGCAACTGTTAATACTGAATTCTTGTGACTGTGTTATACAGTATGTAAAAGAAATAAGCAATACATTAAGTGCAAGATATTTCACCATTCACTATGTACAGAAAACAGTATCACAGTAGCAGTCAAATATTAGCCATCCCTTAGACTTCCCTCTTTTACTAAAAGCATGATATTTACATGTTTACTTTTGTTACCCCAAAGAGACATAGTATCTTTTTTCTTTCCCTCAAAAGGCTTTATATTTGCATGATTAATATGTTCATTGCGTGCTGTGAAGAGGAATATCTGCTTCACTCTGGTACCCAGGCTGACTCCCCATCAACTGCTTTCCAAACTAACTTAAGAATTATTTATGTTTGCAACAAAAAGAAATCATGCTGGTTTGGAGTGTGGTTTTCTTGTTGACATTTTAGAAGCTGTTCCAGGCTCTTCTTAATATTTAGACAAACAAATATGTTTGCTTTTTTCTGGTGCTGCTGTTGACATTTCCTAAGGGAATTGCTGTAGATGTTAACAACTTCCCAGCACAGGCATGCTGTAATGGAATAGTTCTTTGCTTGTGGCCCTACACAAATTCCTTTTAACTGATGTTTTTGCTGAAAGTAATGTGATTGTGATAACTTATGTGAGTCAGGGTAAATGTGAATCAGTCCTGGCTATTTTGGGGAGCATAAGTGTCTGCTAAACTCCTCAATGTTCTGCTTCTTGCAGATATAACAAGCAGAAGGTACTGATTTATTGTGTGCCTCAGAGCCTCTGTGCTGCACAAATATCTGCAGTGCAGAGCAGGAAGAAGGTCCATGAGGAGCATTGGTAATTGGTGAAGCCTGAAGGCCAGGGAAGCTTGTAACTCTACCTGCAGAAATTGGTCAGTTTGGGGCTTAGCTGATTTTGGAATCAGTAGCCATGAAAAGAATCCCATAGTGAGATGTGCCCTTGTATGTGTAGTGTGTGCCCCAAGGGCACTGTAGGTTAGACACAGACTGATGTGTGTGGGTTGAACCTGTGCACTCCCATAACTTAACTATCTGCTCAGTACAAACAGGGTGTAATTATCCTAGCTATTAACCCTGGGCTGTCCCCTTAGAGAATTTATATAACCTTTTATGGGTGAAGGTTTTGAAGACTTTTTAAGCAGGTTGGGTTTTATTCTGGAATCCCAGATTAAAAGTCTGAAGCTCTTATATGCAACCAGCCTGTTTAGCATGGGTCTGTATTAAAGATGCCTGCACTGTTCCTACAAGAAGCAGTTATAGGTTACAATCTTTCAGCAAGATGTATCTTTTTCTGACTGGTCATGTATTGCAGATAGGGAACAGATTTTCATCAAAACCCATGGCTGTTTTAAAATCTTTTCAACTGAAAAACATTTCTGTCTCTGGGATTATCCTAACCTCAGTTGTTATATTGTCTGCATTTTCAGTGAAAGTGGAGAGAAACTCTTTTGCAAGACAATCATGCAGCAGCATTTTGGCCATGTTTGTTCCATTCCTGAGCCCTTCGGCTGAGGCTTCAAGAGACAGTCTTTGTTGGTCTGTGGCTGTTCCCCTGCCTTGAAAAAGAACAAAAACTGTCAGGAAGAAAGATATTCATCCTAAGGGTAGACTCCAGTTACATTAAATAGAATAGCAGCCACTTGGAGATGGGACTGGAAGGCAGCCAAAAGGACACTGAAATTTTTCAATAGTCTGTCCCTATCCCTATCACTGTCTTCCAGTGATCAACAGAGAATGTAATTTCAACCTTCAAACTATTCACTGCAACCAAAGGAAACTGAATGCTATTCTGGCTCTATTTTAAAGAGCTTTGTAACCTAGATGAGGAGATACTCTTCTTTTAAATGTGCATGTTGTTCTACTACTGCACTAAATCATTGCAGGTATTACTACTTATTGATTTAAGTAAATTGTCCTTTTGGCTATCTTGTATGTGTTTCACAAGGAAAAAAGCCTTGACCTGTGGATATAGCACATTTTCAATTAGTGTTTTGATTAAGGATTTCTCATATGGTCCTTCCTGCTTGCATCACTAGCTGGAGGCAGTCAGCCAGGTGACATCATGTGCAATCCCCAAGTGACATCATGTTTTGAGGCATTCGTGTCACGACAAGATCAAATGGCTTTCCTTGTAATGCCTGCAAAAGCCTTTAACTGTGTGCTGTACCTTCTTTATGAAAATCTCTCAGATTTATGTATGTAAAGGCAGATGGCCTGTGACTTCTAGCAATCTTAGCCTCATGAACCTCCAGCAATTTCAGGCATGTGTTTGCAATATCATTTTCTCTGTACCCTCGTGCCACTATATGGGAGATGTAACCCATTGGGTGGGTCCTCTCAGCTAAAGATCAGAAATAGCTGTTGGAATAGGTCTGCTGCCACCTGGTTTTAGGCAATACTCTTCCCTTCCCAGTGGAATCTCTATGTATGACTCCCAAGGAAGAGAAGAAGCTGAGGACTTTTAATTTAAAGCATAGCATTTTAGTAAAACCAGGGATACGGGAATATAAGAAAAATAAGAAATTGCATTATGTAGCTAAAAATCTCATTCCCACTGTCAGATATTTGTGAACTTTTTAAAATTAGATGTGTTCCAATATTTGTGCAGGGCAGTGTTTCTGTTTTTCTTTCCTTTTGAAGTGTAGAGTTGTACTTGTATGCTATTTAAAAAACACACCCCATCCCTTTTTTCTACACATAATGGTAGTGAAATAGTTGCTAGGATAGGAAATAGATAGGAAAGCAGAGAGGTGAGAGGTGTCCTCTCTGAGTATGCTTTGGATGTAAAGAAGTAGAGATGACATTTGGCTTCAGAAAGATGATCTGTAGGATTCAGGAATTGAAAATCATAGGTACAATAGGTATACACTCTCAGCTTCCCACAGAGTGGCCTGCTCTGTTTTGTGAGTAGGTGTCAAAATACAGGGTAGCTAAATGTTCTGCCCAAAGCCCAGTAGTGCTGCCCAGGTCATGGGAGAGTGCCACAAAGTATGGCACTTATTATGTGATGTATGAGGTGTTACACAAACGTGGAGTGTGATCTAAAGTACCCAGTGACTGGGGCTGCTTATTGCCAAGAGCAGCAATTACAACTGCGAGTAGTACATTAGCTTCAACAGAAACTACTCGGTGCATTCAAGAGTAAAAAAATGTCCTTCAGTTTTTTCATTAATGTAGGAAGGGCAGTTTTCTGCCGTGCAAAAATCTGGATTTACGACATGTTCACAGCTAACGTGCTCTTTGGGATGGATAGTTTTACCCAATCAATTTTTTAAAATGTTTGGCAGATAGAGGAGAAAGAGCCATCTAATATCCACCTTTAAATTCGGTATTTAGTAGACATACTGAATCAAGTCTATGGCTCAGATTTCTGTCTCTCACTGTGCTTGTGCAGAGTCTTTTGCTTTTAAAGATCATGATAGATGAGGTGAAAATAATGACAGATGTTTTCTGTAATGTGGATGGCATGGCTTGCTGTCATGGGGACCCTGAACTTAAAATGGACACTGCTGTCATCCATGCATATCCCGGAGGTGCTTTGGGAGAAGAGGGCTTTCTTCAGCCAGAACTGCATCTTACACCTCAGTGCCACACAGACCTGCAGATGCTAATTACTTCCTAATCTGTTTGTCATTAAATGGCCATAAAATTTTCTATGATTATTCTTTTCTGAGCATAACTAGTTTATTATAAGTACTCTGCTTGTATTTTTTTTTTCTCACTGTGCTACAGTGAATAATAAGAAGACTGAATGAATAAAGAAAGGAGATGAAGAAAAGAGAGGTGAAAGGAGTGAGGAGTGAATAAAAATTAGGGACGGAGAAGTTGCATATGTATAAATATTTTTATTAAGGAAAGACATAGGACAAAATAAATTGCAACTTTTAAAATATGGGGAAAACACTACAGTGTCTTACATCATAGTAATAAGTTTTAGTTTTTTTCTAAGTGTTTCAATTTAGAAAATAAAACTGAAGCAAAAATAGAAAAAGGAAAACTGAATAGTAGACCACAGAATGAAGAAGGTGACTGAAAAGGAAGAAAGCCAGAGAGAGAAGGATACCTAAATCCACTTTGCCCTAGTGCATTTTATGCTCTGAGTCATACTTAGGGCCCCAAACATTTCAAAGAATTTAAAAGGTGGTTGTTTATACCTACTGAAACTGCATGTAATTTTATAACACAAAAAGTTAATTAACCTGTGGAGCTGATGTCACAGAGACAAAATTTCTAGGGATTTCAAAAAGGCCTTCACATTAGTCAGTGGTAAAGAAACACTTAATATTTTGTGAAGACAGTGTGATGTTTTTCCTAAGGATTACAGGAAAAATCTCTATTGCTCAAGGAATGAAACTTCTGGCTGACAATGACCTAGAAGAAGCTTTCCTTGGGTTTTGCTCATGGGTGCTGGCTGCTTGTCAGTAATAGGACCCCCGTTCTCACAGTGGTTTTTTACACTGGATTTTGTTTTAGTTCTTTTGTTATGCAATGGGACTAAATCACACAACTCATGCTAGAAAAAAAGTGGTGGAAAGTGATAAACCATTCTAAAAACATCATGATCTGCCAAGGTTACTTCTGAAGTCATGGCCAAGCAAAAAGGGGACTGCAGACATCATAGTTACAGCCTACCACTCCATCCAGTTCCCATTTCTGCAGTGAAGGAAAAGCTTGTTAGATGGAGGTCTAATGAGTCACATTAGCTGGCATTTCATCTGCTGTAATAATGGACCACAATCAAAACATAATAATTCATTCTGTGTGAGGTGCTTAAGTACAACTGAATGAAAATTTACTCAAAAGATGAATACATGTATTGCTATTTTTGCCTCTTTAGCTTTGTTTAATTTTTCTTGGGTCATAAAGAGGGTGTGCCTTTTTATTTCAGCATAGAACTCCTTCATCTAATAGAAGAGGTTTGGGTTTTTTCCTGATTATTTGTGTTTTGTTGTTAAACAATAGTTAAATGTTTGCTTAATTGGGCTAATGAAAGGAGAGTTGAGGTTTTCAGTGCTCAAGTGTTGCTTTATTACTGCTTCCTGCATGGCCATCTCCATCATCTGTTTGTTCTTAAGCTTGCCAATTCTTTTTAATGTATTGCTTTTATGTGTCACCCTGAGATGGAGTGGGGTTGTTCCAGATTTCTTGAGATCTTTGATTAAAATTACTGACTTTTAAACTCTCTTTTAGAGTTTAATAATAGCCACTTTTGATATAGTAACAAAAAAAGAAAGCTTAGACTTTTAAGAATGTTCCAAAGAAGCTATAAAATAGACTATCAGATTACTGTTCTCTTGAAATGATCATAGTGATAGAGAGATAATAAGAAATTTGCATAATAATCAAACAGGAAAAGGAAAAGACAAGATTGATATCATTATATCAAATGTGACATTGAAGAGTTTTGCATTTATTTTCTCACAGTTCTTTCTGGCCTGCTGGGTTAGTGGAGGACAATAAGCCATGCTGGACTCACTTCTTTAGGTTCTGATTTTCATCTGGAGAAAGGATACTTGAATTGACCTGGTTATTTCATGGTTGCAAACCATGATTACTTGAGAGTATGATTTACAGTTAAGAACCATAATGTCATTAAATTTAAGCAGTCAGAAAAACACTGGATTAAATGTAAAGATAATGTCACATTGGAAGAGCTAGTTCCTGATGCACTGTTGAGTCTTAAATTCACTTTGTAACGAAGAAAAATGTAACTTAGAATAAAAGGAGAAAGAAAGCACTACATTTTCCCCTGTGAGCAAGCTAGCAGAGAATTTTCACAGCCTTCCTTCCATTTTATGTTTGGACTTAAAATAGTCACATAAAAATGGAGAAGTAATCAAGTATTCCATATACAAGATGAAATTCATATGTCTGTTTTTTTTCTGATGGACACATATGCTTGGTAGTCTTCTTTTCATACATGTTTGGTAGTGTAGAGCAATTCCCTGGAAGGTACAGGAAAGAATGTGAAAACTGATGAAGTAAAGAAAATTCAAAGAAGGAATATGAAGAATGGATTAAGAAATTATGGATTAAGAAATTGTGGAGGTAATTTGGGTCCATGAGAATATGGTAATACTTGTCAGTGTCTATACCCCAAGGATACCAAATATATCTTTCAAGGGTACCAAATATATCTTTATTCCTGTTTCTGGTCCCCACTGTCCCTTCACATGCATTGCCCAGTGAGTTAACAGTGGGCTTCCCAGTCATGAGATTAGACCTTCATCTATAAATTACATAAATTAATGTTAAGTCTCAGCTCTGAATAGTTTTGGGTAACACAAGAAAGGGAAGTCCATTCTCTGTGTAGGTGAAAGTTCATTTAAATATAGTTTATAATAGGAATAACTTCAGAAAAAAAAAAAAAAAGAGCCTAATTCCCAGAGGAAATTACTGCAGCATCTGGTTTGATAAGGACATTTTAATTTTCCTGCATTGGATGTCATCTTACAAAATTGCCAAGAATTTTGCTGCTGATGTTAGCAGAAGCAAGTTCAATGCCTGGATGATTTCTTTGTTAATTGATGTTACTGCTCAGAATTATCTCCTTGTTGTAGCTTGACTTCATTCTTTCTCTTTTGTTTTTTATCACAATTTATGATAGCAAAAAGGCTTAGAAAGGTTTATTAAACCTGTCCCTCTGCCACTTTAAAACTGTTAACCATGTTCCATCTTTATAATGATGGCTTAAATACCTTTCTGTCATACTTCTTTTCTAAGACTTCCTTTCTGGATGGACCAATAAAATAGTTCTAAGGAAATGTACAAACATATTAGGGGAAGTTTTTCCTCCTCCTCAGTATCTCCAAGAAACCAGCCCCACTTTTGGAGCAGGAACACCATGATAATATATTACAGTCTTGTTATATCAATTACTGTACAATATATCACAAGCTGCTAAGGTCTTGTTTTACAAAAAGGCTACCAGTTGTAATGGCACATTGAGGATATTTAATAGCACTCATGCAGAACCCACTTTGTCACTGCTTTATAGTATGTGAGATAACAGCTCAATAAATATTCTGGGCCAGCCAGAACTGAACATTAAATATGAAATTTAAAATACTTTGTTGGTTTCTTGCCAAAAGTATTGGACACATACAATGCATTTACAACTCCTGCATGGTTAGGATTTGAGTTTTGTTACTTAGAAAAATATTGGTTTGCAACATTAATTGCAAGCTGACTTCAAATTATTTTAATATAATTACTACCTTTGCAGAGCCAGGTTTTAAACCAACAAACACACGTGACCATTTATTGCTCATGGAATAGGATTAGAATCATTATTAGAATCACTGGAATATGGTACAAACTTAACATTCTGACTTCAAAAGCAATTGCATGTTTAGGCAATTCTACATTTTCTTAAAGCCAAGCTAAGCTGATTCCACATGACAGTGGTTTTAATGAGGCTCAATAAACAGTACAGTTTATAACCTGAGGCAAACTGCTGAGCAGAAGCCAAGAGCAGTGCTACAGCTTTAGTGAACCCATTACTGTGAAAGATGCTGGATCCTGGAGCAGCCTGAGTCACTCATTGCACAAGAGATGAAGCTCCAATAAATAAAATTGAATATCTAAGGTGACGGGTGACAACTTCATGCAAACGTGATTTTCTCTGATTTGACAGTGCCTTGACAAAGTCTCAAGGCATGTGGCTTACTAGCAACCATTTAAATTTTAAGCCATTGAATCTTCTGTTTTACTTGCAGACATTAGCATTTGGGGCTTGTGGTTTCCTATAGGTATTAAAAGATTGCTTTGCTTATGTATTGGGCCTAATTATCAGAACTACTCAAGGTTTAGAACAGCTTCTATAAACTGTTAGAGTAGTCAACGATGCTGAAATGCATATGTTTTCTTTGCTAATTTATGGTTATTTTTTTATTAAATTCTTTTAAAGGTGAATTGATATAGGTTGTTTCCTACCCTTAGGGCTGATCTTAGACCATGTTCCCCCACCAGCACATTCACTGACCTGGAGCCCCATGAGAACAGTCTGCATCCCCTGTGAACAAGGTGAGGAAATGGGGGTAAAAAACCACCAGAGGCAGCATAACTCCTCTTTTAAGGTGCTATGGCTCTCTTAGTCTTTATGAAAATATTTCTAAAGGGCATCTGCAAGTATATATCTGCAAGTACAGTATAAATGGATTTAGGGGCTAAAAATAATGGAAGAGCAGAACTGAGACATTCAGTCTTGAAGTGAACAGGCAGGCTGAACGAACTCTATGGATTGTTTACACAACAAAGACATAGGCCAAAATAAACAGAAAAGTTGGCAGCACAGAATAAAAAAGTTGGTCTTGTACAAGAAAATAGGCAGAAATTAATTTATATTGCTGGGAATAGTATAGTGGGTGATGCTTGGACTTGATCTTAAATGTCTTTTCCAACCTAAATGATTCTGTGATTCTGCATAATGTGCTGGACTGTTTATTCATACTTCCCTGAGATATTCTTATAAAAACCCCTTAAATCTAAGCAGTTAATAATGTTTGCCAAAATTGTGATTCTTATATAAGTTTTGCCTGTCATCTTTGCAAAATTGCTGAATCACAATTTAAGTGGTTGATGCTGAACTATAAGCTGATAACAGGTTTACCATTTATGCTTTTGATCTTCAGCCTAGTAAGACAGCAGAAAAAGATGTTAAGATAACACAAAGATAGTGCAAAAAAATTCTGCAATCAGATTCTGGTCCTTATTTAGTGCAGTTAAATTACCAAATGGCAACAACAAAGATTAAGTTGTCATCTGCTGACATTTATTTCAGTGGGAAACAGGAAAAATACACTGTTAGAAAGTAATATCAGAAACACTAGGGATTGGCAGGGGTATAAAGAGACAGATAAGCATGCCAAAAATCAATATGGTTAGTGTCCTCAGCTCTATCTCCACTTTCCAGAATTATATAGTTTCTATTTACAGGTGGGACATATGCCCTCAAATACTGGTGGCATTGCAAGAAATATTCTGGGGAACAGTCAATATCATCACACAGACCATGAAAGGACAAACCACAGCTTTTAATCAATGGAGGAAGGGAAATTATTGTTACTAATATACTATTCTCCCTTACAAGGTGGCTGGCCTGATACAGTGCAGACTGATATGTCTGACCCAAGTCACGAAACTAAAAGCAAACTTTGAAAGGGTAGATCAAGCACTTGGAGTTGCAGGCAGCAGGATCCATAATGTGAGATTAAACAAGGGTTGTTAGTTTGATTTTGCATGCAGACTGACTTTTGGTATCTGAAATTGTTTTGTAAGTGGGTATCTTTCATATTTCTTCATAGAAATATAGAGACTGGCATGAAAATTGTTTTGTATAATTTTATAGTGTAATTGCCTTTTGAGTGTCCCTGCCAGGTTAAAATACACATATGGAAGAAAATGGTCATGGTCATCTTCCAAACCCATGGTGAACCAGAGGCTTTATAGGCCTAAAGCTATTAAAAAAAAAAAAAAAGAAAGGTAGGTGACTGATTGTAACATATTATTCAGGACTAGTGATAGATCTGAACTTTAAATTATCTTGTATTCTAAAGAAATTGGCACCTAATGCCTTTTTCAGTGTTGGTATTCCTGCACTGAGAATAAGTGATTGCTAACCTAGGGAAAGAAATGGGGCATCTGTGCAGAACTCCAGTATTTCAGTGGCTCCACATTACAAGTTGCTGGCTTATTTACTGAGTCATAATTTATTGGTGTTCCCCATCTCTGTAAAGTTTAAAAGCACAAAAAGCTAAAATAGACTATAAATCCAGAACCTGATCCCTTCTGATGCATATCTGTAGGTTCTGTGGCCAGTTTTCCTGAAGGTACCCTATGGGGAGTCAAAGATCACTCCAACTTTTTTTGTTGTACCTTGTGATGTATTCCTGCCACTGTGATAATCAATCAAGAGATGAAGTAATTCGGTTTTGAGTGGAAATTGATGAGGCACATATAATAGTCCATGCCAGGCCTCAGACTTTTTCCTGTAGTGAAGGGAGAGCTCTCCCTACTTTCCATTAGCATCCCCTATGTTTGTGGTGCCTGGGGCAGATTTTGTGTGGGTGTGGAAATTGTGCTGGTGGAGTTCTCTTCACATTGCACACATGACCATGACCACCCATGCCTGAAATCCCCTACCCACAGCCAAATGGGGGGGATAAGCTACCCTTGTAACATCCTTCATTGTGCTAACAGGGCCATGCAGGAGGGAATTTCAGTAATCCATCCAGGGTGGATTGATGGTACCCGGAATGGAGGGTAAGGAGGGCTGGCTGTTGATATCTTTATTGATTTATTCTCCTCTGCCTTGAGAGTCTCGAGCTCACTTCTGTGCACTTCAGTTATTAAAAATTACATTTTAAGTTCCTAACTGCAGGCAAAGCTTTTGAGTGAATAGTGTAATTCTCGTGATCAAAGCGTGAGCTTTACTTTTTCAAAATGACAAACAAGCATCAGTGAATTGTTCCTGTGTCTGCTGAAGCTTCTCTCTCATTCTGAATAGCAGACAATTAACTGTCTTTCTTTTTTTCATCCCCAATGAGATTTGCTGTTTGGTTGATATTCCTTTTGAAAGGAAGTTCAGATGTGAAAGCCTGGGACAATGATAATCTGGAAAGATATTTTCTATCAGTCTCCATGAACTTTACTGTTCTGAGTAGAAGGACTTCATTGGCCTAAGCAGCTATCCCAGACTACTGCAAACTGGTAACTGAGTGCAAAATTGATACTATTTTGTTAAATTGTCACTTGAGTCATTATTGCTGTACAGCCATTGCTCTGCTGCTGTTGTGATTTTTTCTCAAATAAGCTTTGTTTATTTATTTAGATCCCAATTTTTACACACAATAAATGAGAGACAGCTCTCAGAACTTCAGAATGAAATCAGATACTTTGAAGTATTTTTAACTCTAGTGGTTCCTTTTTAACCAGAAAGTAGAAGATGCTCACAAGGAAGGTTAGACTGCAAGAGACCTAACACTCTACCCAGGAAATATAAGGCCATAAGTGTTTGTGGAAGTCAATGCTACCCTGTTACAAAGAAGGATAGCTTCAATTCAAGTTGAGAAGCTTGTCTGTAGCATTTTTGCCTTAATATAAGTTTACTTTTAGGGACTGTTTAAGCCCTAGGCCTTTTTTAGCCTTTTTTATATGTGGATAGTAATGGCTGCATCAGTGAGTCTGGTCATCAATTGTTAATTAAATTTCTAATTATTTCTAATAAGAGTACAAAAAAGAAAAATATATTAAAAATCCCTGACATATTTTATTAAACAAGCTGACCCTCTAATTTTCCTGTTTCTTTAAGAACTGTCAAAATGTCAGTTTAAATTAGATTGCAGCTTATTGATGGACAGCTAAGTACAGTAGCCATTCCATCCTGTCTGTTTGAATGCCAAAATCTTGAGCTATACCACAACATCCTGATGAGCATTTCTAAAGCAAAACCTTTAGCACTGGTACTTGCACTGAGAGAGTCTGGATTTAGAATCCCTTACACCTGAAAATTTGTAACTAAATCAGTCCAAGATTGATTAGCTGAAATGCTTATGTACAATATTTCACAAAGTTTTGGTGCTGTGTTTGCTGCTGTGATGGCAGAGACTGTGCTGGGAGCCTTGGAGTCCCTATGGGGCACGTGTCCCTCACTGCAGGGTCCCAGCAGCAGCTGATGTGCTGCCTCTGCAGAAGGACAAAGGTCCTTTTAGCCACCCTTGATGAACCAGACCCTGCAAGGAGGGGAGAAGGAGCTGGTGCTGAGGGCTGGAGGCCTGCTAGCATAGGCAGCCCATGGCTCTGTGAGCAAAGCAGCTTGTCAGAGCCTGCCAGAGCTTCACCTGAGGATTATTGTGAGAGACAATATTCCACAAAACTTTAAAGTAAAGAGCAAAGAACACCCGTGGTGATTACTCCCTTCCTCTTCCTTTTTCTCTTGCATGTGAGTTAGCTGCCACCTAGAAGATCTGAAGGATATGGAAAGAAAAAATGACATAAAATAGTGTAGCTGTTACCATCTTCTATCCTGAAATGAGTAGAACCAGCCAATCCTCAGAGGTGATTCAGAGAAGATTTCAATTCATTTATATTTGAAGAGGAACTGGAGTTTTTGATACTTGTGTCTGATTTTTTAAAATGAATGTGTGGTCTTCATCTGAGTTCTGCCTGCTGGCAGGCAGCAGCGGAGCAGCAGCAGCACAGCTGGAGGAGGTGGCATTTAGTGTATGGGGCATTTGCTGCTGCTCACTTCTGCACTGTGAATCCATGAAGCTGTTGGTTGTACTGAAAAAGGAGGATAGGAGTGTTCAGTCACCTGCATAGCTCAGCCTCCAACATCAAGAGTTGCACTGAAAATGGCACTGAAATGACATTGGCTTTACCTGGAGGCAAGGAGATGAACAATGACATTAAAATGATGAAAGGAAATAAAAGGATTTTATGGATAAGGGTCACAGTTAGAGATCTAGATGTGGGTCCATTTGATGGAAGGTGGAAGGGGAAGCAGTAGAGCTGGAGGCAGAGCTGACCCAGCTAAACCCAGAAAAAAAGGGCAGTTAAAGCAGTCAGGTAAATTCATATCACCATAGTGATATGAAATGTGTGGCAGGTTCACAGCCACAGTGCTGGCTTCATTGCCACTGTCTCCCAGTGGTCAGAGGCACAGTGAATAGTTGTTTCCTTCTCCTACCCCAGCCAAACACCTGCACCCTCTGAATTAGCAAAATCCCAAGCTGCCTCATTCCTGTGTGGTGTTGATTTGACACAAATGGGCTCAGGGGAAAAAAGCAAAACTAATTAACCAGTAAGGTGAAACAGTGTCACTAATAACTAAAAATTATTGGCCATCAGTTGTCCTGAGCAATTCTGAATCAGGTACCTGCACCAGCTTCTGTTATTAAAATCATGTTATAAATGCAGACTTGGATTTTGGAAGTTAAAAACGAGCAGGGATACAGGAGCAACTGTGGCTGCAGAAGGAAATGTAAGTAATTTTGTGACTACATATGGTCTCTGTTTACAATAGTGTCTGTTGGTAATAGGAAGGTAAAAAGAGTCTGTGGAGTTGAAGACAGTGCAGCAGAGTTTAGTGTCTCAAAACCTCACCTTTTCTGAAGGATATTGCAGATGCTGATAAAGTGGTTACACATAAATATGCTACTTGTAGTGATGCTGGTTTAGGTTTTGCCTTTTTTTCCCTTTTATATGTTCTCTTTATTCTTCACACATATATTTGTGGCTCTGTAGCCTGTTGTGTTAGTAGCTAGTTTTCCCAGTAATTTTCCATGGCCTTTCCCTAAGCAGAAAGACAAAACTAATTCCAGAGCTCCTTTCCCTAAGCAGAAAGACAAAACTAATTCCAGAGCTCCAAGCCCCAGGGGTACAAGACCCCTGTCCTATCTTGTCTCATCCTGGGAACCAAGGCTGAGAACAACTCTTGGAGATACATTTTCATGGGCAAAGTACAGCCAGTGCTGAAGGGGGGCTCCAGAGAAGAGGCTTGGCCTGGGGGGAATTGCATCACCACTTGTCCTCCTAATTGGTACTTTTTATCAATTATGCTAATTTCCTAAAACTTATAAATGTGTATTCACCCCTGGTGGGGTGAACTTTTGTGGACATCTTTCCATAAGTGCATCTGAAAGCCTTCAAATAAAGATCCTCTTTTATATTACCTCCTTACTAAAATTATCTTGAGTTTCATTTCCAATTTAGGAAAAAGGCAACAGTAGCTGTTCCATGGATATATGAAAGAGAGAGGAACTCTTCTTGGAATAGGCTCCTTTTAGTACATTTGCTGTTGTTTTGCTGTTTCTTTGTTTTTCCCAGCAGTAGCCTAAAAATAGTTTGAACTGCTGTGGTTCAATACAGATACCCAGTTCAGGTACATGGTAATAAAATTTGAGTAGAAGCTCTGCATGTGTTCTGTCAGGAAGGTGTTAAGGTGCTTGATGACTGTCTTTGCACACTGCTAATTTGGGCTGGTATTTTTAGTTGTACTCCCAGTAGGAATGGCACAGAGTTTTTGACAGCTTCTCACAGACAGCTGTGATAGCTGACTCCTGTGGGGAGGGGCTACTGTGGAGTTACAGTAGCCATCCAAGGTTAATGCCTGCTTTAGTCTGATAAACCAAGTTTTCAATTTAAAAAATCCAGAAACAAAACAATTTCCTAAAACTTCACATCCTCTTCCTTCCACTGAGATACTGATTATTTTTCTCCTCTGAAGTTCAAGGGAAGGGATTCTGGATGTATGTTAAGGCTGTATTTATAGAACCAGATTAACCTGCAAGTTCTTGGTGGGGATTTATCTTGTTCTTTGCATGTGAGGCTTGTGGCATTTTCTTATTTTGTTTTTATAGCAGTAGGTTAGGAGATGAGAGAGACATACTTCACAGAGCTTGTAATAGACTATGCAATGGACTTTATGAAGATCTGAAGAGATGCTCAACCAAGAGTTCTTCAGATAAATTATAAAAGGAAGAGGGGAACTTAAAAGGATGTATTTTATTTTTTAATTTTCTATTTCTTTTTATTTGCTATGACAGCATATTTAAATATGTCACAAATGAAATAATTCAGCAGACTTATAATGATACAAATAATCTGAAACAAAAAATAATTTATTGTACTAAAAAGCATAACTATAACTAGATTTTTTTGGTTTCTCTAATATTCCTAGTCGAAACTACTGCTCCACAAAGGGCTGTGAAATAGTCCTGTTGGGCATGCAAGGTTCCTCATGATCAGTACTGAGTTTCTAAGGTCTGACTTTGATCTTTTACTAGTATTTGAGATTTGGTGGGTTAGATCCCTTGGGATTGGAGCTGTCAGGAGGCCTGGAGAGTGTTTGGCTCGTGTGCTGGAGAGAGGACTGCTCTGATGTATTAGTACTGGATTGCAACTGACGTGCAGAGTAGATGCCTGGATTGTTTTGAAAAGTACATTTTAATTTTTTTTTCAGTGTTGGTTTTGTTTTTCAAGCCCAGAAGATGCTCAATTTTTAACTATTATTTCAGAAGTAGTTTTTGCTATTATTGAGACTTTTGGGTAACTGCATTTTTTGGGTGGTATATTTAGGGAACTAAAATACCCCCAAAACTGAGTACTATATGAATTTTTCTCCAGTAGTCTTTGTCTGAAGACAAAATTATAAAAACTTTTAATACTACATTTCTGGTGGACACTGCAGTTTACATATTATCCTGTTATCAGAGGCTACTGCCTCTCCTGGCTTTTATTTCCAAAACAAGCCAGCAGTGGAAGTCAGATGGGGGGTACAAAGTATGAAATATGAAATAGGGCATTCTGTGGGCTCTGGTGAGGCATGGTGCAGAAGAGGCAGCAGCTGAAAGGTGACTAATCCCAGAAAGTTGAACTCTCTGTGTGTAGACCTGGGAGACTCGAGCTAGATCACACAGGTAGGTGCTGAATTTCTGCACATTGCTCTTCACTGCTCGCTACCTAAAAATATTTTCTGGAACAGAGAGTGCAGGCACCTTGGTTTGGACTTTCCTAACTCCCACTGTGCTCAGTGCATCCTTCTGTTGATCAAAGCAGAGCAGATTGAACAAGTCAGGCACTTTTGTGGAGGAGACTACAGAAATGCCCTGAATGTCAGGTGAATGTGCTGGGCAGAACATGGGAAGCTGCTCAGATAATGCTGCAGACTGTAAGCAGATATTGTCTTTCCTCAAGGAACACAGGAGGTAAGAGGAGAGTGACAAGAAGAGGACTTTCCTGGGGGCTGTGTGACCTAGGTGGGTGGCTCCTAGGACCAGTGGATCTCCAATTCATCTTCCTTAAACACTAGGAGTACTTCAACTAAACGTTTCCACGTATCCTCAATCAATTTCTACTCCACAAAAAAAAAAAAAAATTCCTTCAAAAAGACAACCTCTTAATTGCTGCTGACAGCTTATTCAGGACTGCTATTGAGGACTACTTCTGATCTGCCTAGAACATTGAGTATTACATCCCTTGTGATAAGAGTGAGTCTGGATGAGTTGTTAGCTGAGTGTGATTTTATGGCATACAACATGAAAGTTTATGTGATTACGTGGTCTTGCCCTTGGCAGCATTATAGCTGGACTGCTTATCACCTCCTATATTCTCCCTACAAAAATTTCTATAAAAGTAAATGAACAGTTGAGTGTAGAAACTCTTTTATAGAAATTTTGTTGCTGAGGGATAATCTAAAAAAAAATAATTTCCTCCATATAAGCCTTGTATTCCCATTGAGTTTTGCTGTCATTGTACTTAAAGAACAGTTGTGTCACCACTGTGGATAATGAGAGCCACCAGACCTGGGGACTGACACCTTTATAATTCCTTTTCCCTGCCTCAAGCATAGGCAGAAGTTTAATTTCCCTTACTGACTGGAAATTTAATCTTTTTAAGATTTTGTTCATCTAAGCTCTGGTTAGAACAGTTGAATCCTTTGCATTTGTTTTCAAGACTGGAAAGCAATTTTCCTCTAGTATTTTCCATACCTAATCATTTAAATTCAGTGACAATTCACCTTTCATCCTTCCCTTACGAGCTGACTAGATTGAACTCTTTTAATTTAGCATTGTGGGGCTTATTTTTCAGCTGCAGGGTTACTTTTGTTCTCCTTCAAAGTTTTCAGGAAGTAAGTAGAAATAATAAATTTTATCATCAGAAATGCCATTTTAATCTGGTAGTGTTTTAATTCAATCACATAAGAACAGAGAAAGATTAAATTATTTTTACTCTAGCACCAGACCCAGGTTTTATGAGAAGGCAGGCATGGCTTTAGATAACCAAGTCTGTCTTTGAGCTGTCTCCTTCTAAGTCAAAGTCTTTCAACCTTACTTGGGAACACATTATCTTGGAGAACAAAAAAAGAACATTGAAGTGACAAAACTTTTTCCAAAAAATCTTGTTGACTAATTAGTTTTCTTGTTGACTTAATTAGTTTTCTTGCATATAATTACTGGTAATCATTACAATGATAACAGTAAAGAAAAAACCTTAGAGGTCTTGAATTTTTCTGTGAGTGGTGAGGATATGTTTGGTAGCAGTAAATGCTATCACATTTTAATGAGGAGAAAAGATTTTGAACTAGCTTTTGAATCTAAATATAGACATTTACAGTTAATTTTAAGGAGGGGAGGGGAGG
>VZRH01005335.1:1657129-1689541 GCA_013397555.1 Urocynchramus pylzowi
AACATTTATTTTAGCACTCAGGGCTGAACCTAACCCAGAGTGACATCGGGGATACTTCCACAGGTGACGTTACACGTCTGTGGGGCCCAGGCTGTGTCCTTCGGCTGCTCCTGCCCGCAGTGCCGGCGCTGCCGCTGGCTCCGTGCCCGCCGGCAGCGCCCCGGGGCCCGCTGAAGCCCCTCCGTTCTCCGCCGGGGCTGGGAGCGGGACGGGGACTGGGATGGGGCCGGGCAGGGCAGGGTGGCACCGCTGCGGCGCTGCCAGCCCGGCGCTGTCCGTGCCCCGGGNATCCCACCTGGAGTACTGCACCCAGCTCTGGGACACCCAGCCCAGGATGGGTTCCAGCTCTCCATGGCAGGGGAGGTTAAAGCCTGATAAACTTTAAGGTCCCTTCCAACCCAAACCAGCCCATTCTATATTCTATGTTGCTATGGTCTTGTCAAAAGTCCCTCTCCAACTTTATTGTAGGCTCCTTTCAGGAACTGGAAGTCTGCTGCAATTAGGAAGACTGAAGCCTTCCCTTTGCTGGGCTGAACAATTCCCGTTCTCTCAGACTTTCTTCATAGAAGAGCTGCTCCATCCCTCTAATCATCTTGATGGCCTCTTCCAGTTTCTCTCCAACAGGTCAATGTGCTCTCTGTGCTGGCGATTCTACAGCATTCCACACTCTACGGAACATTCTGTGTGTGAAACTAACATTTATTTTGGCACTCAGGGCTGAACCTAACCCAGAGTGACATCGGGGATACTTCCACAGGTGACGTTACACGTCTGTGGGGCCCAGGCTGTGTCCTTCGGCTGCTCCTGCCCGCAGTGCCGGCGCTGCCGCTGGCTCCGTGCCCGCCGGCAGCGCCCCGGGGCCCGCTGAAGCCCCTCCGTTCTCCGCCGGGGCTGGGAGCGGGACGGGGACTGGGATGGGGCCGGGCAGGGCAGGGTGGCACCGCTGCGGCGCTGCCAGCCCGGCGCTGTCCGTGCCCCGGGGCGCTTACAGAGCCGCGCTCGGTCCCCGCCGAGCCCGCCCGAGCAGAGCGCTCCAGGAGCCGCTCGTAGCTGCGCTGAACATCCCCGCCCCACGCTCCGCGGGGATCGCTGGGGGCCGGGGGCTGTCCCCCTGCCTCCCCCGCAGAGGGCGATGGAATCCGACCGGGGTGGGATCCTTGCACAAGGTTATGGGACCCCTCGCAGTGAAACGGCAGGTAAAATAAATAGTTCCTCTAGGCAGCAGTGTGGCTTGTCCCATAGGCGGGACCACAGGCTGAGCCAAGCCCAGTCCTCGCTGCCGTCCCTGGTTTGGGCTGTAAAGGATGTTCCGCTCTGCTCCAGCTCCGAGTGGCTCTTGTAGTGCCACGGAGGGCATAGCAGCACAGACAAGAGTCTGACTTCTGGACTTTTTACATCTTTCGGTGTGACTGGACTGTCTACAAATTTGCCTAAGTGCTGGGAAGGTGTGGGGCAAAAAACTGCTTTGAAACTGTAAAAAAAGAGTTTGTGGTTTTGAATATGTAGCATGGATATTACAAAGGAATGTTTAATTATCATTGGTCTCTTGAAAAATAATATTTCCATAGGTTGCAATTAATTTAGGATATTTGTAATTGTGTGAAAATATTACATAGTCTCTTTTCTTAGAGAGCAAATATATTTATTTACTGAAGCTATTCTGAATATAGAAGGTGATTAACTTTTTATGATAGTTCACATATGCCCAGAGAGGTGGTAGACATCCCATCTCTGACAACATTCAAGGTGAGGTCAGGCAGGGCTCTGAGCACCCTGATGTGGTTGAAGATGTCCTGCTCATTACAGGGATATTGACCAGATGAGAATTAAGGGTCCCTTGCAACCCAGACCAAACTCCTAGCTTGTATGGAAAACTGTCTGTTCCTGCAGAGTATTTTGGGAGCCCAATGAAAGACGAATATCCTGGAAGGGCTATCAGGTGCTTTTACTTGGGACTTGCAGAGGACAACTCCTCCTGTGAAACTGCAGTATTGTTAATAAACCTCACAAAGTGACAGCAGTTATGTTTTCATCCTCACAATTCCACATGGTGTGATACCACAGCCCTCACATCTCTGCTCTCTGAACAGTCTCAGTAACCATGTTGTTTCAGTAACCATGATCCAGGATGTGTTTGTTCATCCCTCCTTGGACCGAAACTAGAATGTTAGTAATGCAAAAATATTTATCTTTCTCCTCCTGAGCCACTGCTTTTCCCCTTTCTCCCTCTGAATTGCCATTTTGTGTCACAGATATCTCATAAGGCTTTTCTCCTCTCTGAAAAATGCAATGTTTGCACCAAAAAAAGCTGTAAGGGTTTGGTAAGGTTGGCCTGTGAGCCAGGCCCATCTTTGTGACTTCTTTTGGTTTCGTGGACCTCTCTGGAGATCTTTGAATGCATCTAAAGTTACTTGAAATTAACTTAGAGGAGATGTGAATTAACATGATTTTACAATTCCTCCTTAAAAGTTGTAAATAAAATCCAAAGAAACAGGTTTTTATGTGTCTTAAACCCAGCAGTGTGTATTGGGTGTCAGTTGGGATTCTGGAGTGGCCTCTCTGAGGACCCACTGCAAGGCACAACTGAGCCCATTGGCCAATGTGGTGATGCTTCTGGGGTAAAATATTTAAGAAATGGGAAAAAAAAATGGAGGACATGGAATAATCAGGAGTGAAGTTGAGCCTGGAAAGGAAGAGGGTTGATGAGGGTGGTTTTAGTTTTGTTTTTTATTTGTCACCATCCTACTTTGCTATTAGTTTGTAATAAAATTAAATTAATTTCCTCAGGTTGAGACTGTTTTGCCTGTGATGGTAATTGGTGAGTGATCTCCCTGTTCTTATCTTGACTATGAACATTTCCATCTTACTTTCTCCCTCTGTCTTGCTGAGGAGGGGGAGTGAGAGCAGTTAGTTGGCACTTGACAGACAGCCTAGGCCCACCACACACAAACATCAGGTGCCGTTAAAGAGACCAGATTTTAAAACAAAAAATTTGGAGTGCATCTCTGTCTTGCTTTGGGAAGACAGGTGTCTGCTAAGGAAGGCCAGAGCCTCCCCTGGAATAGAGAATGTACACCCCCTCCTTCCGAATTGCTATAAAATTTAAATCAAGGGGCTCTCAGGCAGAAAATATGGGAGTAGGGATAACAGTCCTTTACTAGGGAAGCAAAAAAAAAAAAAATAAACATATAAAATAAACAAATGCAGTAGATTAAAACAATACAGACAGAGTCAGAACTCAACCTGACACCCGGTTGGTCAGGGTGTAGTCTCAGTCCAGTTGGAATTGTGGCTGCAGTCTTCCTGGACTCAGTCCTCAGGTGTGGTTCTGTTGGAGCAGGAAAATCCTGTCGAAGGAAAGGTGAAGATCTTCCTCTGCTGATCCAGATGAAAAGGGGTAATTCTCTTTCTGAGCGAAACCCAGCAAGAGCTGTCCTGTCTCTCCAGACTCCCAGCTATATCTGTGTGGGAATGCTTGGCTCCTCCCTCTGGGCAGAGCATCTCACAATGGGATGTTAAAGTTCTTAGCAGTCATGCATGGACATTCAATAGCCTGTTATCAGCAGATGTCTCCCTGGAGGGAGGAGTGGTTGTGGAAGAGATAAGGAAAATTGCCCACTTAACAGAAGACAACTGCCATACAGATGGTAAATAGAATAGTATTGGTTTCACAATCCACGACAATCTCTAAGATTTAAAAGTCAAACAAAAATGCATGTCTGGCATCCCTTTATGTACTCAACAGACCAGACTCAGCACTAATACTTTAACCCTTGTTTGCTATACAAGCTTTGAACAATTTTAGTTTTTCAAAATGAAGAAAAAGCCTCAAAACCTCTGTATTCTTCTTGGTGGTTATTATTATTTTTATTTTGATAGTTCATATAGGGACAGCTTTAGAAACCCTTCTGTGACTTTGGCTCATTGGTTGTAAGTAAGCTCCAATGTTTCATGGTCCATTGTTTTACTTGCCTCAAGAACTGATAAATACATCACTAAAACCTGGCACCATATCCATCGAAAACACAACTTGCTATGCCAGTGCATGAGAGCTGATCTGCATATCAAGCAATGAGAACTCACAGTCACTTTGGACAAACAATTCCCATGCCATTGCTTTCACTTGATCAAAGATATGTAATGAGACAGAGTCTCTGTTGTATTTTATACTTCCAGCTTTCACGAAGAAAAATTGTAAGAAATTTCTCAGTTACAAGTATTGTGTTGTTGCTTTTTTTTCTTCCTCCTAGCTGTCGTGTGAAGAAATATTTTGCCTTACAATCCTTTCAGGACCCTAAACAATAATTTGTAACTGGGATTAAACAAAATGAGTATTTGCTCTAGTTACTTAACTGAACATTTAGAAGAAATTATGCTGTTCAGAAAACTGCATGTAACATCAAAACCAGGATTTATTTCTCCAAATCTTATTATACTCAAGGTGTCAAACCAAAAAAAAAGATCATCCATTGTCCTCCATTTGCTTTTTGGTTTTGGTTTTCCTGCATTTGCCTTCTATACAATCAGTGGAGGCTTTAGGAAAACAGGCATATATGCTCATCAGCTCATAGATGCACAGAGCATATGTGTGCACAGTAGCTCTAGATTGCTAATTTTATTAAAGGAGTTCCTGCTTTGCTTTATTATGGATGCTTTCCTTTCCTGTCTAGCTTCCTCTACCCTTGAAGTTTTTACTCAATGTTTTATTCTGGTAAAGGAAAATACGTGGTATATATTAGACTTAAAATCAAGAAGAATATAAACAGTATCATTAGCTATTTCTTCAGATACAGATGTTTGATCTTCTCACAGTGCCTAATTTCAATTTTGTTTCCATTTGAAGTCAGTTCTGCTTTATGAGCATTTCTAACAAAAACTGCCTAATCCCCAATGTACAGCTTCTGCTCAAATGAACTCTCTGCCTGAATTCAGAGAACTGCACAGTGTTTGGCACACAGAGTTGTATTCATTCACCTCACATTTTGCTGACAAATTTTCCCTTGACTCCCTTCTCATCAGCAGAGAGATTTAATAACCCTCAAACAGTTAAAGTCAAGCTAATCAGTAGGCAAAAGCTGTGACTATCTCTTCACATATAACTATGACATTTAGGGACATAGTTTAGTGATGGATTTGTCAGTGTTACGTTTACAGTGGGACTCGATGACCTTAAAGGTCTTTTGCAACATAAATGATTCTGTGATTTTCTTTTCCAACATTTGAACAAATTCACAGAGACTGAAATATACACTGATGTGTTTCCTGGAGTATAAAAAACCCCATATATGACACAATAATTAAAACTAGTTATGTTATCTCCAGCAATATACTAGCTTTTACCCTTTTATGATGCTGAGGTGATGAAGGAAAGAAAATTATTTTAATAATAGCCTGACCTAAATTTTTCCAACATTTCTGAAGTGAAACAAATTTTTTACCTGAATTTTTTCCTAAACAGAAGTTAAGATTTTTTTTTCCCTAAATGACTTAAACTTGTGTCTAATCCCATAACAACCTTAATCAAGAAATTTATTACAAAAATCTACTTAAGGCTAATTACTTTGATATTATTGCTATTAAGCCAATGGCACAATTCTTAGCAAAATCAGTGCAAAATATCTTCATTCACATACCAACACATGAAAATGTTGTGAAAGTGTGTTGCAGGGAATAGGTGTCTGTTGTGTTGTTATACTCTGTGGTACCTTTTACACCCAAGGCCCTTTAATGCTACCTTGAAATTAATCAGAAGAGCCTGTGCTGCAGCAGCAGCATTCTTGAAAGGATACCCAGCCTAGAAGATGCCCACTGGGACCTTTCTGCATGTGCTGACCCACATTTCAGGGAGCTGTGCCTCCCCCAGGCCTCCTGTGCAAGAGCCTCTGAGCATCCATGCCTTTCTGCAGCCCCCCTCCTGTGGCTGCCCCCAGTAACCTCTAACTTGTGCCCTGGTTTGGGAGGAGTGAGAGGGAGCCCTGGCTGCAGCCCTGACCCCACAGATATGCAGCCCTGCCTAACAAGATATCCTCAGCCTTTTTCAGGGAGTGTGAACTTGTTTCTCTTGAACCTTTTCGTGGTCATGTAATCCTTGGTGGCTGCTTTGGCCACAGGGCTCCCTGTGGCCAAAAGTGCTTGGTCAGAAGTGGCTGATGCTGGTATTGCTGCACAACTCTGAGCACTGCTCAGATGATGCCCTTTTGGTGATCACCCACTGGTGATGCCCTTTTCTCCCGAGACTGCTATCAATGGGCAGAAGAGCACAGGCAAAACCTCCCACAATAAAATTAATTGCCCCTTCCCAGCAGATGGAGGCAGCTGTCATGCCTGATCCAGCAAGATGCTGTATTGTGTACGTAAGAAAGGGAGGGTGCCCTGCTGGTGTCAGTGACTTCTTTTGTGGTAGGCAATATAAGAGCACTAGGGAACACAGGGACTGTGCAAGTTAAGCTGTCTGGATGTGCTTTGACAGACCTGAAGTGGTTTGTACAGGGCTATTACACATCTTACAGCTTCCAGGCAGCAGCCTGAAGGGCCCTCTTTTCTTGTTTTCCTCGGGCTGTTCTGAGCAGGTCCCAGGGGCCACTACAAACGTTAGAAACAGGTGGAAATGTTAGGCTGGTGAAAAATTAGATCCCAGTGACATTTGGGGAGATAGACCAACAAGGCTGACCATGATGCAAAACTGATGGGCTCTCTGCTTCTGAGGTGTTCCTGACATATGTTGGAGCTTTATACTGTTGTACTTCCATCAGCAACTAAGCATGATTCATGCAAACTTGTCTGCAATAACAAATTCTGTGCACCCCTCAGAATTCCTGCCCTTTAGAAATGAATGAGTTGCTGTTTCAATTTACAGTGGTTGCAATGTTATTCTTATTTATTCCTCTTTTAATCAGTTTTTTTTGTTGTTGTTGTACTTTTTGCTTACTTGTTTTAAAAGGATGATGATGTAGCTCTATACTTTCTTTCATCCTGTCCCATTCTGCCTCCAAAAATCAAAAGATGAATAAATCCGAAGTTACTAAGTCCCATAATATTAACATAATTAAATTCTCAGTGTGACTGTAATTTTAGGATGAAACTAAATGTTCAGACAAGTATTTGTAAAAAGATTTTCTATTGCTGAATTGTTGATTCAAGTTTTATTTCTTTGCATTGTGCTGTTACAGTGATAGGCCTGACCTCTTAGGTATCTTACATCTTCCAGATCTTTTACCAGGGGACTTAGTGGTTCCCTTGTTGGGCTCATCTGGGCATCTTTAAGCTAATTAGTTTCACATCTCAGCAGATGTTCCTCAGGCAGTGCTGGTGTCTTGCTCATTCCTGTTGGCTATTTATTTTTTCAGTTTTCTTTTTAGTGTCTTGAACAGGGCTATTTGAATTAACTAATATCAAGCCAGAAAGTGGAAAACTGTGATGAAAGAAACAGGAATTTGCTCTAAATGGTCTGATATGACTTTGTCAAGTGGCCAAAGTCTGAGGCACCTCTCCTTTAAGACAGATAGTTTTGAAGGAAGAGAGGACCTTTTTTTTTGCATGCAAGACATTTTCTGCATGCCCTGTTTTTTTCTCAAACTTCAGGATGATCTTTTAAAGGCTAATTCTATCACTTCGTATGAATTTGCATCTCTTTGCAAGATCTAAGGAGCTGACACTTTTCAAATGGTCAAGAGTGTAATATGAGCCCAGAGATGTCTGCATTTGACATGTTTTGGGATGTATTGTCCCTGCAGCAAAATGGAGCATGTCCTAGGTTTTGAGGTCCTTTTTTAGCAAACTGTCCTTCCTTACATGTGAATAGAACTGTTTAACTGTTTATCCACAAGTGCTCGGTTTGTTTGAAAATTAGTTTTGTAAATTCATGTCTGGAGCATATATTTCTTTGGGGTAGGACAGTAGCAAGGTCTGGCAGGGAACTGACAGAGTTTGTTTGGCCCAGCAGTACAGATTTTAGCCTTTTTTGGCAAACTTGACACTGTATCTTATGGCCATTTCTAGATTGAGTGGTGTCTGTCTTCCATTTCTGAGCTCTTCCTTTCTCAAATGAGGACCCTTCTCACCCACATGTCTTTGTCTCCTTCTCAAATAACCAAGATCTGGGTGAGGTCCCTGCTCAGACTCCAATCAGAGTACTCTGTGAAGCTTCCAAGCTCTCCTTGGCTCACCTACTTAGGTATAATGGGAGGTTGCATGTTAAGTGAGGCTTTAAAATAAGACAGATCCACCTTTCTTATTGGTTGCAGAAGGGAAAGTTGGTGATGGAACCTGAGTGTTCACAAAAGGTTTTGTAGTATGTTAACAGCATGTCATGTATCTCTTGGGAAATAAGCAATTTGGACAGCACATAGAGGCTCAAGGGAAAGCACTATACTGTATCCTGGAAAGGGCAAATTGTGTTCCATGCTGACAGAAATGGCTCTTTCAAGCACAAAATGTAAGCCTTTGCTCACTCTTACACTGTGTAAGTTGAGCTGTGGTAGTTGTTAACCAGCAGATGGGTCTGCCCTAGGTTTCTGCTTGAGCACTGCAGATGACTCCAGAATGCCCAATTATTACCAGTGCAGGAACTGGTATGATTTTTAGCATGCAACTCAAAATTAACATATTTATTTCAAATTATGCTTCCCCAAGGCAGATTTGTGTTCAAAATACTTAATTCATTTCTGTAATTCATCATGCTTACTTTGAATAAGGAATGACTTAGCACTGTTGCCCTATATATGGAAAACCACATATGGAAGTATTATAACAAATAAAGTGAAATTAACCGTTTCAATTTTTGCTGTTGGTTTTTTGTTTGTTTGTTTGGTTTTTTTTCCTATTTCAAGTACAACAACAATTTAGCTAAGACACAAACCTGAATTCTAGCTGCACAGCCATCTTCAGCTGTCTGTACTTATGTGGAAAACTTCCAAGCAGTTTTTACAATTGCTTTAGCATGTGCTTACCAATTGGAATGGATGCTTGCTGTATAAACCAAAATTTTGGTATTACTTAGGGGTTTTTAGGTTTAATCAGTTTTTACCAGAAACAGGCAGAGCAGGGAGGCAAAGCTGCTGAGAAGTGTGGCATGACCTCCACAGAAGGAGAAAGTATGCAGGGACTGGTTTGAGTATATGTATATATACACACACAGTGGTCTGTACAGCATCCATTACATTTAGCTGTCAGTAGGTTTGCAATTGTTGCCAAGGGACATGCAGGTTCTTTTAGGGGTCCTTGGCAGAGTAAGGATTAGCCACAGGGTTGTAGTTATAATTAGAGCCTTATTATTGCATTAAAATTTTAATAATCAACATAGGTTATTCTTATCTGCTATTTCTAGCAGTTAGTGCAGCTTAGCTACTCTTAGCATAGCTTGCAGAGTATCCTCAGCAATTATCATAGCTTTCAGTTAAACAGAATTTCTAGTAATTAGTAGAATCTAGCTTTCTTGCTTTCTAGGGCTTTTTGTTACCTGGACTTGCTACAGTTTGGGTCAAACTCTTAATAACCTGTGTGTAATGCAATAACCACAGTCTAGGCTCAGACTTTACCTAAAGTAAGAGGAGTCACTACATCTCAGAGGAAGCAGGCAATAGCAGGGATTTAGCTCCAGACCCCCAGGGGTCATGGGTTTTCCTGTCCAGCAGCAGTTCCAGTCTGTATCCCTGCAAACCCAGGACTTGCAGCTGCTGGGTTTTATGGTCAATGTCTCACATGTTGGTAACCTTCCCTATTCCCTAATGGGTGCCTCCACAACCTGGTGACAGTGCCTGGTGGGCAAATGGTCTTCTTGTACTGCTGACAGGAGGGTGATCTCTTCTATAACAGGGTCATCACATCCTGGTGACAGCCACAGTGTTGAAAAGGGGAAGAGAGAGGGGGTGGGGTGTGATCAGCACGCTGACATACTGTGGTGTTTGTCTTAGAAAATGGTGTTGTTTCTGCTAAACATATTCCCAGGCCCAGGAATGGAATACCAGACACAGAAATAGAGGAATTTATTTTTCACCCAGACTGAAGTAAATTGCCTCAGGTTCCTGGAGGGACGAAAAGGCATAAGTAGGTTGAAAAAAGGATCAAACACAGTGGTCCAGATATAATCTCTTTGATCTATTTAACAAGTTCTTAAGCTACCTATTTTCAGCAGGATAAATACAGAGGAATAGTATGTTTGCCATTTTCCTTGTGTTCTCTCTGTAAATTCCAGGTTTTGGCTACTCTTGGGAGTAGGATTGACAAAGAGAAGAAGTTTCTTAGCCTGGTATTACAGTTCCTGTGCTGTCACAGTAATGCTGGGTATTTCATGGAAAGTGAAACAATATTTACACCAAAAAAAAACCCTCCGAAAAACCAACCCCCCCCCCAAAAAAAAAAAAACCCACCCAAAAAAATACCCACTTGTTCTGCTATTGCAAACATACCTGCTTAGCTGAGCTGTTCCTGGCTGCCTTTCTGAGGCTCTGCATGCAGCTAGGAGTGTCCATGTAATATTGATGAGCCTGTGCATTGATTGAGGTGTGGAACATGGGATTGCTGCTTGGTCTCTCTGACACCATGATTTACAGTGACTTCCTGGTGGATAAGACAGGAATCTGCTGTTGGAGTTTTGACTGCTCAGCTGCACATGCTTGCTCAAAGATAGAAATGTAGTAGTAAATACCTATTTGCATGCTGCTGGATGTGTAGAAAAAAAACCTGCCAATAACAGTGCTATTCAACACTATTGCTTGGACATACCAATTCTGTTGAAGATGTCAATGCATTTAAACATTTTGCAAGTGAACTGTGTAAAGTGCATATGCCCCTTTCTCTCACAATCAGTGAGGTGTATAACTGTGCTGTTATGAAACTCGCATGAAAATCAGTATTCTTGGTATTCAGGAACTGTGGGTATCTGTAGAGTATCCAAGAACTTTTACCTGTAGCTGCTTTGTGTTTAATTTGCAATCAAATAAGGCATAGATCTTTTAGAATGATTTGATATCCTTTCAAGGAGATTTGCAGTAGCTGTCTGTAATATCTTTTACATCAGGATTGATAATTATTTATGTGGTTTCATGATGATATAAGTTACTTTTGTTCAGCATCTTGCTTCCTAAACATTTTAATATGTTTTCTTTGAAAATTATATCCTGCAGAGAAAGTAGCAAACAGTAAAGCAGGTGTAATGTGCTCTTGTAAGTGTTTGAAATTACCAGTGCTCACCATGTGCCAGATATCATGGGAATTGAAGAAATTGCTTTTTCTAAAGTTACTGAGGTCAGTTAGCCTCTGATTTAATGTGGAGAGAAGGAAAAGTACTGGTCCTGAAAAGTGTATTAAGATGTAAAATAGCATAGTGCTTCTGAAGGATTGTTTTCATGGCATATTTTTGCTCTTCTTTTGAGGCACTGAAAATATTGCTGTTTTAAACTGATATATCCTCTAATTTACATTTTTTTCATGTTTTTAATTAGAGTTTTCTCAAAATTACAGAAAAATGCTAGGTCTGAAGAGATATTTTAAAAATACCATTATCTCTAAACCAGAACTGCCAAAGGTGTTGGTTGCACAACTACAGAGGAGAGCCAAGAGAAAAGTGAGATGGCTCTTAATCTTTTGATTTCCAGTGGGGCATTTTCCTTGGTGTGTCAGAGAGTGTCTAGCCCAAGCAGCTCTCTGGTTCAGGCCACTTAAAATCAACTTTGCTCAACAGAGCTGAATGTCAGCAGGTTCTGGATCAGTTCCTGGGGGAGATAAAAGCTCAGAAGTACTTAGGTGTTCAGTGTTGTCTTCTTTAGTGCATTTAGGTCTGTATGCATATTATAAGTAATGATATTTTTAGTATTTTGCTTAGTGTATAAATCTGAGTATATTCTGTGTTATTTTTGTTCATACACATTCAGTTTACTAGAACAAAAGAAGTTTCCAACACAAATATTCATTCTCAGTTTTTTACTAGTGTGGTGAAAATTTACATTTGTAGAAGTTTTGCAGTGCTAGGCTATGAAAATTTTCATGACTGTCTTCCATGTTTTTCTTTATTTTAACGACATTTAATTAATGAATTTAACTGCAAAAAGAAAAGATGAAAAGCTGGAACCAGATAAAGCTGTATCTTTTTTCCCCATATTTTGCCTAATTTGTAGTGAGAGATAGATTACTTTGAGTGTAGGAGTCCATATGTTAGCGCCCCACAAACAAAATGTTGCCAAATTCTGCTGTGTTTTTTCTGCATACCTTGTTTGTGTAGAAAGAGAGTTTCAAGTGCCTCTGTAAAACAGAGGTAAGTTTTTATACTAATCCCAAACCTCTGCATTTGTCTGAAAAAATCTAAACAAGTCTCTCAAAGGAGACACAGTGCCCCTCAAACATGAAATGTTAAGACTCAGTGTCTACATAGACAGCCTGTACAGAAGCAGCACAGCAAATGAGTGAATTGAAGACTGAACTGCGAAGTAATGCAAGCACTGTGCTGAAAGGGAAGACCCAAATCATGCACAGTGGTTGCTATTCCCGTGTCCTCCATCATCCTGGCCCAGCTCTGTCATCCAGTATCAATGGCACACACAAAGGACTTAGCCTCCCACTCTGTGCCCACTTGTTTGTTTGGTTTTTTGCACCGTTGCTATGAAGTGTTTAAATAACACATTGCAAGAACAGTAAAGCTGTCCAAAGCCTGAGCCCCACCTAGGAACTGAAAAACAGACTGTGTGAGCTCAACTGCCAGCCAAGCAGAAGGTGAAAGAAAGCAGATGAAACAGTTATTTAGGAGTTGGACGACTATTTTATTCTGGATTTATCCTTCTGGACAAGGCTGACTTTAGCAAACACTTCTCTGTGTGAAGCAAGCACAGAACATTACCAGAAGGGAAACTACAGGCTGGAGACAAGGATGAATTCCCAGCTGTATTAGGAGAGTGAGCACAATCTATTTTGTCATTAAAACTTTTAATGAGAAATTAATTAATTCTTATTCCATGTGCTCTCTGATATACAAAGCTCCCCAAGGCTCAGGATCTAAAGCAGGCACACATTTTCTGAAGCCACATCTGCTTCATGGTTGCCAGAATGTGTGCAGGACTGGCTGCTTGCTGCTAGTGCCTCACAACTCTTTTTATAGCCAGCGTAGCCTTGAGATGGTGAGGAACATGTTAGTGTGAGACAGTCTGTGAAAGAGACAGAGAAATGTGCAAGCTGATCTGCATGTCTGTGCTTTGCTCAGGCTGAAGAAGTACCTCGGCAAACAAAACACAATATGAACTTCCAGCTCTGTGCAAGAAAGATTGCAGTAAACTTGTTTTCTGAAGGAGCTATAACTAAGAGTTACCGGAGTGTCTGGAAGGAGGGGGTAGGAAGGAAACATCTTGTGATCCTGAAAAATTTAACATTGAGACAAAAGGGGAGGAGCGCTCGGCTGCTTTACTTCTTGGCATATCCATAGATTTCTTTTCCATGATCTCTATGAATTGAGGATGTCTCTGTCGTTTATCTGTGCCATCATCTGTTGTAGTGTATTTTTATATTTTGTAATACTTTGTTATAGTTTTTTGTATCCCTTTAGTTTTCCTAAGTAGTTTACCCCAAACTGTACCCCTTCCCTATACCTATGTTATCATTCTCCTGGGTTGAGATCATCCCCAAACCCCCTGCCCTGACCCTCTGTCTATCATTCAGCATCCCATCCTCTTTATCCAGAACCTTCGGCCAAATCCGTCGTGTGATTAGCTGGAGGCCAAGAGTCAGCCCCCAAGAAGTATCCTATACATTGCCCAAAATGTCCATTCCTTTAGATCCCATCCCTTTAGCATCCTTATTGGTCAACAAACGTTATCTACTTTTTGTTTCCACCTCCCTTTAAATGCAACCTTGGCTTAGCTCCCTGTGCTCTGAGCAGGAGCCCCCTGAGGTTACAGGAGTCCCTCGGGAGCTCTGAATAAACCTTGGAATAAGCCCCCTGCTGGGAGTCGGCTTCCCCCTCTACCACTGTCTCCAGTGTCTCTCCTGCTGCAAAGGCACTGGCCCAGCTGCCATCAGTACCCTGGGGGCACAGAGAGTGTCCCCCCTCTGAGTGTCCTCAGAGTGTCCCCCCGCTGTCGGAGGCACCGGGGGAGCCCCCCCGTTGTCTGCCGACCCGGGGCTGGCCGGGGTCCCTGAGAGGCTCCCAGGGAGACAAGAGACAATCATCAGTGATATGGCTAAAGCACACTCCCTGTCCTGAACTCTGTGTGAATGCAGTCTTCAAGAGAATTCTTTGTAAATCCCACATCCCAGCACCACAGGCCTGTGATGTTGAAAAAAGCCTTGCCATCCCGTCTGTTGAGTGTCTCTCATATCATGAGGTCACCAGAGAAAAATATTGCCTACATGTTAAAAACCTGCCTGAGGAGAGGTTGTCATGGCCAGGCCCTGTTTATTCACCAGACTCGTGAGGAGCAGCTGGGGAAACTGGGGATGTTTAGCCTGGAGAAAAGGAGAGGAAGGAGACACCTCATCACTTTCACCAGACTACCTGAAAAAAGAGTAATAAGGTGGGGGTCGGTCTCTTTTCCTAAGTAAAAAGCAGCAGGACAAAAGGAAATGGTCTCAAGCTGCATCAGGGGAGTTTGGATATTGGAAACATTTTTTCACAGAAAAAGTTGTCAAGCATTGGAGCAGGCTGCCCAGGGAAGTGCTTGGAGTCACCATCTCTGGAGGTATTTTTAAAAGACATGTAAATGTGGCACTTATGGATGTGATATAGTGGTGGACCTGGCAGTGCTGGGGTAGCAAACAGTTGGACTTTAAAACTGACCAGAATGGTTCCATGGTTCCATGATCTGCAACTGTGCTGCTCAGATCTGCTCCTGCTGCTCTTCTGAAGCTTGCTCAGCCTAGAGCTCAGCCCAAGCTTGGCTGACTTGTGTAGTCTGGACATCAGACAGGAACTGGCTCGAGCAAAGCCTTTCCCAAATTGTATTTTTGGGTTAAATCTGTCTTGGATGTCAGTTGTAAGTCTAAAGTGGGGGTATTTCTTCCTTACCTTATAACCATTACTGATGATGAGGCTTTCTAAATGGCAGATTAGTGTTGATCTTTATAAAATTTTATTAATATTGTACTGATAAAGTACTGAGCAACGGAAATGTGCGTATTAGTTGGACCACATCCATGACAGAGCATGAACCCCCTCCATGTGTAACAGTAAAAAGACAATGTTACTGGAATTTTTGCATGGAAAGAAAAATACCTGTCACAATTTAAAAAGTTCCTGAAGTGAGAATGGGTGGAAGACCTGACAACTGACCTAATTATAGAAGGAATACACCTTACTATAAAAGGTGTATTCCAGCAAATAACTAGTTTTTCCAATCTAAAAGGAGCTCATCTTATGGCTGGGTGCTAAGGAGAAATACTCCTCTGTAATACTGCTTAAAGAATACTTCTAGAAAATACAGCTATAAGCAAATAGTTTAATAGCAGTATCAATATTATGTTCATATTAATGCTACACATAAGGTAGAAGTAGGTATCAATAGAAATGCAAAGTCTGTTAAATATATGCCTGTTAAATGTAAAATCCTGCCAGCCCTGGTTTGTATTTTCATTTTTTAGTTAGGTTTTCATTTTAGACTAGATTTCATTTTGGATTAAATTTTGTCATCTGTCCAGATTCATCGACATTTTTGTTAGTAGTAAATGGTTGGAAGGAATTGTTCCTCTTCTATTACAGGTGCAAAAGTATTTCTGGTTTTTTTTTTTTATTATTATTTTTTTTTTATCTTTCTAAGATTGTTTTTTTCAGTCAGCCACCATCTGACTTAAGCTCAATTTAGCATGGACAAATCCTTTACTTTTGACTGTTTTCAATAGTGCTGACAGACTGGTGTCCATTTATTAAAATGGACAATTAATTTGAAATTCCTCGATTTCAGATGTCAATAGACTTGTGGAATCAACAGTTCCATTTGAAATAATATTTGGTTGAGACATTTTGGCATAAGAAGACATGCTGTCAGATTCTAGGTTTGCAGCATTTTTGAACATGCGTTTTTGATCATCTTTTAAAGATAAAAATTTTAAAATACTAAACCAAATGGTGCATTAATACAGTGTTAGACTAATGAATTTTATTAAAGAAGAACAAGAATTGCAATAAAAGAATTAGCATGTTCCACTCTTTGCAGTGATGACATCGTAATGTGATCAAGGAAAAATATATTGCCAATATTTGAGGTCAGGATCATAAAGGAAAATATTTCATGAAATTGGCAGTAATATAATCATCTCATGCTCAAACACAATAACAGAAGATTGTAAACTTTTAGAATATTAACAGCACTCATCTTGCTTTAGTAATGAAATACTCTTGAGAAAAAATAGAAATGTAAAAGCTCTGAGGAAGTCCTGACTCCTGACTGTGCTATACAATGAGCAAACACTGCCAACAAAATATAGTTGTTTTAAAAGGTAGATATATTGCTTGTCACGCAGCTCTTTGGTGTATCTGGAATTCAGAGCAGGGCTAAGTGATTTCTATGTGTAATTCTCCAAGACAGTGAATTAGAGATAATTCTGAACCCTGTCTCTCGATCCTAAATACGGTCAGTGTTGTGGGAGCACTAGCCTCTGCTGCCTTCACTGCTGGTTGATGTTTAGGAAAACCAATCAATCTGGCACAATTTTCCTTTGTGCATAGGGCAGATGATCCAAGGGCAAGCGAAAAGAGGCACTCAGTTCTTTGTATAATGGGCAGCACGTAACAACCAGCTAGGCTGGGATCCTGCCAGGAAGCCTTGTTCCTAGAAAATTGTTTCCTTATGAGACAAAGTTGTTCAAAGTGCTGCTGTCCCCTCTACTGAAAGAAATGAGTGTTTGTGATCTGTTTCACTGGAAAGGAAGATAAATTAGTATAACACAGTTTATGAGAGCACTGGTGAACTATCACATCTCAGCAACAGAGGTACAACTCCTTTAAATCATTGCTTCTGCTTGATAGGTGAACATTTGACCATATCCTTACGCATGACATAGATTGCTATTCTGAGAACTTGCTCTATAGACCCTTTTTAAATTTAGGCAAATGTAGGAATTCTTGCTTTCTTTGGGGTGGAGAGAATCAGAATCTCATTTGCAGTTGCCCATCCTCCAAGGTTGTTTAATGCTTCTTAAACCAGTGGGCATACTGAGTTCAGTGCCCCAAATTCTAACTCATATAATGTGTATCCCTGTAGAAGATTTGCTCAAATTAAAGTAGCTTAAATATTCATATGACCCAGCTTTTTAGACTAATTACAGAGAAAATAAATTAAAATATATAATCAGATCCTTGCATGAAGTACTGGAAGAAAGCATTGCAAAAATTCCCCTGAGAAGAAAAAGTCAAGAAAGGTTTTACATAGTGCTTTCCAGTCCCTTTAATCTTGAGAAAAAAGTTATTTTACTTATGGTGACAAAACTGTGCAAATTGTAACTAATTATTCTCTGATTAGTTTGTCTTTACTTAGCTTTTATGAAGGTTAGGGAAGAGGAGATTTAGCTTGGGGTGTGCTCTGCATTTGCTTTGTTTTGCTTCCTTTTCTAGGGAATAGGAAAAGATGTGGAGTAGGACTCAGTAAGACCCTACCTTTTTACCCTGAACAAAAAGAAATTTTTTGTTCAGGGTAAAAAACACTTCCACATGGCATAAAAAGTTATTTGTCTTTCTGTCTTACCTTCTGTGGGTTGTTGGGACTGTCATGAGTACAGAGCAGCAGAGTTCAAGAGTAGCTGGTAGTGGATGGTATAACACAACTTTCTTCTTCTGCCCTTGGTATCCAAGCAAGTTAAATAGAGAAAACAAAGCCATTAGTGATAATAATTTAGTAATAATAATAATAATTTCATAATATTTACCACTGTGTGCAGTAGATAAATCATCCTACTCTAATTATACAGACAGGAGTAAGAAAAAAAACTCTCTTTTGGGTTATTTGAGCATTATTACATCAACTCTACAGTCTTACCAGCCATAATTGTATGTCTTTGCTGTAAAATGTCAGAGCTGAGGTGCCATTTTTGAAGCTGTAACATCAAGACAAGCCATATCATGTTTTCTATGTGTTTAAACACTGCACACTGTTATAAAACTCTCTGGTTTATATTTAAAATACCTTTATTAGCCAGAGTTGGGCACTGACAAAATGATGCAGGAAAAAGCCAAGTCTCTTTGATTTTAATGCTCAACCAGCTGCTCTCAGAAATTAATACATTAGCTATCACTTCCCCCCACGTTTAAAGAACAGTGCTTAAACCTTCCTGACATTTTCTCCAAACATCTTCCGTAACTGCACATAACTTATAAACATCTAAACAAGCATGAGTCATCCTGTTTTTAAACCCAGCGACTCTTCTGCACTGAATAAATAGTGCTAGCCGAGAAAGGAAATCTCTCTTCAAAGAGAAGCTGAAAATGTTTTTAGATTTATGCTGTCATCCTCTACGTCAGCAAAGCCAAGCTTGCGTAAGTGTGTGCTCCAGATGCATTTTATGTTCAGTGGTGTTTGCAGCACACATACGTGCAAACCAGCTGCTGTAACAAAGATGTGCATTCCTTGAGTAAGGAGGGCTGGACTGAGCTCATCGTTTGATGTGGCCCTTAGGAAGGAGCTGGTGACTTTGCTGCACACCCAGCTGGGACTTGTGGTAGAGCTGATCTCCTGGCAGAGGAAAGGTAAGGAGGATGGTGTTACTGATGGATAGAAGCTGGAATTTTGCAGATCTGCCCGATCCTGGCTGATGTAGTGTACCACTCAGCTCTCTGGACACGTGTTTGTCACTGTAAGTGTTTGTGTTACTGCAGTTGAGGTTGGTCAGTGCCGTGGTACTTGCATGGTGTCATTTTCCTATCTGGAAGAAGCATTGATGCCAGTTGTTCTTGAAGTGATAACTTTCCATGTATGGTGTCAATTCATATCAGCTCCTCTTCAATTTTGAAGTCACTGACAATGGGTGAGGAAACAAACTCCAAGAGCCTATTGCTGAACAGGGTGAGAAATGGGGTTCAGATGATTGTTGTTAAACATACTGCTCAGTCCAGCTGTGCTACAGGGATTTTTCTGAATGTTTGGTACCCATTTATTAGCCAAGCCAGGCCGAGGTAGAGCCATTGATTCTGATCAACAAAGAAGCAAGAACATGCTGTCATGTGTGCTGTAGCCTGCCAGTCCTCAGTGTGTCTCTGCCAGCACATCTCTGATCACACCTTGAACTTCTCTGTTAGCTTCAAAGCTCTTGGAAGGCCTTGCCTGCGTTGTCTGGTTGGATATGCCATGCCAGGTGGTGTTAGATCTGCCTGTACCTCTGCTTCCCCTCCTGCAGCTGCTGTGGAGTGCTCTGGCCTTTGGGAAACTGTGCAGAAAGTTGTGCACTGTGGAAGCACACTTTGGGTGTAGGGATTTGCTGCATCTAAAGCATTCTGATTGATATCCAAAATGTGTTCCAGATTTATGTTCTGCAGTAGTTTTGCTTGAGATTATTAGATTTAGTTGTGAGTGGGAAAGTTAAGGAGCAGGTATGTTTTTAAGACTTTGTTTTCATGGGAGAAATTATTTGGAAGTTCATAAGAATGTAAATCACCCAACCATTGAAATCCTCTGAAGTTTGCTTTATTGCCAGATGAAGTAGTTCAATACCTGAATCTTTCCTTTGCTGTTTTCAGGCAGTACTCTGGAGTGGTGTTACAGCTGCTTTCATGCCTTTGGTAACTCACATCAAATACTGTCAAAGTACAGCCTGACTATCAGATTTACTGGAAGATTTGGTTGTTGCAGTAAAAGTGTCCCACAACTATTCTTTGTTTTACTTTCAATGAATATCAAGAAGAATTTCACAATCCCTTGATCTTCTCCAATACACCACCAAATTGTGTATATAAATGTGTGCAGCAGGAGCTCAGATGGGCTTTGAACTCCACAAGAAGCCAGTGGAATAAACTTCTGAAAGCAGTACCCTGTGGAGCCTAGAGGGCTGTGGCCAATCTACCCCAGGATGTGCAGACTTAGGTACCTGCAGCTTTGTGAGGCTTTTTTATCCTCTTCTAGCTGAAGCTAGAAGCTCTAAGATGAAATTGGAACAGGGATGGGGGAAAAGAAGACCTGACTGAAAAAGCTATTTGTTCTACGAGCAGTTTCTCAAACTTTACAATTTTCATAAACAGATCTTGATAAACAGATGGCCAAAGCCATCAACTACATTTGTCTAGATTTCTTTTCTGTTATTAATATGTATTATACAAAGTAAGAATAAAGATAATGCTCAGAAATAGCACTTTATAGGAATGTTTTAATGATAGAATAAAAAAGTAACAAATTTTATCAGTATAAATCTAAGAGGTTTAAAAACTTTTAGGAAAACCTTATTTTCAGAAAAAAAAATCTGATCCTTCTCATGTTAGATATCAATACAAAAACCAATTCCAGATTCGTTGACCCTTTCAGAGAAATTCACTATTCCAGACTTAAGGAATTGGTTGCAGATTAATAAAATATTGAAGATCTACTTAATTTTCTCATGTAAGTATTTTTATTATTTATAATAAGATCTTTCCATTTCATTTTTTTTGCTAAGGTAAATATTTCACGTTGTTTAGAATGCAGCATGTATTTTCAAACTACCCTCCATGCTTTCTATTTATAAAGGCCTTTTACCAAATACTTTAAATCTTTGGTCTGTTTCTTACACTCAGCAGTTGTGTTTGGTGTCCCTGCCAAGGCTTGGCCAGAGGCAGGCTTTGGGATGGGCTCTGTGAGGAGAGGCACAGCAGATCCCAGCCAGCCCTGCACAGGAGCCACCCCAGGCTCAGCTGAGCCCATTGGCACCTGTCCGATCGGCTGCCTGTCTCTGTCGGACACGCGTAAGGTGGTCCGCAGACAGCCTGCAGTGAACAGATGAGTCTGGACTCTTCTTTTGATCTTTTTCTCAGGTTGTTTATTTTATCTTATCTAAAAGGTTTTTCTTCTGCCCAGCTGAGATCCGACCAGCAAGGCAGCCACACGCACACTCCCCGCCCCTGGGGCGGTAGAACATTCTTATACTGATAATTACGTGTATGATATTTACAATTTTTCTCCAATTCCCATCACCTTTGTTGAACAGTGCACCTTTAGCATAAGCCAATCCAAAGTGCATACATCACACAGAAGATGGATGACAAGAAGAAGAAGAAGAACCACGAGGTCGGGCCTAAATCCTCCATCTTGCCTCCATCATACCCCCTTGCACCAGAATCCTAAAACCTAAGTTCTAGTCTAAAAAAGAATTTGTCCTTCACCATTTACACCTCAGAAACCTGTAAATCCTCATGTTGAGATAGCACGACTCTCGAAGGGTCAGAATCAAGCCACCAGGTACTTTTGGCTACATTCCAGGACTTCTGAGCCCCCCAGGGGCTCTCCCTGGGACTCAGAGCATCCGAGGTGATGCACTGAGTTCCCACAGGCACCCTGGGGCAGCTCTGTGGGATCAGCCTGGAAAAGGGGCACCGGTATGAAGAGAAGGAAGGTGCAGCAACCACGGCCAGAGCAGAAGGAGGAGCTCCACAGCAGAGGAACTGCGGCACTTTGATGAGCCCATGCTGGAGCAGGTGCTCATCCCAAAGGCACCATGGCCCATGGAAGGCCTGTGCTGGAGCAAAAGAAACAAGTGAGAAGGAAGGAGCAGGGGAAGAGAAGTTTTTCTCTGTCACTGTCTTTTTTGAAAATGACAGAGAAAAACTGCTGTGGTCTGACCCTTCATCTTCTGGCCATCACCCAAGGAACTGAGTGTAGCCCACTCTGATAAAATGATGATGGAGACCAGGAAAGGACAAGGAAAGTGATCTGGAACAAGGCTGTGGCAGAGAAGAGAGAGCTTTTTTCCCCTCTTTTGTTTCTTTCCCAATATATGAATCATCAATTAAATATTTACACTTAATGACAGTAAATTAAATGTCCCTTAAGTGAGGTTGTTTTGCCTGCAATAGTACTTGATTAGTGATTTCCCTGTCTTTATTTCTACCCAGAGGTTTTCTCATTCTCATTATTCCTATTTTCTGTCATGTCCTGTTGGGGATGGAGAGTGAGCAGCTAGGTGGTTGCTTGGCTGCCAGGTGGGGTTAACCACCACAGAAATCTACACCTTTTAAGTTCTTCACACGTGTTCTCCCAGTATTTCTTGCTGTCTGCCATAATAAAAAGTCAATTGTCATTTGATTTTTCCACACTGATCTTCCTTACACCTTCTAGAAACTGTAATGTCTGCAATAGAGATGCATTTCCTTGAAAATTTTTTTTACTGTTTCCAAGTATGTTAAACATAATTGAAATAATTTACTGATGTAATGTACCAGCATGTACCCCACCACAGCTTATATTTCAGACATTCAAGAAAAAAGAGACACCCAAAATCCTGCATTTCCAGTGACAGTCCACTTGAAATCAACTTGCTCTCTTTTGCTCTTAAAAAAGGAAAAAGTGAGACTGGCTAAAAAGGAAAATACCTAACTTGATTGTCACAGAATTAGAAGATTTGTGCTGGCATTGTATGATTTTTCTTTTTTAATGTAGCTTCTATCTTGACAAGGAATAGGCATAGACATGAGACACTTTTTTCTCTTGAAAAGCAAAACTATAATTATTATTTTCTACAGTGATAAGATTTTGACCTCAAGCTACTTCTTTCTGCAGCAATAATTTGTCACCTTTAATTGCAAAAAGTGTCTGTGCAGGTGACCATTTTTCACTTGCACAGAATTTATTTAAAGTTTGGGTCTAAATTTGATCCCTGCTCACAGTTAGACCTGTCTAATGGTATGTGAATTGTGACAAGAAATCCAAAAGGATTTTGAAGAAGGGATGTTATTTTACAATGATGAATTTCTTCTTGTGAAATGCATTAAACTTAGGGTTCCTTCAGCTTCTCTTGCTCATCCTAGCAGATACTTGTCAGCCCATAGGATCCAGGCTAAAGACCACAGAAAAAACTTTAGAATTACAGAAAGCAGGAAAGAGTTTTTCAGAATAAATAGTGCTCTAATATGGAATATTGTCTTTTGCTGGATTCCCAGGAATGAAATAACAAGGAAACCAAGATGTTACATTTATTTTCCTCTCACAGTAGCCATATGTTTCAATTTATTGTTAAGCTGGTATGATAGCTTCTGGAAGAACCCAAATGAGTTGTAGAGAATGGGAAATGCTGTTGGTGCAAAATCAACTAAATCTTGAAATGCAAAAATATCACAATAGGTCTGTTTCTTGGACATTTTTATTGAGAGGAGAATTTGAATTTAACTCCCAAGATATGAATACTAGAGAGTTAACAGAAACTGGTGAAATTAAGATTCTCATTTTTTCTATCCAGTATCTTTAAAAAACAGACAGAAGATGAAGAGCTTTGTTCAGTTTTGAGAATATGCCCCATTGTGTGTTGCCTTTATTATGAATTGCTGGAATGGAGTCTCCCTTTGCGTGCCTGTTTGGAAATAGAAAATAGATTGTATTTTAATGCAATCTACTTGTTTACTTCATATTAGATGCAGGAAGGTGTATGTGTGTGTATACATATATATATTCAGTATTTATTATATATAGCCTTTAAAATGTTCAGAGCTCCTTAAGAGAGGGAAAGGAGCTATAGGACAGTTTTCAAAATTACTGTGGCTTTTGCTAAAACAGGGTATTTTCTCCTAGACTAATCACTTTACTGCACTATTTGTTGTGTTTTCATTAGAACCGATAAAAGTAATGCAAAAAATATAGCAAAAGCAAATCTCACACTTGTTATTGTTCAAGAAAATGGGAAGTATTTGTTGTTAACTTCTAAAAAATAAGAAATGTAAGGTTTTCCAATAATTTTCTATCACTCCAGTGGTAAACTCTCAGTACAGTCTTCTTCATTAACTCGTGGGGGAGGTCTGGACAACAGGGGCTGTCCATGAGCCAGGGTGTGCCCAGGTGGCCAGGAAGGACAATGGCATCCTGATCTGGATCAGGAATAGCATGCCCAGCAGGAACAGGGCAGGGATTGTCCCTCTGTGCTGGGCATTGCTGAGGCCACACCTTGAGTGCTGTGTTCAGTATTGGGTCACTTGCTTCAAACAAGACATGGAAATGCTAGAGCATGTCCAGGGAAGGGCAAGGGAGCTGGAGAAAGGGTCTGGAGCACAAGTCTGAGGAGGAGCAGCTGGGGGAGCTGGGGTTGTTTAGACTGGGGGAATGAAGGCTGGGGGGACCTTATTGATCTCTACAAGTCCCTGAGATGGGGCTGTGGCCAGGTGAGTGCTGGTTTCTTCTCCCAAGTGGTAAGGTGAGCCTCAAGCTTTACCAGGGGAGTTTTAGATTGGATATTAGGAAAAATTTGTTTATTGAAAAATCTGTCAAATGTTGGTGGAGGCTGCCCAGGCAAGAGATGGAGTCACCATCCCTGGAGGTATTTAAAAGACATGTAGATGTGCAGAATAAAGCAACCCTACAGTAGTGTAATTAAGCCTATTAGACTGTAGACAAAGACATTCCTTGCTCTTCTGTTATGTTTTCTTAAATATTTTCCAACAGAGAGGTTTCTGTGAAGAGCCACTTCTCCCTCTACTCCTGAATACAGCTGACATTTTAAGTTTCTGCTTGGGTGCCACGCTAACAGGCTGCCAGGTCCAGTTATCCTTTGTGTTACTGGTTCGTTTGGAATGGGGAAAATTGGGAGGCAAGCTGTCAAAACATGCCATGAAGAGAAGGGCTTTGCCATAATAGTGCAACAGAATTTGAAGAAAAACACCTTTGTCTACATATATTATAAATTCTAGTCCTTTCTTTTATCTGGGCCCTCTCCAATTGTTTTTTTTTAACTGTTTCATTTCTGACATTATTGATACCCCATTTCTCTGGGAGAGTGCATTCCCACAAGATTCTTCTAGATTGTCACATAGAAACGACATGTGACAAGTCCTGTAATGTAAGTCTGAGCCCTCTGTGCAGCCAGTGCAGGCAGAATTCATCCATGTTCACATGATGCTCTCTGACTGCTGATTATGCAACATTATGATGACAGGGCATAAAAATGTTCTTTTAGTGAGAACAGAGGTTCAAAAAAATTTCATCAGTTGAGATTTTTTTCTAAATTATCCCTAAAACACTGTTAGGACATGGTAAAACTAAAGTACTTGCAAACTTTTTTTGACAGCCTACTAAGAAAGGAAAATGGAAAGAAAAATAATGCAATAAAATAAATGAGACATAAGAATGAGAAGAACAAATACAAAAGTTATGAAGAAATGAGACATACGATATGTAGGAGAAATAAAATAGAGACAAAGAAAAGTGGTAATGTATGAGTGCCAAAATGTATTATTCTGTTGAAGACCAGTACAATATTTGTGATCAAGTAGAACTTGTGCAAAATATCAAGAGCAACTTTAAAGTGAAGAAGCACTGAAAAAAATTGGTGGAATACCCAATTAAAGATATAAGATAGAAAGGATTCATTTCAGGTAACCTTACATGAAAGTGCATGTAGCTTCTGCTTGTGCTTGTAATGGGGTATGGAAGTCTAAAGTTCCCTTGGTGTAAAGCATTAACTGCTCTGAGAATTCACAGTATCCACCAGATAATCAACTCCCTGACCTGGTAGAGTGCATGGGAGGGCAGAGCACACCAGTCAGCCTAAAGGAAAACAAAAGTTTGCCCATTGCAGAAGGATGTGTCCTTACTATGCAAATATTAGATTTAAATGTAGAATTATGAAATATTTAGTGTTCTTCCAAATATTTAGGGATGCAATATACACAGTGTTGCCATAGAACAGTCATATCACCCTCCGCATAATACCAGGTGGTGAATAAATAAAGAAAACACCCCAGTTATTCAGATTTTTACTTGGCTATTATTTAATTTTATCCCTCAGTTTGCAAAGGCAGATGTTTTATAAAGATTTATGAACAGCCTATATTTGGAGTCATAGACAATTCTTTCAGCAAGATTCGATGACAGAGTGACAAAACTTTTATTTCAATTTTTCATTCCTACCTATGGCTGAGCTTTATTTCTCTGGTATACCTCTATCAGATACCAGAAATGAGCCTGATTCTCATTCTGCTCTCCAAGCAATGTGGTGAATAAATAAAGAGATGTTAACCAGGGCTTAGATAGGGCTTAAAATCTTGAGATCCATGAATTTACCTGCAGTTATGTATCAGTCTCATATTCCTGGCAGAATGCAAAGGAAATTGGGGAAAAAAAACAAAAAAACAAAAACAAAACAAACAAAAAAAACCACAAAAAAACAAAAACAAAACAAAACAAAAAACCCAAAACAAACAAACAAAAAAAAACCTGCAGAAGTTTCAATGAACATTTCTGTCTGGCTGTAGAGTCCAGCCTTGATCAGAGCAGGTGATGGCAGCAGGGAAAATGTGCCACAATCTCTACTGGCACCTGCTGCTTTTTTGTGTGCCTACAGAAACGCAAGCCTCAGTTCCAGCCTCACGAGTGCAGTGTTGCATCAGGAAAATGGTTCTGCTTTTTTTCACACTGGTAAAAGAATTTGGCCCTAATGTAGGTTGTGTCAAAATAGAGTGTGTCCTGAGCTGAGTGATACTGATCTTCATGTTGTCATTGTTTACTTGCACCAAAGGAGCCCCTTTGAGTTCACAAGCACAGTTTGGGGGTTTTTTTTTGCCACATCAGGATGTTAGTTTCTGGATTTTCCTAGCTCCTTTCTTTGTTGATGCAAGTCAGATTTCTTAAAGAGCTTATTTAAGATGGGAGATCACTGTTGTAGCTTAGGACTAATTATTTTACCATAATCTTTATAAAAAATAAATAAAATGTTGATACAAAAAAATAGTGATGCTTTGTTTTCAGTCTTGAACTTCTCCTTTGCTCTAAGGGTTTGGAAAATGTATCAGCAGAGATACATCACAATGAGTATTGAGGCCTTACCCCCTGCCAGTCAAGCTTTGCTAATCTAGGATACCTGTCCTGAAAGAAAATGCACATGTACTGACCATGCAAAGAGAAAAACTATTCTCTGATAAAAGATGTATGTCCAACATCATAGGTAGAAGGAATACTTTTGTGATATCCCTGCCCATTCAAAGGAATGAAAGGCCAAATCTACTGGCCAGAGGAGCTGCATAGTTTTTACTCTCTTCCCATAGGCTTTTGAGGATGCAATGTTAGCAGGGTATCACTCCTGCCTTCCTTAGGAGCAGTGATGGAAACTCCAGAGATTTCATACTACCTGAATTCTCCTCCATACTGGCATGCATGTTCCCTTTTTGGCTGCTTCCTGCTTGCTCTTCCTGAGATGGGTGCTCTGCAGTGCTGGAGGTGGGGGTACAGATGACAGTTCCCCTGGTGTACACAGATGCCACTCCCAAGTGACAAGGCAGGGAGTTGAGAAGAAGCAATGAGCACTGGGAATGAGGGAATCAGCTTGGATTGCACTCTAGATTCTTCCTCTCTGTGTCCATTGAGTGGACAGGCTCGAGGCTTATGTATGCTGTGCTATCACTCAGCTGTGGGTGGTTTCCATGACATGAGGCTTTAGAGGACACTCTAAGGAGCTGCTGGTGTTTTGGGAAGCTGTGGGTCAGATATGAAGCTGTGAACATGAGAAGAGAGAAGGCTAAAGAACAGTGGCAGGAAATGTAGGCATTGTGAAAATGGCTGTGCAGAGATGGTGGGAGCTTCTCAGTACTGGTGATTTGCTATCAAATAAACCTGTCACAACCCAGCTTTGTTTCAAGTATGGCTTGCTGGGAAGTGAGGAGGGATATGGTCTTCCAAGGAAAGCTCAGGACCCGTGTGTCCATGTACCACATTGCCAGCCTCTGTCTCTGCATCCTGGACTCACAGTTCAGTTTGTCTTAATTAGACAGACCACACATTCCCTGTCAATGGATCCTTATTTAATGTCCTAGATTTATGGTAAAACCCCAAATTGGTCATATCAGAAATTAGGCTACAGTCAGAGGAAAGACAGTGGGTTTTGTAATTGTGGGTGTCACTTTCCAGAACTGCTCTGTGTCCCAGATAGCTGCCTACACCCTGTGTGGCTGGTGGTTTCTGTTTTGTCTTTAGTGTTTTCTGCTTGTATTTTATGGTGATTATGACCACGGAAGAGGAACTGCAGTGGAAGATGTTACAGATGTGCAGAGTAGGGAGGTTTGGCACAGCAGCTCTCCTGTGTTCTGACTGGCTTGTTACTGATTTTCAGTTCATTATTGATTTTCTACTCACAGGTGGAGGTGTTAGCAACTGTCTGGTAAAGATGGAGACAAAGGCATTTACTCTGTGAACAAAACCAAACTCAAATCCATGATTTTACAGGTTAATACTGAATTAACATTTTGGATGCTGAAATTAAATTCTTCATTCAATGCAGAAAAAAAACTCCAAAACTTAGCTTTGGTTCTGAGCACTAACTAGCATTGATTTCAATAGGTGTTTCTGCCTGTTCAGTGCTTTTGAACACAGGATGTTCCTCTAAATGGGAATAGTGCAATTCATGGCCTGAAATAGTAATTCCATTCTACTGCTCAGCATCTGATTGCATTGCCTTTCAAAGCAGAGAAAACTGCTGAAGAGAAAGATTTGTGCTGCAGAGAACAGAACAGGGAGACAACTTGTACTTTTTCAGTGGTCTGAATTTAAATGTTCCTCCTGAATGCACAGGAAACATGTCAATGTAAATATTGAGAAAGAAATATGGTACTTCACTTTTTATCTACTGAATTTAGAAAATACCAACTGAGCCAATACACTTGATAAGGCTTTGCCTTCCAAAGCAGTGTAGGTACATATGCACACTTATTTTCCCAAAAGGTTGATGCTAAAACTGTTGCTAAGACAAAATTAACTGTAGCGTCCATGCCGTGAATACCACAGTACATACTTTTTTCTCTTATTAGCTCATTTGTGCTTCTTAGCCTTTAAAATGCTATCTAGTTTTCTTGCACACAAGGTCTTGAAGCTGGAAGATCCGGAATTGAGCACAGTGGATTTGCTGCATGTTTCAAAGAAAGGTGTTCCACCCACTTGATGGAGCTGTGGAGGATTAGGGACAAGCATTGAGAAGTAAACCTTTAGCTTTTCAGCTGGGAGGGTTCTGACCAGTGATGCAGGAAGTTCCCAAGTGGGAAGCTGAGTTTAGGCACTGCCTACATTACTGAAGAGATATCATTGCCATATCAGTTTTCTGGTGTATCTGCATTCATCAGTAGATTTTACAGAAAATGGTCATCCTTCTGCTTCACATTTCTAGATATTAATTTCTGCCCAACTGTATCCTCTCATTTATGGGCATGTGCCTTAGTGCTCATACGTCTCTGTACCTTTTACATTATGAAGAAACAAGAGAAATTTCAGTGGAACCTTCCTGCTTGAGAGAATACCATGCAAGCTAGGATTGGGTGTGCAAGCAGTACTGTACATAAACCTTCTTAGAAGACTCCAAACTGAAAATATTGCAGCATGAGTGGTCTAATAGTTTCTTCTTCTTCTTTTATTTTTTTAATAGCTAGTTCTTATTTGGGTACCTTTTCTTTTTAAGTCCTTTATGTAATACAGAGAAGGATGTTAGCTAACCATTTAATTTAGGAAATGAGCCTTTCTAATGTTATGCTTCTGTTTCATAAATTTCAAGATGAAGAAATTTGATCTGACAGTTTACAAGGTGGAAGTGAGGAAGAGCAACGGACATGGGCTGTGTCAGTTATAAGGCTGGCCATGCATTCTCATTGAAAGGACAGGAAGAAAGACACCATTGCAGAAAAACAAAAGCTGCATTAGTAATGTTTTATAATAGCATAGATGCTAACACCATGGGCTACATAATGGGATTTGGTTTGTTTTGAAGGTGATCTTAATGATCAGTGCTGTTTTGGTAAAGGCACATGATGAAACCTAAGGTCATTGCAGATATCAGTTCCTAAATTTGCGTTCAACCTTTTAAAAGTGTTGAAACACAATATATGCCCCTTAGATGCCACTTCCAGAACAAAAATTTAGAGTAGGAGTCAGCATGTTCCCAACTGAAACCTTTATTTGAAGATGCAACTAAGAGGCCAAAACGATTAAAATAATCACTGTTATGATTTACTGTTATTATTTTACTGTTATGGCCTTTGGAACATTAATTTTATAACAGGAGCCAGGAATCAAATAGAAACCTAAATGCCTTCTTTATTTTTTTATGAAGCTTTGTTTTAAAAGACACTTGTCAAAAGGTTAGCTCACCCTTACATGATGTTAAATGTAACAGGTTTAGGTGTTGTCAATGATATATTATCTTATGGGGAAAATAATTAAGTTAGTTCTTAATTTGTATCCACTCTTCCTGTAAATGACAGCTAAATGGGAATAAAGTGTCTATCTGTTTCCAATTGTTACTTTTAGCTGCCTGCTTTCTGAAGTTCAGAGATGCTTGCAAACAGCCCTGCTGCTGCTTTGCTTCCTTGCCATATTTGTAGTTAATGTCAATACAAGAAGTTGTTTATATCTCAAACTGGTTTTCTTCTGGGAAATTAGGGATGTATTTCTCCTTTCAGAGATGACCTTCAGTGTTTCTATCTTTCCTATAATCAGAAAAAAAAGACATATTGCAGTTCCCCAGTTTCCAACACGATTAAAACCCTTTTGTTCTCTAAAACTGCACAGTGTGATTCATGGGGTTTATTAGGCAGAAACCTTTTGCAAAGTTTCTTTAAAACTGCAGCTTCACAAGTCTGTTATCCCTGATAAAATTTTGTGGTTTGCTATATTCTCACATCTCATGTGTCAGGATGGCTCCAAGAACTAGCTAGTACATTCAACAACTGCTGGTGAAAATGAAGAGCATGAAAAATAAAATGTGACTTGCAGAAAAGCTGGAGAATTCCTATTTATGTGATTGCCCTGGATGAGTCATTGAAGTAGAAGTGAGATGGCTTGTGATGAGGGGAGGTGACTGCCTCCAAGGGTTTTCATTTCAGTCTGTCCCTGGTATATTTGGTAGGAGGGACAGGAGATGGAATGAGAGGTAGGGAAAAGCAGACACTTTCCTTCTTCACAGAGTATCTAGGGGTAAAAAACCCAAATACTTGATGTGGTTCCTTGATGAGCCTAACAGTTTTGACGAAGGGAGTTGTCTTCATCAGTGATAATGTGGCATCTTTGGCAGTCTCGAGTCAAAGGATAAAGGGAATAGAGACTTGTACCTGGAGAAGGAAATGTTTAGCCTTCTCTTTTATTCATTTCAGAGCTGACTTGCATTTTAAATCATGGCACTGATTAAGCAGTCTCCTGAGTGAAGCAGTTGTGAAGGCACCAACAACTCTGGAGGGACAAGAGATAAACTCTCATTACAACAGACAGGCCCTGACCTGAGAAAGGCTGACGTCAGTGTCATGGCAAGTGGTTGCTGAGAAAGCCACTTAGAAAATGGATTGCTTTAGCCAAGCATTCCTGGTATTAGAGGAACACCATAGAGAAATGATTTTTTAATTCTACTGTCAGTTCTTCATGCAGGTCTTGTTTTGCTGAGATTAGGAATATTTAAAAACATATTTTCTTTTTGCTACATGGTATCTGAAAGTGCCCAGTTTCTGAAGTAGGCTTTTTGCTTTAAGACTGCTGGAAGAATCCTGACAAAGGTGCTTCCAACTTCATGCTTTGGTATTAAGGCTCTCTCATTGTCTCATAAGCAGGCTAATGGGCAAAACAACTCCAGATAGTTTATAAAGACACATCCACATTATAACATTAACAGAGGGGATACCTTTTGTTTTAAAGCCATTTGTGAGGGGAAAAAAAAGCCCTCAAACAGGCCTTGTTCATACAAGATGCTACTTGCAGGTAGGTGTCTGTGTTTACCTCCCTGGGGCTCTGGAGAGCCTGTGGTGCATCAGTGCTGAGAGGGGAGGGGAGGGGAGGGGAGGAGAGGAGATGCACTGTATATTTTTCAACGACTGCTTTTAAGCATGGGCCAAATTCCTCAGCTTTTTTTCACATTAAAAATGCATTAAATCACNAGGAGAGGAGAGGAGAGGAGAGGAGAGGAGAGGCTGCAGAAAGCATGAACACAGAATGGGCCTTCAGGGTGGGAAAGCAGTTTGCTAGAGCAAGAAACAGAGCTTGAAAGGACAAGGCAGGGATGACCCATGTCTTTTGGCCACAACTTTTGGGACAGAACCCTGCTTTCCTGAGTGAAGGCCTCTGTCAGGGGTGATCATTTCGAACTGCTGCTCAAACAAAGGCCTAAGAAACAAAATTGAAGTGATTTCTTATCAGTGTTGTGTACAGCTAGTTTAATTAGATTTTAAGCTATTATTTATATTATTTATTTGTATTCCTGATTGAAATGCACAGTTTACTGCATCTGCAGTAGTTTCTCAATGTTTTTGCTCTTGGAAACTTTCCAAAATCTGATTGCTTATATTATTCCTCCACCCATGTTTTTTTCTCAAAAAAAAAAAAA